>VXBC01004236.1:134045-190935 GCA_013399945.1 Ploceus nigricollis
TTTGGTTATTGTTAATACAGCATCTCCTTTAGCAAACTTTCAGTGACTGAGTATGGAGCATCCTGTGTTTGCTGAGCTGATGCTCCTTTTGTGCCTTGTGGTGAGCACTCTGGAGTGCAAGCATTTTCCCCTGGGCCAAGTAAGCAATAGTTATGCTTGTGTTTGTACATTGTGTAGTTTGTAAATACTGGCCTGCAGTGCTGGCACGGGTGTTTTAGCCACTTGGCCAGCCAAGCTGGGGCAGAAGAGTTCCAGCGCAGAACAGGAGAATGAGGGAGCCTGGAAGTTCCTGCAGCATGGACCTAGTTGTCCAACAGTGAGAGAGAAATTTCCAATCTCCCTGTAGGGCCAGGTGGAGGGGGTGGACCTTTTGGCAGCTGGGGCTAACATGGGACCTCATCGGTTTGTCCTTTGACCATAGTCACTGGCCTGTGAAAGGGGAGTTTTGCGAACACGGACAAATCAGCTTAGCTGGCTCCAGCTGAGTGTGACAATGCAGCCCCTCGGGTAAGAGCTTGTTGCTAATTGCATTGGGCAAATGTGCAAAACATATTACATCTTCCATTGCTTTTGTCCCTCTGACTGAGGGAAAATGGCAAACATGCCCTGGGTCACCCGAGGTCACCCTTCTCAGGGTGCAGTGGAGACAGCAAAAGTCTGAGCAGGCACAGGGGTTCCATTGGTCCTGGCCCCGGAGAGGAGAGCCATGGCTGGCTGGCAGCAGATGCCTCTCCCCACAAAGCTCCTGAGGATCTTGGTGACAACGTGTGACATCTGACTCCTTCCCTCAGCAACGGCTCAGGAGCAAACATGGGTGTTTACAACACGTCAGGGGGAGTTTCTCTTCGCCTGAAGTGCTCCCATCTCACGCATATAGTGAATGGCCCTCAACCATGTGTCTGTAAATAGCTGCAGAATTTGAACCCTCTGGAAATCATGTTCAGTAGAACTTTTAGGTCTGGAGCCTCAGTTCAGCTCATGACAGATACTGTCAGCAGCTTTATGGATGGTCCTGTTCAGGGCTGAAAGTTGGAATCAATGATCCTTGTGGGACCCTTTCAACTCAGCATATTCTGAGGTTCTGTAATGTTTCCTGCCCGTAAACATTTGCCCAGGAGTCATCAGGGTCTGTGTTTATAACCCAGCCTGGCCCTGTATGGGTCAGCATTGTGTTCCTTGCCCTTGGGGAAGGCAAGAGTAAGCATGCATGTTTCTCTCCTTTCCAGGTTTAAATGAGCAGATAACAGCAAGGTAAGAAGAGAAATATTGCCCTGAAGAGAATTAGTGGTTGCAAGCACAATTTCAGGGAAGAAGCACCTGCAGCCTCTAATCCTGTTCATCTTTCCCAATGTTTGGTGCCAGGTTCTGTGATAAGGGAGATGTGAGCACCCCAGTTCCAGCTCAGCTCCCTGCCCCATAGCAGCTCAACTCTGCAGGTGGACAAGCACTGGATCTGGCTGTCAGCAGCAGTCCTTGTCTGCCTCATCCTTCTAGGTCCTTTAAACTCTAAACACTACAACAGCTAAACACTGCTTGCATTCATAGCAAAGGCATGCTCTGTCTGCAAAGGTGCATGGAGTCAGCTCTGCTTAAACAGTCAAAAGTGCAAATAATTAAAAACGTGAAAAAATTCACCATGATTGTGCAGGGTCTGACTATGGCAGGATGGGTGAAAAAGATAATGCTGATTTTGGTAAAATCTGTAGAGCTAAGCGAGCAAGACCACCTGGAGTGCGACCACATCTGTGTGTCTACTGAGTGTTGATAATAGATGTCATGAAATTTGGAGCTGAACCCACAGGCACACACCGCTAAAGTTCAGGTGGTGACTGGACCAAAGCACTTGTCGTTGTACCCTGGTAACTTTTTTTTCCTATTAGGCTTTATTTTTATTTTTTAAATTTAATTTTTTTAAATGTATTTAATTTTTAATTTAAAGCCGGAGAGATCATTTGGGAAATGTTTTTATATGTAATGACTGCAGACAGAATATTTTCAGGCAGAGTTTTTTGCAATTTTTTGTCTCACAAAAAGTGTGATGGCAGGGTAGAAGTGACTACATTGTAGCATAATACTCATGGACCACAGTTTTTCTTCTGTGCATAACCCAGAACAAAAAGTCTTTCTGGCTCTTTAAAGAATATGAATGAAGCTATTGGCTATTGATTTACTTAAGCAATATGACAGCTGCAAAGCAGGCAGAACACAGATCTTGGAGGGGAGAAAGAACTTCAGACACCTCAGTAAATTTACTCTATAGCAGAGACCTTAATTTGCTCGGTTTGTTGCCAGACTTGTTTCCTTGCTGTGACCTCATACCCAGCAGCAGTCAGCTAGAGATGCTAAAAACACTGTTTGGGTCTGAAACTCTGGTGAAGGTTTGAAATGAACAGGGGAGGTGAGGGACGCAGGCACTGCCCCGACTCTGTGCTGCTCAGTCTGTCCCTGCCGTGCTCACGGGCACACAGGTGCTCTGACAGACCTGGCCTGGAGCCTGTGCAGCGGGAAACTCGAAAATATTTAGTTTTCTCTTTTTAAAGTGGTTTAAATCCACACTTGGATGCCTTTTAGCACTGGAAGATGTTGATGCACTTGCAGGAATATTTTTCTTATCACATTGCGCTGTGTGAAATACTTTGTGTGAGGAATTTTAGTTACTGGACCACGCACTGAGAGCCAGCTGATGTTTGTGCCACCTAAATAAAACCTAATTAGAGACTCAGAGACAGAGACGACTGTTCACGAGGGTGCAGACACAAGGGCTGCTTTTGGCATGCTGTCCCTGCCTTGCAGCATGTGGTACACAAGCAGCCCCGGTGTCCTGAGGTGCAGTGTTGCCCATGGGTCACAGTGCACAACCAGTCTGGGGTCTTGGTGGCAAGCAGCCTCTTCCTCAGCTGTGTGCAGCCTGAGGTGACACGTGTCCATCTATCCTGGATGGTTATGGAACAGCAATAGAATAACTTTGCATGACACTGTTTCCAACATACGATGGAAGTCCTTTTGTTTCCCAGTGTGTGACATCAGCCAGGACTCTGTGCCTGTGCTGGTTATCAAGATGCAGGAACTTGGATAATAGCTGTGTGCATTTGCCCTGATTAGATGGACTTTGTGCTATTTCCTCACGGGAAATGAAAAGAAATAAAGCAGTTGCTTTTGCAGTGGGTGATGGTGGTCTGTGGTAGAGTTGCTGGCTGGGAGAGAGTGAAGCCAGATGTCCCCTGGCTCGGTGCCCCAGCAGGACACTGCTACGCTGTCATTTGGGAGTGGGTGCTGAGCCACAGGGGAAAGTGTGTGTGTGTCAGTGGTTTTGTACAACACCTACCCTCTATGCAGCAAGTGTGAGGCAAAAACCTAGATTATGTGAAGTGTTTCTCTGTAAGGCAGCTGCTGTGTCCTGTGTTGCAGAGGGCTGTTGCAGGGCTCATGCATGTGCTACTTTCTCTCTGAAATAATCTGCTTAAACTAACAGCCCTCCAGCTGGGAGCACAACTAGATGCTGAGGAGGTGACTTGGGAGTTTTTCTTCTGTTGTGGATTCTGTGGCAGAACTACTAAAAGGGTTTTGGTGCTGACCTGATGATTTCTAGGGGCAAAAGTGATTGTTGTAACTGGGTGACCTGACTGTTGCATAAAACTAGCTCCATCATCTCATTTATCTCTAACTGCACCCCAAACATCTGTTGAATAGTCTGTTATGGTGCATAAAAAAAGAGATTAGAGGACAGAGGGCTTTTTAGCATTTGTCAGATCCTGGAAAAAGGAAGTGTTCAAATTTCCTTGAGTTCTTTGCAAAAATATTGCTCCTCGTGGAAAGTATCAGGTTCAAAATTGTGATCAACTAAACAGACTGTGCTGAAGCTTGCACTGTTGGTCCCTTCTGTGAAGGCAAGTGTTCTCCTCTGGCATGAAGTGAGCCCCCTCCTCTGGAGCCTGTGGAGAGGGCTTCCGTGGCAGCAGGGCACAGTCCCAGAGGTTAGGACTGGTCAGAGCCTTCCTTCAGCATTTTTGATGACTGCATCATGTGCTGGCTTTGTGTTTCAGGTGAAGTACTGAAAACTGAGCAGGGGCCATCAGGAGCTGTGTGCTTTATGCTTGTTCTGTCTGAGTTTTGAAATTTATTTTTCCCCATCTTATATTAACAGTCATTGTTGAAGTTTTCAGGTCAGTGTCTGTGATGAAATTCTGTGACTTTATAAATACGTGTAGGTTTATCACAGCAGAGCAGTTTTGTACCCTATTTTTAGGCACTTGGATTAGCTGGAGTAGATTTTTATTTTGTTGATGTCTGCTTTTACTGAGCCTTTAAATGTCTTGCAGAACAGCAATTTGCAAGCTTGCTAATACCAACATTCTCCTGAGAGAAATGCAGGCACCTATGAGTCAGAAGATAATGGTGCCAGCCAGGTTAGCTAGTGACATAGGGATAGATGTGAAGATGGAGCCTGTGTCTAAGCAAAGCAGCATTTACCTCTGCACACCTGGGTGGTTGCCTGCCTCTCTCTACTCTACAACTCTCTACAAATCCATTTCCCACATTCAGAAAGGAAAGGCAGGGATTTCCCACCCTCTGGGAAGAGCATCCACCACCCTCCCACATCTCTGCAGGGTTTCTGAAGGGTGATGTACCCCCGAAACCTGGTTATGGGCCTGGACAACCCAGTGGGGATCCTGAAGGCTGAGAAAATCTGTGAAGCTGACTTGTGTCAGGGCAATGCTGGTGTGTGATTGCACTGGTAATTCATACAACACTCCAGATGCCTGCTGAGGGCTGCTGTGTGGTGGCAAGGCTGCTGTAAGCCAGCTGTTCATGGCTAAAAACAAGAGTTGTGTCAATAAGCCTTTTCTCTTGCTTTTGTCCAAAGGTTGTATCAGCTGGAACATGCAATCTTCCTCTTGACCTTGCTATCTGTACAGAGCTGCTGGTGCCAGCTTTAGCAACAGGACTGGGTGAGGAATGGTTTACCTGACCCTTTATTGATGGGGCTGAGGCTGCTGACCCCCACAATGCTTGGGTTCTGAGTGCTTCCACCTTCACTGATCATGCTGGTTAAGCTTTCATTACACAAGTGTCTCTAGCCCAGCAGTAGGAAGGCATTTTTAACCCTGGGAGCTTAAGCTGAGGGCATGGGCTGCAGAGAGGCCCTCAATGTGTCCAGCTGCTGTGGCTGGTGTGCAAGTGGGGCCAGAATCTGTTCCACATGATTGCTACAACTTTTGTGCAAGCATTGACCTGCCCTCTCTGGCATGAGGAGCTGTGGGAGGCTGGCTGTGGCACGGCTGGGAATGCCATGAGCCACGGAGGAAGGCAGCATGGGCCGAGTCCTTCTGCTCCACGGGGTCCCTAGGAAGGGACTGCATGGCTGTTTCCCACTCCTTACCCACAGGGAGGATTGATGTGGCCAAGATGGGTGCTGGAGTGGTGGCAACCAGACCGTAGCTGTTTTGCACAGCTGGGGCCACTCCTCTGTCACACTGTCTCATTTCTTTAGGTGGTGAAGGTCAGGGAAGGAAGGGCACTGCCCAGCCACAGAGCATCTCTGCTTTCCACATGGAGACCCTGTGTGTGGTGAGAGCCTTGTGCCTGGCTCCAAAACAGCCTCACAGCCAGAGTCATAGGTCAGGTGTCAGCTGAGGTGTGTGCAAACAAATGTCACCTTGCAATCCCGCATGATGGATCACAGCAACCTTCCTTCACAGCCTTGCCTGCCCTACATCAGCTTTGCACAGACCTTTGTCTTTGCTGCGTGTGTCTGGTGCACTGAGGCACAAAAGCCCAGCGTGTCAGCTGCTGGGAACGCCCAGGTCAAAGTGTTTGTCCATGGAGGAAAATTATTTGAGGCTTATTTCTTATTCTTTTTTTTCTCCTGTAATATTTGTGTGTCTTCAGCTAATGGGATGACCCACTTCCAGTATGTTGTCAGCTAAATAACTTTGTATTTCTATTTATAAATTGTTTTTAAAAATTGTTAACCAGGCTTGGATTTTTTTATATATTGCAACTGAGACTAAAGGAATAGACATTGTAAGAGTCTGAATGTTGCTGAACACCATTTATAGGAGTTCATTATAGATAAGTAATGTGAAACCTGATCCGGACTATAGTGTCCAGTTCTGGGGCCCTGTAACATAAGAAAGATTTGGATGTGCTGGAGCAAGTCCAGAGGAGGGTCATGAAGATGCCCAGAGGGATGGAGCACCTCTCCTATGGAGAGGCTGAAAGAGCTGGAGCTGCTCAGCCTGGAGAAGCAAAGTCCCCTGGGAAAAGTTAGAGCAGCATTCCAGCACCTAAAGGGAGCTACAAGAGAGCTGGAGAGGGACTTTTGTCCAGGGTGAGTACAGATAGGACAATGGGGAATGACTTTAAACTGAAATAGGCTGGGTTTAGATTACGTATTAGGAAGAAATTCTTTACTGTGGGGTAGTGAGGCACTGAACAGGTTGCCCAGAGAGGTTGTGGGTGCCCCATCCCTGAAGAGTTCAAAGTCAGGCTGGTTCTTAGCAAGCTAGTCTAGTGGAAGATGTCCCTGGCCATGACAGGGGCTTGGAACTACATGATCTTTAAGGTCACTGCCAAAGTGGGCTGTAATTGCTGAAGTTTTTGCTGTGTTTACTGTGGTCCCTGTTACTAAGGTCATGCCTTTGGTGAGGAGACTGTTGTTTCCTGAGCCCCACCTTTGCTTGTGCTGGCACATCACAGGCAGAGTGTCTGGTTTCGCAGCATCAGCTCCTGACACGGCTGTGTCCAGGGCTCACTTCACCCAAAAGTGCTTCGTCAGACACAGGGGGGAAGAACTCTGCATGCTGCAGGGGCTTTTGCATGTCTCTTCTGCTTTATGGTCCAGTGAACCCCATCGTCCCCAAAAAAGGGAGCATCAGACAAATAGATTGTGTGCTACCTCTTGCTGTTTCACTGCTATGCAAAACGTGACGGCTCAGTAGGGAAATATCAGTCTAAAATAAAGCAGAGTCAAATGTTAGGCAGGTGAATGTGCAGGGCAGGAGGTCTGATGTGGTGAAACACCTGGCTGGGACGGGGGGGCTGCCAGCAAATGTCTGCATTGATCTACCACCTTTAGAACAGCTCTGAGGCCCTGTACTACTCCACAGGGCTTATTAATTAAAGGCTGTTAAACATGATGTCTCTTTTAGTAGGGATCCCAACCTGATGGCTAAGAAGAGGAGCATCATTCAGACTGCTTCCATTTCATCCTGAATTGTCCCCCTTTGATCTAAATTCCTGGGGTTTTCTGGGTCTTCATCTCACTGAATTAAATATTCAACTCATTTTTTTCCTTCTATATACTTCAGTTTTTATATTAGTGATTTTTGTGCCCATATATTTAAATAAGAGTTCTGCCACTCAAAAAAAGTTTTGAGTACCACATAGTTTAGAGATAGGGTTGAGAGAGTCAAAGAGCCTACAACCTATAGCTCCAGGAACACTGGGGCTGGAAAAGGCATGTCAAGGTGATCCCAGCAGGGCCTCCATATTGCATCTTTCTAATCTGGACCACCCATGGGTATGAGGACCTCAGTCCCCTGTCTTGTCCCCAGACAAGATGCCCTGAGGGTTAAGTTTAGGATTCAGAGATCTACAGAGCCTACAGCTCCAGGGACATTGGCACTCAAAAAAGCATTACAAGGGCACCAGGGCAGGGTGCCACCATTGCCAGCTCCACACTCTTTAATCTGTGCCACCTATGGCAATGAGGACCTCTGGCCCAGGGTCAAGCTACCACTGGGGTTAGGGTTAGGGTTGAGAGAGTCAAAGAGCCTACAACTCCAGGAACACTGGGGCTGGAAAAGGCATGCCAAGGTGATCACGGCAGCACCTCAAAATTTCTGCTCATATTTCTTTCTAATCCGGACCACCTGATTTATTCTGAGAGTTTCCCACAGGATTCTCCCCCATGCCAATCAGGTTTGGTGGGAGTGCCTACTCACGAGAGGCAATTTGGTCACAAGGTTGACAGAAGGGAATCACTAAAAAGTAATGGATGGTTTCCCCCGGACAAGTTAGAAGAGGTGGTATTGCAATGGCTGGACAAAATGTCTGAGAAGCCAAGGACAGAGAAGTGTAATATGAGCCTGAGCATGTCCCCTTTAATTGATGTAGGCAGGGAAGAAAGTGTGCTAAACAAAATAAGGAGACTGAAAGCTCCTCTCCCTTGAGGTGTTCAGGGGAGAAGCAGCTTGATTTATCTTGGACAGCTCACTGGTAATGGAAATGGAGACATCTATTGATAGTAGCTCCTGGACCCAAAAACAAATTGCTGACATTTTTAGTGGACACTGGGGCTCAGATATCAGCCCTGACCAAACACCACCTGAGGAGCTGTCCAATTCAAATGGCTCTTGCTTGTAGTGAATGTGTTGGGGGTGTCACAACCAGTAACTACCACTGCAGTTATTCTTATGTTACTGGGAGAAGAAGCTACCAGAACTGTTACCATGGCAACAGGGGACTTCCTTTTAAGTTTACTGGGACTGGATGTTTTGAAAGGGAGAACTTGGCATGACAATGTGGGGTGCCAGTGGTCCTTTGGAACCACCAACCACCAAGTTAGACTGTCGCAGATGGCCCCAAATCTTCCCCCTTCAAAACTTACAAATGTCAAACCCTAACTGCCCTTGGGGACCTGGAAGGCAATTGCCCCAGTCCTAGAGGACTTGAAAAAATGGGAAATTGTTATCCCCACTCACTCAGCTTCCAGTTCCCCAGTATGGCCAGTGTGAAAACCAAATGGTAAGTGGAGATTAACTGTAGACTACTGCCACCTCAGTGCTGACACAGACCCCTTAGCAGCTGCTGCACCAAACATCACTGAATTCACAGCCAGCATTCAGGAGCAGGCACACAGGGTCATGACCACTGCTGATATTAAAGACATGTTTTGTATGGTGCCATTGCAGCGTGGGGATCAAAATCAGTTTGGATGCAGCCATATACCTTTACAGGGCTTCCTCAGGGCTACAAGCATTCACCCACCTTAGCTCACCATGTGCTGGCAAAAGAATTGGAAAAGATACTGGTGGAAGAGGGAGTGAAAGTTTACCAGCACACTGATGATATACTCACAGGATGTAATCATAATAGGAGATTGGGACTACCCAGAATAACATCATTATTCACCTCGAAGGTTTGGGGTTTAGCTGCTCACTTGTGAATCATCTCTAGAGTTAATGCTGAGATTCTAAAGTGTTTATTTGATATCTGTATTGTTTGTAGAGTTTCTTATCAGGGGTCTCATCTGAGAAATCTGACTTGTTTCAATTTTTGTGTGTGCAAGTTCTGACATTGCAACTTTTCTGACTGCGTAATTTACAGAAGTAAAATTATTCTGCTGATGTCAATGTTTGAGTTTAAATATTTTCTGTATAAGGTGTGTGGTATTCCCTCAAATAGTGATGTGTCTGTGATTGACTCTTCTGGCAACCCTGTTTGCTATAGGACCTGTAAAGTGAGAGCAAAAGGGGAAGAAAGGTGAGTAAGGCATATCTGAGGGGTTTTTTTCATGCATCAGTAGGAATTATTTTACCTATTAGCCTAGCCTAAATTCACTACAGTTTATTTAAATAAAGTGGTATGCAAAGTAATTATGCATCTTTTAGTGAGTAGCTCTATCACAAATATGGTTTTGAAATGGTGGGGAGAAATTTTTTTTTTAGAAATCTTTTTTTGGGGGAAAATGAATTATAATGGCTGTAAGTGGGATGGACTGTCATCATGCAGTCTCCTTCTGTCGGATCACTGCCCTAGTCAATCTCTAGTTCTGGGGAACACCAAATTATAAATTGACATGAAACATGTCTGAAAAATGCATCTTCTCACAGATGTTATAAATTATGACATCAGGCTCGTGTCTAGTAGTGCCAGAGGCAATGCCTTTGGCTGCACAGTTTACAGCTTCTGTCTTTGGTGGAAAAATGGTAAAGTTCACTTATTTTTGTAATCACTCTTTCATACTTTTCTGACGGTGTGGTGGAGTCAACCTAATGCAGCTTTCTCTACAACTTCATCTGGAAAATATGTTGCACATCCACATCCTCTTCCATGCTCATGCTGGTATTTTTAATGCACAGCTAAAGATCAGGTATTCACAGATGAGTTCCCAGCAGAGGCCAGGTCCTGGAAAAAGTCTGTGGCAGCTCCTGTGGTGTGGACACTCACCAAGAGGACACTCCCTGGCTGCTCATACTAAACATAGATGGTGTCTGTAATGGAAGAGCCAGAAATGTGACAACTTTTCACCAGAGCTGCGTGACTATGGGCAGTGCTGCAAGCAGGGAATAAATCATCCTCTAATGGAGAGCTGTGAAGTCTGGGTTGATGGACCATGCCCACACCATAAGCTTTTTCCCTTGTGTCCTGAATTCTTTCCACTTGCAGTCCTGAGTCACCTTCCCTAGGCTGGGTTCCTGTGGTCCTGTGCCATCCACCTCAGGCTGGGCCATGGTTCAGCAGGGGCTCTCCAAAGCCAGGGCTGTGTTTGAGGTAAGTTCAGCGACTTTGTTGACAACTCAATTGGCTTTATTCTCTACCAGAGCCTTAAATCCCTTTCAGGAGTCTCTGTCTCGGCACTCTTATTTGATGGGAGGGAGATGACAAATGTCACAAATGTCGTGTCTGGGATGTGCTTGAGGCCAGGTGTGTAAAGGGGTATCTGATTTCTAACTGCTGACAGTGGCAGGGCTTTTCTCTGCACATCTGATAACAAAATGGTTCTATCACCTGTAAAATACTGGAGCTGCTCACAAACACACTTTCAGGCTCTGGAGAACAAAGTTCATGTTCTTTGCTATCAGAGGTTCACCTTTTTTCAGTACCGTACACCCTCCCTTACTTGCCACTAAACGCTTCCCAAAAACTCCTGAGTCTCTGAGACCTGTATGTAACCACATGCTACTTGTTTATTTTGTTGTTTTTTTTTTTTTTTTTTTTAAGAATAGAACATAGTTTTAAATCAATAAAATAAATATCTACTACAATACAAAAAATTTCCACAGCAGTTCCTGGAATACAAGGAAATTAAATATGCTTCTTGTAAATAGCTCCTTCTCTTGTAGATCCAAATTATAAATAAATAAATAAGAAAAGCATAAATACACGTGTCAAGATACAGAATTATTAAGAAGAAATATTAATCATCTCCACCTCCATCCTCATACTGCTCAAAGTTATTAATTAACAAATAAATACTACTACTACTACAATGCAACTTCCTCAACAAGCAAAACTCTTGCTGCCCTGGACTGTGTTTGAGTACTTTTTGGGTCATATTAACTACAAGGGCAGGTACCACAAATGTTCACTCTCTTAATTACAACTAATTCAGTAAATGGACTTTTCCCAGTGTCTGTCCATCATCCTTATTTTTCCTTTGTTTAGGAGATGAGACCAAAAAGGGGAAGCAGTAATCTTCTCATTGAATGTATGTACTGCTATGCAGGGGAGCAGCCCCACTGAATTTACTAGGTTTACCTATATGTGTAAAATACATATATGGGTTTCTGGCAGGAGTTCTATGGGCTGAGGAGGGGGTTGAAGTGTGGTTAGTGATATTTGTAAAAAGCGTTTCAGGAAACTCTCGACCATGGCTCCAGCTTGGCTCAGTGACAGAGGACCTGATGTTGGCGGGGTCAGGGTGCTCAGATTTTTGCACAGGATCAGTGTGCCAGGCTCTGATTTAAAGGTGGGGTGGACCCCTGTGAGAAATCTCTCGCAGGGAACTGTTCAGGTGAGCAGCCTTCAGTGGGTGTCAGCATTGCTCTCTCATGCCAGGCAGAGAACACGTGGTCGACACAGGGTCACCACTGCCAGCATGTGGTTCACAAGGAACTGTGTTCTCCTTCTTTCCCAGGAGCAAGAAATAAAAGCTGGAGAGCAGATCATCCCTGTCTCAGGCTGCTGGGCCAGAGAAGGACTTTCACCTTTGGTAATGAAGAGGGAGAGTCTGTGTGGTTTTGAGGTGCAAACTTTTCTTCTGACCAGTTGAGCACCTCTGATGGAGGAGCCTGTGACTGGAGCAGTGATGGACAGCTGAACAGGAGGGCTAACAGAGGTATTTCATGAAGGTGTAGTGCCTCTGTCTCCTTGGCAGACTCTGGACTGACTTGGCTCCAGCAGTATGAAAAGCCACAATACCTTTTTAAGTAAGAACTTTCATCCCCATCCTACTACCATTTCCACCACGTCCAGCCTTAAACAGGTTTTTGCTGTTGCCCTCCTTGCAGCCATCAGGACCATATGCTCTGTAAAGCTACTGGCCTGCTCCATTTGTTTTCCCATTCCATGAACTTTGGTTGCTCAGGCTGTCAAGCTGCAAACCTCTCCTGTGTGCTGCTCCACCCTGCTCAACCCAAAGCCAGACGTCCTGGCTGTCTTTCCCTCTCATCCAGGTGGTCCCCTGGTACTCCTGAGGTGGTGACCCCTGACCAGGGCCAGCTGCCCCTCACTACCATGGCATTGTCTGTGATGGCATCTCAGTGCATTTCACTGCCTTGGCTGCAGGCAAGCAAGTTTCAGATGGGAGCTCCTTCCCTCTGCTCTGTCACAGAGTCAGATCTTTATTTTTAATTTACGCCTTGGTGCATTGGCGGTTAGATTAGAGGTCATCATCACTATAAACAGGAGATACGCCTCCCCTGAGTTTAAATATAAAGTTCTGTATTTAGGGAAACCAGTGGTTTTTTATAATAACTAGGAGAGCACTCACAGAAGGCAAGTACTGCTCGTGACTAATATAATATTGTCCATAACAGTGGTGAAAACTTTTTCATAAAACTGTTTCATTCTTTTTTGAGAGAAAAACTGAAAAGCACCTGACTAGCAATTTCTAAATTGAAAAAAAAAAAAAGAGAACATTTTTTAAAAGCAAATCCCATTAAATCCATCTATTCATAAGCACAGGTCTTTTACATGCAAATATCTTATACTTAGTCACCTAGTTGCACCATTTACATACTTTCCTTCCTCCTAGTATTTTGTGCACTTAATGTAATATCCTCTACCATATGGGTAGAGGGTAAATTGCTGACTACCATTTCACTTATAAGCAGGTTCTACAGCAGAAAGTATCCCTTGAGATTATCCTGTTGCTCATAGTTTGATCTGGCAGGACAATTTAAAACACAAGTCATTTGTCACATAGCAAAGTTTGGTACATATGTTTACAAACTTGCTCAGTTCTGGCCCATTGTTTTAGAATTTTTGCATCTTTTACTCCTGCCTTGAAATACCAAAACTGAAGGAAAAGAGATGTTTAGCATGTGTCATTCAGCCAAGCATATCGCAAGATGAGGTTTTTATCTCATGATATGAGAGGGGAAAGACAACAGGCAGTGGTGCACAACAAGTAGATCCCTGGGATTTAATGGCACTCTGTAATCAATCTGTTGCCTTGCAGGAATACACAAACCTCTTTGTAGGCTTCTCTTGTTGCAAGTCCAAGCTCATTCAGACAGGACATAGGAAATGGTGAATGGGTCAGCAGTAGTCTCAGCATTGAGTCAAGGTGTAAATCTAGCGGGATAGCAGGAATTTTAGTGTAATGCAACAAGGAGAGGCCATTGAGTTGCATCATGTTCACCATTTTTACCCTTGTTAGCCTTTCTCCCACTGTTCTGAGGCAATGGCATCAAGTAACAAAAAGGATATCATTTTCCTGGATGAACTGTGCTGTGTCTGTTCCCTCATTGATCCTAAAGCACCTTGTCCTGCTAAAGGACCTTCTGCCCTTCCAAGGGATGCTGAGCCTTATCAGTCCGCCTCAAAGGCACTGTTTGTTGCCCCCAGGTACTCTGACTTCTTCTTGTGCTTCATCCACATCTTCCTCAGGAGGCTGGGTGTCCCACACAGGTTGCCTCCTGTCAGTGGTAGGGAAGCTTCTGCTCCTAGTGGCAGGGCCAGGTCATACTCTGTTGTCTTCCTCCAGTGCTGCCTGTGGCAAACAAATAAAACACAAGGTGTGTGCAGAGTGCTTCTCCTTGGCCCTTCTTCCCTGCTTATGGCAACCAGCCCCTCAGAACCAGGAACTGCCTGGCTGAAACGTGTGCCCATGCCTGGCCCACCCTTGGGACTAGCAAGTCTGGAATGAGCAGGGGCTCTGTGGGTCAGGGGCTGGGATGCTGCAGCTGCCACCACTCAGCTTGGTGCTCTTGTTCCCTCACTATCAGAGGGGACCCACACACGAGGGGACAGGCTACAAGTGGGACCACTCTAAATGCATCCTCTCTAGCAATTACCACCCAACAAGGAGCAAGGGAATAGCCCAAGGAGAGAGCTGGGCCCTTCCACCAAAGCCCAGGGACCATGTGACAGTGATGAGCTCCACTGGCTGAGGGGAACTTACATCTCTGTGTATGGAGTGTGAGGACACTGTGACAATGAGCTAGTTACTGTCCCTCAGGTGACAATGGTGGCATTTCAAATCCCACCCAGATCCATGTCTGGGTTAACTGCCTAGTGATGAGTGCATTTGTACTATGGTCAAGCTGTTCCTTAATTAGACTTTAAGATAAATTTTTTTTCTTCAATTAATTACATTTTCTAATCACATTTTAAGGCAAATATTACAGACTTCTTAGGGGGAAAATACTTTTATTTTGAATTATGATGATTTTTTTTCCTAGTGATGAAGTAGAGCTGTAATGGGTACTGAGACAGCTGTATAAATGGCCATGGCTGATAATAAAATCAGCATAACCTTTACCAATCTCTCCCTGCCTTGGAAAACAAGAGGCACGCCTGGAGGCTGGGAAGAGACTTACTCTTCCGTAGAAGTGCGGTCGCGTGTGGGCGAGCCCGTGACTGCCACAGCTTTCACTGTGATACGGGCAACTGGAGACGGAGGAATCTGTGGGAGGATGAAGCACATCATTAGGAAAGGCCACTGATGAGTGGGGACACCAGTTCATCTGAGGAAAGAGGCTGTTTTAAGAAAACCAATAAATGCTGTAAATCTCTTAACAAGAGAAAGCAGGTTAAGGATTTGATGGCCCAACTCTCACCCACACAATTACCAGGTGCTCACGTGAATATTCTCACTGAGCTCAGCACAGGACTTGAGTGAGCGAGAGTTACACCTCCCATCAAAGGAGGGACACTTGCAGAACTTTTTATTCCCTAGTTTTTGTGTTTAGCTTCCTGAGGCAGTGAGGTTTTGTGCAGAGTGAGCAGCCTGTCTCTTGCTGCTCCCCACCTCTACAGCAGCCTGGGAAGCAGATGTCTCAGCCATCACTGTTCCTTGAGCATTCAGAGATGTTTCCCTGTTTTGTTGTGTGCTGCCCTGTGTTGTGGGGGAACCCTGGTTATGCTCCAGTTATGCCACGGTCCCACAAGTGCCTAATCATCCACTTCCTCCTTGTCTTATTTGATCATAAATTGCCCACCAGAACTGAGTCACGTTTTCCCATAAATAGGTCTCTGAGAATAGCATATCCTCCAAGATGGTAAGTTAAAGTGTGAGTTGCCCAGAAATAGAAAAAGAAGTCAAAAATTGTGAGGTGATCTCATTATTTGTGGCAATAAGCACACTTATTGATTTTACTGGCAATCCTGAAAAAAAATATTCATATTATTGTCGCTACCATAACTGGTCTTAAGCTTTCTAGGGCTATTTCTCCTAGGATTAATCTGAGACTGGGTACATTTAGGTGTGTTTTTCAACACTTAGACTTAGAGATGTTTGAAATCACTTTTGCAAGCATCCTTTGAAATTTAACTATGTTGACTATTGGTAGGTTCAATTAGATTAATTACACTGAATAACATTAGCTTTAACTATCCTTAAGTACTGTACTGTCATTTTTCTTAAGTGTAGCCCAGCTATCAGCTAGCAAGCATGCTCTAGCCATCCAAAAGAGCCTGTGAGACCATAAAGTTTCAACAGCACGGTCTGGTGTTGGCCAGAAATGATTCAAAACTATTTTTTCTCTTTGAAAACGTTAGTTTTTATTAAATGTAGAGACTTTGAAAATTAGGGGGGCACTGTAAGACAAAGAAGGGAGGGAGAACATTTTAGTAAAGGTGAGTAATTGCTAACTAAAATATTTTTTCTGTCTATTAGAGAACACATTTTGGGGGTTTGTATGATAATTTTCCCATCAACTCTTTATTTATGTTTCTCACTTTGGAGATTATTGTGAGAGGTTGCATTCTGGAGAAAATGAATTATTTGATGCTTGTTCCACTTGAGAATTTTTTTTTTCCCAATTTGTGAAATTCCCTGAGAGACAAGAGGCTAATTTCTCCCAGCTCTTGCAGGTGGCTGAACATCCAGAACAGGAGCCTGCCTGTTTCTGTCCCACCACTCTTCCTGGTTCCTGAGGGGCAGTTCCCTGTCCTATGCCAGTCTCTGCTCCCTGCTAAGGGATCCTCTGGTATAAATTATGTTTCAAGCTTTAACAAAGGCTGTGAAATCTGCAGGTGCTGCAACAGACTGACATGCTGTTACTGTGGGACATGCTGATGGGTACAAGGTTTTAAGATGCATTGGTAGTTGGTCTTGCTCTATTTGCTTACCAAAGATTTTCCATCCAACAGGTGATTATAGGACGTGGATGACTCTTGTTCAGTAATTCCCACTGTAAAGCATAAGAAACATGATATTAGGTGCAATTATCCCATTGGCACAGCTTGTATGAAAAACCTCCTTCCATGCAGTAAAACCCAGATGTGGACAGAGCCCAGATACAGGTTACAGTCCCACCGGATTTGATTACAGCCGAAAGAGCAGAGTGATCATCTGTTGTGATGTCAAAATATGTGATTGTGGAACTGCTTAAGTCCTTCTGGAAAGCCTCTCAGCTTGCTCCTGGACTTTTCAAATGAGATGACAAACTGCCCTTAGCAGACCAAGCCAAGTGGGAGCCCTTTCCCCCTCTGTAAACACTCACGTGTTTCTACAAGCAAAGAGCCCAAATGCTGCTCCTCAGCCCCCACTGCAGGTTTGTCCTGCCTAGGTGATCATTCTCTCCTTTCTGTGTTGCCCTGGGGAGTTATTTTAACCTGGGCAGAGATGTGTGCTATGTCTACCCTGTCACAGGGGGGGATTTCCACCTTTCTGCCTGTGGCTGAGTGACATCTCCCTCTCTGCTGTCCTCAGCTCTGAAGGTTCCCCTTCAGTTTCAAGTAATTGCTCATCCGATAACTTAGCCATGGATGAATGCTCACTGACATTCCTGCTCACGGTGCCAAGGAAATAAATGAGTGAGGGAGGCCAGATTTTTCCATGAGGGCAAATCCTCCTATTTGGCTCTGGGAATGTGGACCTCTCTACTGCTTTGACCAATGGAATATAAATAACAACAGCAAATTTGGAAATAGCCAGGGTGTGGCTTATAGTGCTGTCTCCAGCATGACTTAGCAATTGGAACTGTCTCCTCCTTCTGGGGGCAATATTTGACTGTGATAAATATCCTAACCAGCTTCCTTCTTCCTGCTCCACCCCCTTCCAGTAATTCCATTAGGTACCTTACTGTATCCCTCACGTCAAAGTTAATGCAATTACCTCCTCTCATCGTGCATATTAGGTACTAACAGTATTCAGCAAGTGGATCATCAGTGCTTCAGCTAATGCCCATATTTTTTCTTTTTATTTGGTTTTGTTTTCTCTTACTTTGTCTGATTCTTCCCTTCAGCCCGTCGCTCTTATTAGATACAGAAAATGTTCTTGCAAACTTTTAGCAAAATATCTAAGCAAAAGAAAGTCCTCATGGCTTCATAGCTTCAAGGTTTTGTAGTTGCTCCCCTCAGGGCAGTGGTGGCTGGATGCAGTGTGAATTCCACTTCCTTAAGTGCCTTCTCACATGCCGGAATGGACTGTCCTTCTGCTTTGCTGTTTGTGCAGGATTTCTGATGGCAGCAATAAACATGCTAATGGCCTCATCTGTATTCTTTTGTTTGTTTGTTTGTTGTTGGTTCTAATTTAAACTTAATTTCTAAGTTCTGCCAACTCATTTCCCTTTCTCCCTCTATGAGACCTGTTTCCCCCTTTTCTGCTCTTGTTTTAGATTCCTACAGCTTTTCTCTTGTTTGCACCCATCTGTCATCCCTTACCTCTCATCTCCCCTGACAGCAGAGACCAGCAGTCCCTCCTTTCTGCCTCTCTGGCTCTCTGCCATCCTTTACCTGTAGCCAGTCCCAGCCACTCCTTCTCCTGTCCCTGCTCCAGTCCTGAAGCTCCAATTCTTTTTTCAGCCACATCTTGGCTCTGGTACTGATATCTTTTTGAGATCTTTTCCTATGGTCCCAGGCTCAGTTCCTTTCCAGTTTCCCAGGCCCCACTCTTGTCTGGTTTGTTTCTTAATGGGATGGCTTATATGCAGTGTGGTTGCAGATCAATGATGTGAGGAACATGCACCTTCGTAGACCTGCTTTAGAGATTTAGCACCTTTTAACATCCAAATGTCCAATTTATCTTGGAAAATCATGCCATGTGGGATTTCTTTAAAGGCATATGGCTTGATTGCATCTGGGTGATTTTTCAAAGGAGAGCAAAATATGTGTTTTTGATTAAAAGGCCATCCCATGTGAAACGGCACAGCCCTGCTCCAGCTTCAATCTTCCAAACATAATACACCAGTGTTGGAGGAGCTGAATGGCCACTCTGTTTATGTTTACTCATCTCCTTGGTTTTGTATTGGCAAGCTCTATTTTTCCTTCACGATTTCTCACAAATATGCTGAACAAGCTTTGGTTGCCAAAAAATCAGGTCTGTGGCTAACATCCAAAATCTGAACATCCATCCCTAATGAATATATTCTAGCTGATTCTAAGCAACTGAACAGGGATCTTATATAATAAGATGACTCAGGCAAACTCAGTAATTTGCAATTTATCATGTCTAAAATATTGTCAGGGAGTGTTTATGACTCTGAATAAAGCGAGTTTATGACTCTGAATAAAATTGAGCAATGCCACACTCATTATCTCATTAATTCCACTGGATATTTTAAGCACAGAATTATCCTCCAGGTACATAATAAAGCGCCTGCTTTGCTGCATAACTGGCAGACTGCAATACCTAAAAACCTTCTGTAGCCAGGGGGGAACAAAGGGCTTTAATTCCGGACTTACCGTGCTGGGCAGCGCCCTTGGCGGGGCAGGCTCCGCGCTGCCCGCCCTGCCGGCGGCCCCGCGCCTCCTCCTCGCCCCGCGCCTCGTACAGCACATGCAGCAGCTCGCCCTGCTGCGGCCGCCGCTCCGACAGGGCTACCACCTACAGGGGAGAGGCAAAGCACCCCGTTACGCCTGGCCCTGGGGATTATTAGGTGGTCTGTCGAGGTCATGGGGGAGCTGAAAGGCTGCTTGTTCTTCCTACTGCTTTGCTGTCATCCAAAGGGGATTTTGTCAGGTGGGGACCGTGGGATTTGTGGGGTTTTGTTTGGCTCCAGCTTCTGTGCTGTGTACAGAAGTATGGGGAAATCCTGCTAGGTCTTTCTGGGACCCAGCTACTTAGTCGCACATTTCTGTATTCTCCTCAGGAGACTGAAATGTGCCCCTCTCCGAGCTCTGCTGAATAGGATATGCCTCTGAGACAGCTCAGATTTATTTTCTTATTGCATCACATCTTGGGCAATAAGTCAAACTTATGCAATGTGAATTACAAATGCTGTTTCCTTATGGTCTCTCCTGTCTTTTGAACTAACTTACATATTGTACCTGATAAATGACTACAGAGAATACGAGGCAGAGAGGAGTTGTGCTCCTAGAGATTAATTTTCACAAACATTAGCTCACACAGACAAAACTCACTGACAGCTGCAACTTTGAGCATCACCCACCCCGCCCCCCCATCTCCAACAGTCCCTGAAAACAAGCATGAACAAAATCAAGTTCTTTCCTAATAAATTACGACTAAGCCATGGCACTCACTGTACTGCCACAGGCAACTGGGGATGCCAGAGCTAATGTGAGTTTGGACAAACAGGGATACACCTCAAAGAAGTGGATTAGTCAGGACTGTTATCCAGGATGGTCTGGAAAGAGTTTTCTCAAGAAGATCAAAGTTCCAACAGCAGGGACAGAGTGTTTCATACTTTGTTGTTTTTTTTTTATTCTTCCCTAAAGACTTGCTGCTGTCATACAGAGAACCACTTAAACGGGGTGAAGGTCCAAACCAGCAAGGAAACAAGACATGTGGCAACTATTCAGACTATTTCCTATTAGACTTACTTATGTTGGAAGATCATGAGAAAAGCAGTTAGCTGCATCTAACTGATGACTGGCAGCTGCTGTGTACGTGTTTTAGATATAAATATAGTTAGTTTGCCTCAAGACTGAGACCAACAACTGGCCAGCTCACTATTAACATAAAAAAGCCTTAATTCTGTCTATTGCTCTGCCTTCTAACACACACTCAAGATAAAAACAAGACCTTTTTCAAACATGTTCCCTCATGCCAAATTGTCTATTTCCTCTAATTAAGTTTTAATTCAATTTGCCATTAATCTGCAATGTTCTGTGTATATGATTTTTTACACAGACATAACAACATACGCAAACCCATGTTTTCCAAAACAGGAAGGAAGAAAAATCCCAACCTAACCACTTTTAATTCTTTTGTCTCTATGTACCCTCAGCGGTCTGGACAAGCCCACATTACCTAAATCCTACTGACTAGTAGGATGAAGAGCAGAAACTGCCCAACAACAGGCAAAAATACTTCTGGAAAAGGCAGTTAAGGCAACCAAAGCCTAATCCAAGGCTGAATAGGGTTTTCCCCCTATTTCTGCAGATTTTGACACACAGCCTAACATGCTCCATGTGCTGTAAACTACTTAAAGACATGCCCAGTGTTCAGTTAGTTAAAGGGACTGTTGGTGTCCTTGAAGACAAGCACATGCTAAAGGAGGCTGCAGCTGGCTCCCAGCTCCACTGATCACAAATTTGGAGCTGCCAACAGAGCTGAGCCTCAGCATTGCTCCGATGTTCCAGAAGGAGAGTGATGCTGGTTGTGAGAGGCCTCCTGTTCCTGCTTAAGCTGTTGGCATTGGCTCCCTCCCTGCTGCCCCTGGAGCAGTTCCAGCACCTCCTCAATCCCTCTGCAGGCTGCAGGCTCCTGTGCTCACACACGCCCTGACCACACAAACCTTACAAGCTGCTCACCAGGACATCACGCCCTTCACCATGGTGGCACCAGTGGAGACACCAGTCCTCAGGACTAATATGATGAGACTGTGGCTGGCAGGGGTCTGTAATGACAGCCCTTGGAGTCTGCCTTGTGTGAACCGAGCTCTTCCAGGTTTCAAGGAATTCCACAAAGCTCAGCTTTTTCCACCATCTCTGGAAAAATGTCCAGTGCTCTTGGTCACACCTAGTCTTTGCTGGTGTGTGACAGAAAATGTCATCAGTGCTCTGCTACTGAGACACCTGTGGTCACTTATTTTTGCATTGTCATGGAAAGAGCATTTTTGGTAAGTAGGATGCTGGCTGCAGTCACCTCTAATCCTGAAAGTGGCTTATTTGATCAGTGTAAACCACCATGGACTTGAGACTTAACATTCTGCCTACGTGTTGCACAGGATGAAATACAGTTTGGGGAAAAGAAGAGGATTTTTATCCTGATTAATAGCAAGAATTATTTAGGCACGTCGTCTATGTTTTCAAGATTCCTTGTTACATATGATATCAGTAATGCCAAAATGTCTTCAAGCAGCAGAACCTGCATAAATAAGTTACAGTGCCATTTTCCATTACAGCTGGAGACAACAGTGCAATCTCTATAACATATTTTCAGCAGCATTTCTTTTTTTGCAGCATTTGGTTGTAGCACATTTTGGGAGTTCCTTATCTCCTAATTCAAGATTTCACAGTGACTTTGGCTACCTCACCCACTACTGTAATATGTAAAGACTTATCTAGGTCAGGAAACTAAACCTGCTGTAGCTTGGTTTTGATCTAAAGTGGAGCTGACATTTCTCTAGGGTACCTAGGGTAAGGCAGAAGGATCAACTTGGAGTCACTTTTCTTTGCTAGACATACCAGGAAATTTAAATCTGTGCAAATGGTAGAGTCAGCCAAACTATGCAGAATTAGCAAACTGCTCTCTAAAAACCTACTGTTTTTAGAACCTGTAAATCCTTTGACTGGCCTGGTCTGTTTGCAGGACACTGACTCTGAAATCAGAGCCCAGCAAACTCTCTTTTTATGGACTTTGCCACGCACATGAGAGTACTGAGGCCTGGCATACCCACTGTTGGAATTAGGTGTGTTCAGAGGGAAGGGGCACAGAGGACACAGGACAGTCACACACACACAGTCAACCATCCTGATCCTGGACTTCAAATCTCACTGCCAACCAACAACCATCCAGAAAAGGTGATAGTTAAATATCTGGCTTTGGATAAAACTTTGAAAGTTAGAGTCTGAACAACAATGGGCTTGTTAGTGGAGAAAATTCCAGATTTGTAGAGTTAAGTTATTTTGATGGCCTAATGCTGAGCTGATTTTTAATGGGGCAGCTCTAGCACGCACAGGGGTATTTTCTACTTTCTTGCAAAGTAGACACGTACTGGTGTCCAAATACTTCTACCCAAAGGATTTTGGGGCTAGAAGAAGAAGGGAAAGATCTACTACCACTGGAAATAACTCTTAATAGGGCAATAGGAACTGCAAATATATATATTGGTGAAACACTCAGCTAGAAAAAAAAAGGTGCTTCCTCCTTTCTGCCACCCTTCCACAGTCATTATCCTGCTTTTGGGATGAGTTCTTGTATGTGATGGAAGTTACCCCCCACAGTCAGTAATTTGAATGGTAAATCACTTAATGCTACACAGCTTGAGTATTTCTGCTGAGAAAAAAAAGGTCTGGCAGATGTCCACATTGGTTGCTATTTTTGTCCTTGCTGAGGATTAAAGTTGTGCATCCACTGCAATCACCACAGCAGAAGATTTTATGTTAGCTGAGGCATTTCTACAGCTCTGACTGCAGGTGCAGACGTAAAAGTGAAAAATAAACAATCATTCTGTGACTTTTCTGTGGGTCTAGAAATTGGCAATCATAGCTTCCTCACAGTCACATCTATTCCAGTATGTGCAATTTACTTCAATGCTTGCTTATGAGCTGTAAGCAGCTGCATCCCACTGAAGAAGGGGAATGTCTAAGAGTTGACTCTGCTCGGTCAAACACTTTGGTTTGAGAGCCATCCTTTTTTTGTAGCTGGAGCTGCAGACCATTCCTCAGGCTTGGTGTTCCCACTGCTAATATGATGCTGCCTGCATCATGACTAAGAGCCAATCAAAGGACATCCTTAATTGGGGTCAGGAAAGCCCCAAAGGAAAAAAAACCCCAGTCCTCTTAAAATACAGCAACAAAACAGGGACTTTCTTATCTTATTTTCTTAGGCTTTTTTGAGTACAGTGCTACCACAGCAGCTGATCCAGTCCAAATTAAATATTAGATGCTTCCATTCAGTAGAAACAACTGTCTACTGAGATTTGGAACTAGATAACAGACATAGACTTTCCTTTGATTTTGATGTAAGCCAGCTGAATTTTTTTCAGCTGAATAGTACTATGAGAAATATTGTCCAAAAAAAAAAAAAGTAAATTATCTGAGCATTTTGTTTCATCAAGTCAGAATAGTTCACTTTTGGTTTGGACTTTTCTGCTGTTTTTATATTGCATGGAAAACAAAATATACCAAAGGTTGAACGAATAAAAGTGGGGTATCTCAAAATGGCTTATTTTGAGTAACACTCCAGCAGTCTGACTCATCATCCTTTGGAATGAAGAGTAATTTTGAAATCTCAGCCTGAGCTATGGGACAAAACCAACCAAACCAAGACTGTCACAATTTGGGAAAATATACACATGCATAGTTTCTACCCAAAAAAAGACAGACATGTTTCTGACTCTTCCTGGGGACCACTTCAGGTGTCCTGTGATGTATTGGAATCCTGTGATCTGCTTTAATAACCAAAAGAGTGGGTGGGAGTGAATGTGATGAGTTTTTTTTCCAGTGCACAGGTAAGTGTGGTAAGCAGGAGGACCTACAGTTCTGTGGGGAGATCAGGGAATCAGGAATACAAAGAAAAGGCTCTCTGAAAATGAGGATGGATCTGGGAAGTAGGAAAGGGCATGGAAAAAGGGAAGGCCATGGAGCAAAATACTTCAGCAAAGTGCTAGATAAGATGCAGGTCTGTGGTGAGAAGAAATGCTTTGGCAGAAGAGTCTCAAACTTTTAAGAAGTGCTTTGATATGCAGAAGAGACCGTCATTCCTGCAAATCAGTTAAAGGGATTGTGGAAGGGGTTGTGAATGGGTCAAGTGGATTTCAGGAGGGAAAACTGTCTCTGAAGACAAGAAACCTCACACCCATGTGTGAAAGCAGCTAAACTTGCAAGACGTTTACTCAGAGCATGAAAAATGTTCAGTTACTTAATCTGAGGGGTTCCTCTGTGCCCTCTGCACCGAGGCTGAGGCAAGGGCAGGCAAGCACTGCTGGGACGAGGGGGCAAACAACCTCCCTGAGTCTCTCAGTGTCAACTTATGGGGTCAAAGTTACAGTCCATTACTTGGTGTTTTTATCCCAAATTCCCTAGGATACTGGCTACTTTATTGTTATTGTTATTGTTATTACTTGATTAGCACTGATATGATTTGGTGTGATTTGCTTACTTTTCATTCCTGCATGTCTTCTGGACTTATTGTGAAGGCTCTATGAACAATAGTTAATTGTGATTTCCTCACATGGCCAGTGTTGATAAGCCACTATGTTCATTTTGACTGGCTCTGCATGGCAAGACCATTTTTTTGTTTGTTTCAAAGCACTTCTGTAAATAAACTGCAGCTTTACAGAAACTCCCCCTTCTGTCTCCCACCCCACTCCCTGCATCAGACATGGATGCTCTTCTTTACCCTGGAAGATCTGCTTCCCATTTACCCACAGCACTTTTGAGGGTATGCATAGCCAACTAGAATGTGAAAAAAATAAATAAAATAGGGAGAGGAAGGGAGATTTTTCTTACACTCTTTGCTAGGATGTGCTGCGTAGCTTTGGCTCGTCTTCGGGCAGGACTACATGCTGCAAAGAGAAGAACAGGAACATGGTCAGGATGCTGTGGATGTGGACATATGCCTCCAAGAGTCCTCTGTAAGAATTCACTGGGGGCATGGTGGGAAGAAGGGGGAGAAGAAAGTGGTTAAGGAAGATTCCAGCTGAAACAATCCAAAAGAAAGTCCCTTTTATGCGATCTCAGAGACCATGCTCTAGCTGTACAATACAGAAATCCGTGGCCACAGGGCCACAGCCCATCCCGAGTTTCTGCACCTCTCCCATAGGCTTCCAGGAGGAGCACTCCTCCTCCTTTGTCAGTTTTGATCTGGTCTCCCACCTGCCAGTACTTCAGTAGGAAATGAGTAGTGTGTATATTAACTTGGAGACTGTTATGATTTTATCTAGTTAGAGACTATCAATTAGCTCAAACACCCTCATGACATTGTTTCACTTTCACTGCATGATGTCCAAAGCACAACATTTGCACTAAGCCTAATCTTTTCTTTTTCAATCCTCAAAATGACCTGTACAGCTCTTTAGCTTGGGACATATTGCTTAAAGTCTTTTTCTCACTTTTTATTTCTTAGACCCACAAAGACACAAAAAGCATAGATCCACTAGCCAATAGACACACAGGATGCCAGGGCCATAAGCCAAGCTTTTGTCTGGACTGAAGCAATTGGTTTTGGGTGATGGTTTTACTGCACTAAGTGAAGGCTGTTTAAATTCTTGTTGTTTGAGTTAGACTTGAAACTGGCCTGAAAGACTCTGTGATCCTCCCAGCTCTCCCTCTCATCATATCTTACCCTATCTTGTGTTCAGGCTACCAGAGCTACAGGATTTAGCCACCAGTGACAGAAACAGGCTTGCAGAAAGCTGCCAAATGTGGAGAATTAACTCCAATTCTAAAGGCTGACCCTGGGGGCAAGGCACATGAATGGGGGCTCCCTATTCAGGCTCTGTGTATAATCCAAAGGCTTTGAAGAGCCAGGAAGGTTTGTTACAGGATGATGGGTGACTCCTACTCCCCAGGTGAGCTTTCCTTTACGTTGTTGGCATACATTTCACTTGCAGTGCTTGTCGCTGCTGTGTATTACTGTTTGCAGAGTTTTGGAGCTGTGGAAGCAGCTGGAGGTCATCCAAGGCTGCTCCTTACTGCAGCCAAACTCCTCTCCTCAGATGGCAGCAATAACAAGTGGCTGAGCTTTCCAGGGCTCCGGTACAAGCAGAATGGGCAGTGAGACCAAAGTCACTCTTCCTAGACAGCCTGTGTGTGTCTAACAGCCATCCCTCCACACCCCAGTGAGGATGTAAGTCCTGAGCATTAGGAGCCCACTGGAGAGGAAATTCTGGCCTGTGCTGTGGCTGTAGTGAAACAGGACAGGAGAATGGGAGGGTCCCTATGAGCAGCCCTTTGCAGCGCAGGGCATTTCCACACTGAGCTTGTCACAAGGAAGTTATCTGCCTGCCTAGAGTGTGCTAAGCTGTCAGTGTGATTACAGTCTGTTCTGCACAGTGTGATATCCTCAGGAATCCTCACTGTCTTCTCCTGCAGGACACATTTTATATTTTAAACCATGTTCAGTGTGGGATGAAAGCCAGACAAACATAATGAAGGTGGTTTGTTTTTTTTTAAACCTAGGAATATGCTGTAAGTTGTTTTTGAAGCTGCTTCCATCACCTTTACTTCTGGAATTTCACTGTGTGAGGACTAAACTAATTGCTCATAAGCAAAAAACTCAAGTGCAGAAAAGTTTAGTGATGCAAGGAATTACCTTCTTGTCTTTCTGATATTTTAGGCATTTTACCACACAGTGTAAGGAGTACAGGTTTTTAGAGATTTCTACCAGAAGCAAGTGCTCTTGTGCTGTTATAGCTGTTACCCAGGCTAGTGCAAAAGGAAAAACACATAAATGTGCCTAACAGTAATAAATTTGCCTACTTTCAGAGTACATATGATCCACAGTCCCTCATCCCCTGTTGTCTGACAGGACGAGTGGCAAAAGGTTTACAGGGCTGAAGAAAGACAAGGCACAAAAGGGAAGTCACAGCACCAGCAAACATGCAATTACTTGAATAGGCATTGAAAGAAGGGTGAATCACAGAAGTAGCCAGAAATGACCCACTTGCATGGGAATACAATGGCAGCAATGCAAACAGTGGGGCTGCGAGGCTGTCCCTGCAAACACGAATTTCTGCAGAGAGCTGGAGAAGGAAGAGAAGAATGAATCCTTGCAGATGATGTATGTGGATTTGCCCGCAAAAGGATGTTTGTATGTACAGCCCAGATTTCAGGCAACAAATACAATTACAGTGATGGTTCACTTTGTCATTTCCACTTATATTCCAAAATTAAGCAGCTGAGAGCTCATGCTCGCAGCTTGCAAGTAAAGATCTGATCTGGCCCCACAATTTGTTTTCCCTGCTTTTCCCTGCTTTCTTGTTGCTGAAATATGCAGCCATTGAGTTTAAACTAATTTGTTCAATCAAATGCAGGCTGGGCTTTGTCCAGTTCTTACTCTTCATTAGAAGCAATTAATGTTAATCATGCATTCATTTCCAGGGCATGGCTTTGGAAATGTTCCACTTATTGAGCCAGCAGACTTAAATTCAACATTCATGCACTTCACCCACTTCTAACTGCTCACAGAACTTCATTCTCTTTTCTATTACACAGAAAAGCCACACAGTTGCAAGCTGTCACTTTAGCAGTTACCTCATAGGTATAGCAACACCGATTCCAGATCTCCCAATTTTGCCAGAGTAAAGATTTTACAGAGCCACAATATTGAGGCACCTGCACGGATTAGGTCGAGAAAGCAGCAGCGAGGGCTGGGCTGCAGGCAGAGCACGGCACAGCAGAACAGATGAGCTGCTCGCTTCAAATATTTCCCCGCTACTAAACATCCTATCCCTCTAAAAGACAACACCGTAGCCATTGTTAGATTTTGATGTACTCACATTTGGAAGAAATCACAGTGAAAACTTCTAAATTTTCATCGCTGCAGCTGTAAATCTGGTGCATTTTCCACCTCTCCCTGCTGACTGCCTTTCAGCTTCATGCAACTGCTCTGAACTTCTGGTAAATAGGTTTCACTAATCCAATCTGGCTCTGTGATCATTGTCCAGATCTACAAAGGACAGACTGATGCTGTGATCTCATCTCATTCCATATTCTTCATTGCAACATTTTCTGCTCCCATCTGCCTTTCTATGAATAATATTAACACAAAGATTTAATTTAGCTCTTGCTTAAGCCTCTACTCAGATAGGAGTGTTTTATTTTACATTTGCTTTTACCAGTGTGGAGAATCCTCTGCAATAAATAGCTAATAATTAAAGTCTAATCTATTGGCAAATGTTTACAGAAGTACTGCAAAGATATTTGAAATAAGTTGGGTTAAATGTGTACTCTAACATATTTACCATAAAATTTTGCTCCTTACACATAATGAGAAGATGACTCTAGGTATATTAAGAAAAGCATTTTGTGCTTTACCTTTTCATTTCATAAACAAATACTGGAATCCTGGGTTTTTCAAAGCAAAATTTCAAAAGCAGATGTCGAAGAAAGGCAGATATGCATAGATCTCCATGCCCCCTACATGTCTGTGGTTCCAAGGGGAGGAAAGGTGGCTCAGTCATGGATGGGCTCCTGACTTGATAGCTCTGGGGTCTAATCCCATATTTATGCACTTCAATAAAGGGTCTTCTTGCCAAAGCTTTTCATTTCTTAATACTCCTATCAGAAATTGTTCCTTTCCACCTCTATGAATATCAGCCCCCTCAACTTCTGGTGACTTAATGCTGCCATGGACACACAAGACAGAAAATTTTGGCTTGCAGGCTCCAACAACTGACGTAGTTGGAGCACTTTCAAGTGTGAATAATGATATTAAATTATATCAGTCTAATGAATAGTCTTCATTACTACCACGTGTGTGTCTAATTAACACAAAAACAAGTGCTGTCTTCTCCTATAGATGTCTGCCACCAACAGTCCCAGATGGAAAGTGCCAGTGAACATGGGCCGTCACTGTCATATTGATGAACGTTTCTTATTTGAAATAATAAATATTGGTCAGATAGACATCCTGAGCCTGGAAGCATTTTGGTTGAGTGGAAGGTGTCGCTGTTTCAAGAAAGCAGTGCGCGAAGAGAAGCTGTTGTCACTTGTCACCTCCCAGGGCAGGCTCCTGCTGTCCAGGGGCAGCAAAGCCTTTGCAGGGCTGGGGGCATTGTCCCAGGAAACCGTACCGTGCTTGAAGCAGGCAGTGGGACGGCAATATAATCAACCAAAAGTTCAATTAGTTTTTGATTTATTGCGCCACATGTTCTGCTTGTATGACTGATGTCATTAACATCAGGCTCGGCTGGCGCATTCATCTGTCCCTGCCCGGCTGCCTCTGAAGGCGCACGCACTCAACAGATGGGGAGCTGCACGGGTGCGAAGGCAATTGTTTACCCCCCTATTGTCCCTGTGTCAAGCAATCAACCCAAATCCATTACCCACCGAGAAAAAGATCAGCGCACCGTCCATTCAGCACTGAATGGGGCAGAGGCGGTTATGCAGGAGGCTCTAAAAGCTTTCAAAAGGATAAAAAAAAATAATGAAGACCAACACTGAATAGTCCATTAAAAAAAAAAAAAGCTATAACAAATCTAACCCACCCTTTATTTCACCTTCAGATATTCAGAGTCCTATGAGAAGACAGGCACTTTTGGACCTAAGTCATTGTTTTCCTAATTCTAGGTATGACCTAAAGATATTTTCAAATCACAGATTGGGTTTAACATTAGAACGAGAATTGGGTTCTTCATCCTTTGAGGGTTGGTGGGATGTGGAGACTGAAGTGAGACTCTAGAGCTGGTCACCAGCTGGCATTCACTGCATTACAGGTCAGGTAGGCTTTGGACACATCCTTACAAGGCACAGGATGTTCTGGGGATAAATCTCTGTACAGAGAGCTGATGAAAGGCACTCACAAAACTTTCAGACAGAAAAATAGGGCTCAGGAGGACAGATATAATATGCCTCATCTGGGATGCTCATCTGGGAATGAATTGTCCCCTGTTCATGAAAAGGAGTTTCCTTCTTCATTTTGTCCAGATCTTGCAGAGTAGTTGAGCACTATGAATGCTCAGGGTTTTGCATGAAATCTTAATGTGACTTCAAGAGAAGACCTGCACATATTGGGCTACTTTTTTCTACCTCTGTGGGAGATATTTTGGGCAAATCTCCAATGTTGGGTTTAGCTATGAAATAGGTGTAATTATATCTGCAGGAAGTGTAGTGCAAAAGCTCTACTGCATGATACCTGATAAAGAAGTGTAGGCAGTAATTTTAGACTTGGAGGAGAAACTCTCCACAATGTCCAACCTAGGAACTGCAGAGCCACGTCAGACAATCTCCCATGGTATCTCCTTCCAGCTCCCTACTCACCTAGCAAGAGTCCAGTCTGTGGTGGGAAGAGAAAACCAAACAGTGTTTGAGTCAATGAATCTTTTTTTTATTCCCCAAGCTACATAAAATGTCTGGAGACCAGGCTCAAATTTTTTCTTCTCTACTAGAATGAGGAATAAGCTATTAACTTAATTCACATGGTGCCACTGCAGCCATGAGAAGACCCTGAGAAGTTTTTGTCCTGGGGTATATCTTTGACCTAAGACTCCCAAGTGAACACATTGAATCCAAATTCCTCCCTGTGGGCTGTGATATAGCAGTTTTCCAAATACCCACACTCGGTGTTGATAGTAAAGGATCAAAACATTTCCTGGTGCCAGAACAAGGTTACCAAAGGTGAACGGGGACAACTGAGAAGGAGGAGGAGGTGGAGAAGGAGGAGGAGAACTCCAGACACAAGAACAGACATGTCTGACAAAACACACATCTAACCTCATCTGCAGGTCTGGGACAGGGAAGGTATTTGATTCTTGGGAATGGGGGTAGAAAGGAGGGAAAGGAGAAGAAAAAATGCTTGCTGAGGCTGAAAGGAAAAAAAAAACCTCAAAAACAGCAGAAGTCTCAGCAAACCTTGTAAAAATGGCAGAAAAATCCCATAAACTGGTGAAATGTCCCTCTGGGGTGCTGGCAAGGGTGCTTTTTCCAAAGCCTGAGTCTGTTAGGACATATTTTGAAGAAACAAATGTAGATGCTTGTCCTGTTTACCAAGTGTGCCAGCGCTGGTAAACTTGAAAGTAATCAAATTTAAAAAATATGGGTACAAAAACTGTAGTTAAAACTTTGAGTTATTTAAGATAAGAATCAGAAACCTCTAGACCTTCTTGAACAAAGGCATCCCTTTTCAGTGCAGTATTCTTCCAGTGAAGCTGCTGGGAAGCAACCTGATACTCTCAACATGTGCAAGGGATATTGCCAAGGGATTCCCTGGCCCATGGAGGACAAAGCACTTCCCAAGGCAGGTCTCTGGCTTCTCCCTGGATCTTTTACCTTGTTGCATAAGAGGTAAATCTAATCTGTACTGAGCCACTTGAGACTATTTCATAGTGTTAGCTGGGCAATATGATAAGGATAAACCCCAGGTATTTTTGGAATAGGATTGTGAACCAGAGGGATGCACAGATAACCATTTAAAAATAAGATGGGATAAAACTGCACATGCATACTGCAGGCATCTACTCTAAACCACTTCTGCATGATGCAATGCCAGCAGCCTTTTTTTTGTGGAAGGAAAATTGCTTTGTTTCCATTTAGGGCCACAGAATTACAACTGCAAATAACTGAAAAGGAAAATCAACCAAAAAAGCAAATTATACAGTTGAGTTTCTCATACATAATCTGTTTTTCTCTGAATGAAAGGAATAGAGAGACAGATACACTATCAGTAACTTCACTTCACACTCATAACAGACAACAAAACTAGTTCAAAGCTGAAGTAGCACCGCACAACTTAAAGGTCTGTGAATAAGTGAATTTTCAAGCGTAACATGTGAATTTGTATCTGTCTAGAAGCTGCTGTAACAGATTTTTCCTGAATGGGAATAAGATTGAGGCATTCAAAAAACATTTTGAACTTTAAATTCCCTACAGGGAGCCAGGAGAGTGAGATGCAAGAGCTCTGCGGTTTGAAAAGATGAGCGCACAAGCTTCTCTGTTAATCGGGAAAGGAAATACCAGCCAGACCTGGAAGCCAGGCTGAAAGCACCCCCCCACTAGTTACAGAAAGATATTGCAGAATTCTGAAAAAATAGAAGAAAAAGACAAAAGAAAAAAAAAAAACAACAACCCTGGCTGGCTTCTCTTATAAAAGTTACATATAGATAATTGGGCATTCACAAATTTGCCCTAAGCTTGTAAAACACACTTGAGTAGGTCCATATGATGATTAGGTAGAAACACAATGCCCAGCACCACAAGGTTCCAGTCCCACAGAGCTTGTGCCAGCAGCAGGGATTGCACTAAGCCAGTATTAAAGCTAGGGACAGGTTGAGCACGTGGAGGCTTAACAAGCTTTCATATACTGGTCATGTACTGGTAATCCACAGAAAGCATTAAAAATGTCAACAAAGGAGCGATACGTCCAAACCAGGCTGTGACAACAATAGTTCATTAAGATGCTAATCTTGAACTACATTTGTCCTGGATTTAATAATTTTTCAAGCTAATTGGTCAGTGAGGTCTTTATTCCCCTGATAAGCCACAATGATTTTTAGGTAGGGTCTTCTCACTCCCAATTTTTTCCTTTAAAACATTTTAAGATTATCTCGACTATTGGTTCCTGCTAAAAACATAACCATTTTTGGGCAAACAAACACATTAATCAAAGCTTGTCCTGTGGTTCCTGGATTTAGGCAGTGATAGCCCTCTTGCTGCAACTGCATCCTGAGTCTTGCACCATATGCAGTAAAATCTACTCTTGGGTAACCAGGCATAAAATACTCAGGATTTCTCCAATGGATAAGTCTAAAGAGTAAGGCAACCTGAACTGTCACCTTACATATCTCGTGTGTCCTCACACAGCCATCAAGCTCCTTTTGCCACATGCAATACATGTGCTCCAATGGGGATGAAAGGTCTTTGGAGGGTATCAGATGGCATTGTCTCCTCTGGCTTAAGCTCTGTGTGAAAATGAGATTAAATTTAAAACAAGGACCATCGTTATTTGGACTAGAGACCATGGGACTAGCAACTTAGAAAATAGGAAGTAGAAGCTGCACTTAAGGCATAAAATCAGACGAAATTTGTGAGTCTCCTTTTGATCCAGACTCAAATTATGCAGCCTGTGTGAAGAAGCAAGGTAGCACAGGAGTTGGCACTGTGACAGAGGAGGCTTCAGAATTTCTGTGCCTTTGAAATGTGATTATTTTGAGGTATCTTTTGTGCAACTGGTACATCAAATGATCATAGAGCATACAGGTAAGAGCCTGGAGGGGAGGAACTCTGATACCAATTATCCTGAAACAGTTTTTGCTGAGATGAGGCGATTTATCTGATCTTCCTGCTGGTTTGGTCTTTGTCCTCTCCACTGACGCTGCCAGTAGGGGTGTCAAAGATCTTCTGCTGTAAGCACTTGACTTGTTTGTAGGAATCTGATTAAAGTAGATCACCTCAGATAACAAGAGGTATTAATGCTGCAAATACATAGGAGAGGATTTTCAAGCTTATAAGCTACATAGAGGTCAATACTTTTAAAGTCACGCAGCAGCCTCTGAGATCTCTGATTTTCGCAGAACTCATGATCTTTACGTGTCCTTTTCCTTTATCCTGTTAGCCTTTACACTTAAGCATTTGTCTTTATTACTTCAGTTTTACCTGTAATCTGTTCATTTTCTCTGTCCACTACTAGGAAAGTACTGTACAGAGCTAACCCTGGGAAAAAAAAACCCAAAAGGGAACAGGAAAGAGTTTTTGTGGGCTTTGCTCTGGACATGGCACCTAATAACTATATAAGTCTAGATTCCTCATCCTTCAGGTTTTTACAATATTTTTAAAATGCATATTCTCAGATGTTCCCCTGAAGTCTGATCCTCTCAACTTCTAGACTCCTAGATCCTAGCACTCTAACTTTTTCTCTCTGTAATGTGTAACCACGTTATATACTCAGGCTCAACATCTCAGCTGTGAACAACTGTACTCATATGTCTGCCAGTTTTTCTCAAAGCCTGCCTTGCTGTGTGTGTGCAGATGTCCCTGGTGAAGGACACGCTCAGACCTTTAGTGCCCTGCTGCCTTTGTTGGGCACCTTGGCATTTTTAGCTTAGCTCTGCTGGGTAGGCCCCCAAATTGGGCTTTACAGTTGGTGACATTATAATTTCTGACATGAAAAGTCACAAAGAGTTACTTTATGATCAGAACCTGCCCGCCAGCTCTCTGCTCAGTTTTACTAACTTAGTAGTTAGTAGAGGAGTCCTAACTTTAGGTCTTCCATTTAAAATACAAGTACAGTAGGTGTGAAGTACACCAGCTTGACCACACACTGAGAACTAAACCTGGGAGATGACTACAGGAAAGCTGTGGGACATGACATTCCAGGAGGTCCTAAATGCAAGTGGTGACACTGTGAGCGTGCCTGAATGAGACCTGTGTGCTCCAGAGGCTGCATCCCTCCAGAAGGGTACATGGAGGTGCCACCACTCACAGAATGGCACCAGCATGGCTTCAACCCTTCCTGGAGAGAGACTGATCACTGAAACACACAGGCTCGGAGATTTTAGCAATGCAAGGCAAATGAAACGCAGGCTGTTCATGGTAATTCCCATTTTTCGCTGCTTGGATAAGCACAGGGTGACAGCTTTCATAAGGCAGGAACTTGTCCACTGGAAAATGGATTATGACCACCAACTCTTGCACATAAACTACTGAGCAATCATCCAGTGGTCACTAGTGAGACACCATAGGTCTGTGCTGGTGACCTAAGGGTGAAATGACTTTCTTTGTCTGTCTGAATCCCTGAAGCATTCAGACCCTGATCAGGGGGGATGTTCTGATCTAAACCATCATTAATCTTCCTTAAGGTGAAAAGGTCAGAAGAGCAAGTTATTCAATGTTAACTGTTTTTTTTTTAATGCCAGCAAAAAGGCTTTTTTATTCCCAATGCTGTCTTAAAACATACAGCAACACTTAAACATCCAAAGTTTCACAGTCATTTTCTGAAAGTGATGTCAGCTTTTAGATAAATGACAAAGACCATACACAGTGTCAGCCCCCCACAGCTGTGTCCATAGCCATAACAACAGTGCCACACAATGTTGTCCTTAAATCCCATAAAGGCAAGAAACAATGCCAGAGAATGAAGCGATAACGTATTGGAGCTGCTGACAATCAGTCTTTAACATGTGTTATCCATTTGACTGCAGGTGTAAATCAGCATTTCAATGTCAACTTGCTAATTTAAGGCTGTATGGTCAAACACGCAGGAAAAGCACAAGTGCACTGTTAAAGTAGGTCAAAGTCACTGCAAGTCAGGGAACACAGAGGAAAAGATCCCCATCAATAAACATTCTGGGCTATGAGATATATATTTCATGATAAAGTAATATTAGATTAAATTAAACATTTAATGGGAGCTCAGACTACAGTGTCAGCACACTCAATATTCCTTCGCTGCTCAAGTGACTTTGGTGGTGTATGTGCTGCCAGTGTTTGTGGCTCAGGAATCAAACTGTGTGGCTCTACAGGGTGACACAAATTAACACGTGAATTATCTCCAGAGGATACAAGTCTCATTTCCTCTGCCTTCACTTAACTATGCCACCACAAGGATGTTAATTAATTTTCCCCTTTAGTTCCCATGTCCAGAAAATAAGGAAAATATCTGCTGCCTTTTGTTGTACTTAAGAGTTCTCTGAAAATGGAGTACATGTAATTTTTCAAGAGAAACCAAAGTCCGAAAGTATTTTTTTCATCCTCCTCCCTATTACTAGGAAAGCAGTCAACTCAACAACCTGATTAACATTCTATTGAGCTGTGTCAAATGGTTCTTCCTCTTTTTTTTTTGGCTGGACAACATTTTCTACCCACTCACTTGTGGCAGCGGTTTCAGTACTATGGGGAAAAAAAGAAACTGAATGGCATTTTAGTGGGTTAATGGAAGACTAGAACTGGCAAAGTATAAAACTGCACTCAGAAATATTGCATCTAAGCCTCCCTAATGATAACCCAGGTGTGGGGCTTTTTTGGGGTCTCATTTTCTTTGAGAAATTCAGAGCAAACAGCAGAAGATCCTGCTTATTCTCATGGACCACTACACTTAAAAATTATGCATTAAGCATTTTTTGACCAACTGACCCTGTGTGATTTCTCACACATACACTGCAGGTAAACAGAAAGGCTGACAAATGGGCACGTGCAAAGAGAGCTGAGACCTCTGCAAATTTGGTCACTGACAGTCTCACGACACCACTGTTCAGAGGAATCTCCTCTTCTACAGGTGGCCAGGTGGTATTGCAAAGATTAAATCAGATCTCGAGGCAGGATTAGCAGAGCTGGCTAGGTGTGGAAGACTCTCCTCACTGCTCAGGGCTGACACTGCAGCAGACAAGCAGCTTGTGCAATGCTGTGTGAGTGATGGCTGCTGGAGACATCAGGAAAATGGTGGCATCACTTTCTGCATTCACTAGCTGGTGCTTGGACTTAAACTAAGTTCATTTTTATTTAGGAAGCACACAGGGATGGTCTGAGGAAAAATGGAGACCCTACCTTTAGGCCCTCTGCAGAGACACGTTTAATGCAGCGATGGATTCATTTGGTTGGAGCTGTTGAATCCAAGGCACACTGCATGTGTCCTGGAGCACAGTGATGCCTATGCAGATTTACTCAGGAATTAGGAAAAGGGCCTAGATAGAGCTTGGCTGTGTACCTTAACCATTGCTCTTTCTCATCCATTTTTTTCAGGTCTCAGGGAGATGGAAAGCCAACCACAAGACAGAAGATGTCAGCCATGGCACAAGAGAGTGCAACAGGAATGATCATACAGCCTAACCTACGTGTAGTTTCTTCCAAGTTTATTCACACAGGATGATGGTGAGAGTTTTTGAAGATTTAGGCACATTAAGTACATATTTTTTGCTTTATTCTCTTTTTAACTGCTGAGAAAATCAGCACTGGTATGGAAAGAGGCAAGGCAAATGAGGGGATGGACAAACTACTGTACCAGCTGCTCTTATTATAAATCCCAAGCAGCAATCCTGCAGGCTCTACCTTGTGAAGTGAGTTTTTCATTTGGTACTCCAGATAAAACCATACCTGCTGGTAAACTATTTTCACCAGCTCTGCATATGCACTTGTTCATACTTGCTCCCCAAAGCTAATCTAATCAATGTAAATGGACCGAGTGAGTGATCACAAGGGCCAGGTTTTGGGTTGTGTTTACCTGCACAGAGCTCAGAGAATACAGAGTTAAATGCTGCTCTCAAACAAGCTTTATTTTTGTTATTTGCATTTCAGCATAATCTAAACTAACAGATCCATCACAGAGGGTTTGAGTAACACAGCAGTAACAGGAGCCACAAGAACAAGCCTCCCAGATTTCACACACATGCCCAACCACCACTGGGAACTCACAATTACAGTGTTACCCCAGCTCCCCACAGAAATACCAGTACAGAGTAATTTAGTGAGATAATACATGAAAAAAGCCATGTAGCTCTTCAGTTGTGAATAAAACTGCCACTGCCCAGGAGCCAGGATGTGACACCCTGTCACATCACCACTATTTGAAAGACAGCATTCTGGGGCAACTTGAGCTCTCTTGATTTTTCCTCAGAAAATCCCTACTAGTAACTAATAATTGGTGGTGGAGACTGATGTCCATGAGAGAGATTTTCACATGTAGCTGATGTCCATGGGAGTGATTTCACAACCAGTTTAAGGCAGTTGAAGACCTTGATGCAGCCAAAGAGGTGTGGAAAACAGAAATGCCCCTTCTTACAGCACCATCTGCTTATGTTAGGTATTACATAAACCCCTTTGTCTCATCTGTAAAATATGGGTATGAGGTTTATTTTACAAACCATCAGGAGCTGCAGGTTACCTGGTATAGGACGTTAAGTGTGAGGTTCTGTCAGTTGAAAATGCAATCGGCCAATAACTGCCATACTGGCATAAAAGGTAGATAAAAAGTGTGCTGGAATATGTTATCCTACCTCCCTAAGCAGCCCATCAAAGTGCTCTGCTGCAGTGATGAAATCACATGCTGCTCAGTTCCCCAGACAGTATATTCCCCCCAAACACAGCAGGACTGCCATGAATTAGGCTTCTGGACAAAAAGATTGTCTCTTCATGAATCTGTACTACTACCACAGACTGGAGAAAGACAAGACAAGAAAGACAAGACAAAACAGGCTAGAAGTTTGTATAGAACCACAGAATGGTTTGGGCTGGAAGAGATCTTAAAGATCTAGTTCTAACCTCCCTGCCAGGGGCAGGAACATCTTTCACTAGACTGGGTTCAGAGCCTCATCCAGCCTGACTTTGAACAACGGGGTTGGACAAAAGGTTTTGACAAAAAGTTTTTTTTTTCCAAACATGTCAGCTTTGCACAATAGAATGAAGTGAATCCCTTGATATTACAACTTCAGCCGACATGACAGAGGTACTTGTGGGCAATTTCAGCAGAGGAGAAGGTTCAGAAGAACATGGAAATCACATGTGTATCACACAGCTCTGATGCTAAAAACAATCAGTCTTTAACCAGTATCCATCCACCTGTTTTAACAGCCCTGAAATGGATCCAGTGTCAATATCCACTACACATCTGTCCTCAGATGCTAGGACAGCACTAGTTTGATCACACACATACACAAATGCAAAGATGCAAGCATAGAGCCTTCTACTTCAACAGGGTGACTGAAAAGCGCTCCCTCCCCAGCAGAAAGAAATATGCACACCAGAAGTCGCAAGGCTCTTCCCTCATTTGTCTTGTGCTGTGGTAGCAGCATGAATCAGATGCTGAAAGAGTCCAGCATGAAGCAGAATCTGATTTAAAAGAACTGTATACACAACCACGTGGACTTTTTAAATAAAGGAAAATAATATTAAAATGTTTGTTTCCTTTCTCCCTTCCCCACTTCCCTTTCTCAGTTGACAGTCAACCAGCTGGTTAACTGCTCGGAAGGTGCACGCTCCTTCCCACACTTAACCAGTGCTCCCCGTGGGGCACTGTGCAGCCAAATGCTTCACCACCACTTTTTAATATTGAACCACAGCACACAGCCACTTCCTCAAGCTGGTGGCTGCACTCTGAGGGACAGCACCTGCAGGAGTTCAGCAGAAGCAATTGATTCACAGCAAAGCAAGATACAGCTGAGAGCTTCCTTCCACAGAACACAGCAGGAAAGGGGGGATGCTGCCTCCAGACAGACAGAATGACCATGATGGATGCTGTCTTGCTGTTATATGGTTCCTGCTGGGTGTGTGGACCATGCTTTACTATGGTTTTGCTCCTCCAATGAACACCTCATACGGAGCATAAAAGGAAAAATACAAATATATGACAATACATGTCAGAATTTTAACCCAAACCAAAATTTCAAGCAGTCTTTTCCAAACAGCTGTGAAGTGTGTAGATTTTTCTTAATCAAACAATGAAAAAGCACCCCAGTTCAATAGCCTCCTTAGCAAAGGCAGATGGTAAAAAGATGATAAAGCAGAACAGAATACAGTAAGCTGACATTTTCTGCAGGGGACTTCCCCTTCCTAATTAAAAATGACCTTCATTATTTCTTAACTAGCATGACTTTTTAAAACAAAATGATAGATAATTTAAACAGAAGCATAATTTGCAAAATGTTTTGAAATATCCCTTAGAACATTTTTCTACCTTTGACCACCTCTGAAGCACAAAAAAGCCTTCAGTAATGCAAGAAATCTGCTCCAGCTTTTATGCAAGTCAATGTCACTGACAACTGAGCAAGAAAGAAACCACAGTCAAGTCCTCACTTCAAAGTACTGTTTAGTTAAGATGAATTACGTGACCTTTTGGCAGTGTACAATGGAAGAGAAGTCAAAGTTACCCAAATTCTTCCATGCTCTAAACACGTTCAGTCCCGTGTCTATGAGAAACTACCCCTGTGTTAGAAAAGACCACAATTTCCAGAACATGTTTAAGCTAATAAAGTTTCATGGAAGCCTCAAAGAGAGCAGATAAGTCTTCTTCTGTTTGGGGACGTGGTGATAGTTTAGTCACTCTCTCCTGCAAGATGAAAGAAAAACTGGATTATAAATGGATACCAATAAAATAAAATACCAAAAAACAGTAGGTGAACTATGTATCTCTGTACTAACATCCTTCACAGAGAATAACAAAGTTTTGCAAAATAAGTAATCAAGTAATTAAAGATGAAGCATCATCAGCTGTACAGTACTTTCAAGAATATAAAAGCTAAAATTCCCTGTAATTAAATACACAGAAGCAAGATGAGAATGCTGTTCAGTTTCAGAGTCAAGCACAGAAAACATGAGCCTTCTCTATCACAGATGTCAGTACACTGGAGGACATTATCCTGAGAATATAGTCCATTTAAAAATTAATTTGCCAGCACTGAACTAGGAGTTAAGAGATTTAGGGACCAAGACTTTCAAAATACTACATTTCTCAAGGCCCAGGAGCTGCTGTAAATCAGGAGAATAAACAGCACTTGTAAGTCAGACTCTGAAAAAGAGACACAGCAAGGGACAGTATGAAACTGCTTAATAAAGACCTCGCACCTCAGAGTCAGAATACAAAGGAATTGTGGTTGCTCTTCATTTGGACACTGATTCAACAGAATGTTCAGGTGCTAAAGCCCCACTGACCGAAATGAAACTCAGGTATGTGCTTTAGTGCTCTGCTTGACAAAATAAGCACAAAGGCAGGGGCTGCAATTCAGAAAGCCTTGTGCTACTGAGAATGAGGAGCTGCATTAGTGTAGATACCCACTTACTGCAGGAACACTCAGATGAAAGGGCCCAACATCAGTGTACCCATACTGGTTATGATTATAACTTTCATGTTTTCAACCACCAATGATTTTAACATTTACTGAAACACTGGGGAGAGTTAGAGATATCTGCAAAGACAGAGTCCAGGCCCACACTAAGAACACACTATCTTTAGATGAGGTGTGTTTTGGCAAGAGAGAGTTTCTTCTGCTGCAGCCTGTTTCAAGATCTCCCTTGTGGAAGATGCTGCCCTCCAGCTTTGCAGTTCCCCCCTTTTTTCACATGTGGACAGTGGATATAATTTGCTGAGGTCCTTGCTTGATGCAGGGGAAGGGGTTCTCCAGTGCCCTGTGTGGGCAGGAGGCTCAGCTGAGCCCCCTGGGAGCAGAGCACACCCCGTGCCCAGGGTGATGCCACAGCACAAGGCTGCGGCACTTCCCCCCAGCCCGTGGGATGCGGCTGTGGGCAGGCTGGATGTGGTTACACAGCAAGCGAGGCCACTGCACTGCAAAATCAACGTGAAACAGTGGTCTAGCATGGTGAGAAGTCAGCTGTGGTATTCACAGCTCATAATCATGGTTAGCATGGCTTGTGAGGAGCCTGAAAAGTGCAGCTCTGTGTGCATAATTTTACCTACAGAAGAAGCTTTACTGGTGCATAAGTAGCAGTCAAATGGTACCTCTTTCCCTATCGCTGACACCAGTGCTGCTACTCACAGAGATCCAGCCAAAGAGAAGACTAAGATTCTTCTATGCAGTTTTGAAACCAAATGGAAAATTCAAACAGCACTAGGGCAGTAGTGTGTTGTTTTCTTTAGACTCATAATATGCAAAATATAATAACACAGTGCTGAAGTATTCATAAATTCATCATATTAGGACCGTCTGGGCCAAAGCCAGTTTTGCAGCTCTGTGCACTGAGATGTCCAGATTTATCTGTAAAATCACACCGGGTGACAGGAGACAGCCAGCCTGACAGCCTGACAGACTGGAGCATTTCCCAGCTCTGTTGACAGAAGGCTGCAAACGGGTGCTCCTCCCGTATGCCTCGACACAGAGGCACCATCACTACCTCTGCACAAGCTTGCTGATATTTGCTGGTGCCCAGACAGCGAGGCCCTGGCTCCCTCAGTCTGACTCAGTGCATTCTGGTCTTGTGCCAAACCCAGCAGCTCCGGACTCATCACTGGCTCAGCCCCATTGTAGCTGCCTCCAGGACATCTGCAGGGAGTGGGTGGACAGAGAACAGCCCTTCCACAATCTCTTGTTTTCAGTGCCCCCATCTCCTCTCAAACACCACCACCCAGCCACCCTGAACTTTGAGACAGCATCTTCTTTGCTAGAATAACTGCTGTCTGTAAATAAGATTAATTTCAACACCCTCACTTAAGAAGGGAAATAAAATTATGTTTTGACTTCAAGCATAGATGTCTGTCCCAACAGAGTTCCCACTGCAAATCCCAGCAGTCAGATTGCATTTTTCACTGCAGCCTGCACTTCATGGCATGGAATATACTTGGGAAACTTTTTTAATGCTATCACCACTGCACCACATTGCTTTCCTGATGTGAATGGACCATTGCTATATTGCAAAGCAAACCTACTGCAAGATGAAGAGCAAAAAAATTATACCAAAAAATAAACTGTATGGATTAACCCGTGGTTACTAACAGATTGTTAAGGAACACTGATACATTTGCAACATGTTACATCTCATACAAAAAAATAAGGGCTGAGAAACTATTAGGTCAGGTCATCTCATTTTACACAGTACAATGAATCACCAATGCCATAAGAAGACAGAAAAACCCTTCAACATCTTTTGGTGAAGAACCCTTCCCCAGAAACACAAAACTTGGATTCAGTGTTTGTTTTAAAGAAACATGCTTATCAAAACATACCCTCCAAATGCCCCATAACAATGCACATGCATAACCTACTTCATGGGTGTGCAGAGACATTAGTTTTCTTCCTGGCTTTGCCACTGCTCTGTTGTGTGTGATCCTAAGTAGTTGCACCTTTGTGTCACTTTCTCAGGTATAAAATAGGAATATTAATATTTACTGTTAATGTAACTGTTCTAAGGAGCTCTGAGATTTATGAGTGAGAAGAACTACACAGGATCTGCTGTAAAAAGTGAATAACCTTTTGGCCTAAAAAATTTTCACTTTCTCCATAGTATATATTTCCCTTGCAACTTGGTGGGAACAACTATTAGGCCCGCAGCACATGAATCAAACTGTCTTTTTACAAGGAAGACTCTGGATTTTGCTTTAAGAGTGGTGTGTTGCTTTTTGCAGTGTCTTTGTGGGCACTGAAACAATAAAGGGTATTACAAGTTTAATCTATATCATCCCAGGGGACCTTATTTCAAATTCTGATGGGAGTCAATGGAACAAAAAAGCCATCTGCGAAGAAAAATGCAACTTCTCAATATGGAAAGTTTAATGCAAAGTGAGTTTGATCATTCTTACCAGATAGCACTTGGTATTAAGGCTTTATCTATAGACCACCTGCACACACAATTAAGAGAGGTAGTTATGAAAAAGCAGTATCTACTACAAAGATCACAGGCCTATGAAAAACATCCTCTTTTTAAAAACTGTAACATTAAAAAAAGCCCAAACCAAACACTTAGCCCTTTTTATCTGTATCCATGTGAAAACTGCAGCATGCACTCCATCCCACTGAAAAGAAAAATCTAAGCTGTGGAGTGAAACGAAATACAGTTGACTATCCATAATTTTCTCAATTTAAATAGTTCTCATGTAGGAACAGAAATAAAACTTGCTGGAAAAGAAGCACTTCTGTTTTTTCCAAAATCTGTTCTATTTTATTTGACAAGAAAAACTGTTTTGCTCTCTGTCTTACCTGAGGTAGAGTGCCTTTGACTAATGCAGGGATGTCTGCTTTGGAATAACCAATTGCAGCTAAGCCATCATCAACATTCAGATCAAATAGGAATTTCCGGAGTGTGTCTGCCAAAATAAGCCCTGCATCTTTGATTCTGGCAGTGCGGATGTCAGCTCCTAAAATAAGACATAATGCCTTGACTGTAGGGTGGAGAGAGCAGAGGAAGCCTGTCCTGGACTTGATTTAATCATAATATCAGCTGAATACATATCCATACATAACAGCCACTGCCCTAAAAGCAACATGGAGTAAAAAGAGGAATCAGTCCTCATTTTACAGTTGGAATAGTTTGTGAAAGGTGAAATAAAACAAGATCAGAAGCACGTTAACTGCTGCCAAAAAGACTAACTGCCACATGAGGTTAACTTCCTTTCCCTCTGTGCTTACAGGGAGAAGCACTTTTCAGTCTGACTAACTGCTGGGAGGAAAGCAGCTAATGCATGAACATCAGTGGTATTTATCTTTAGGGACAGTGTGCCAAGTGCCAACTTCATTTTAAGGCCTTGAGTTTGCTGACATCTAGAGGACTGTTCCGTTCAATTACACATTCACAGAGAGGACTACAGCATGTAGGCTGAAAAAGGCAGGAGACAGCAGGGCAGTGTTCAGTGGGTTGAGTAAATTCTAAATTTATTGCTGTTTGAATATGTGCTGACTTGTGTAGGGTACTGTAGAACCAAAGAGGAGGAACTGCTCTCTTTGTAACATCTACTGAACAGCAATGAAAACACTGACACAAAACGAAAGATTACAAATATTTCTTACAGAATAGCTTGTGTTCCCTTCTTCAATGAATGTTCATGACTTACTTAAAAGTAATAATAAAAGTATGTCCAAACAGGAGACCCAAGTTCCTCCATTTGATTTCCTTCAAAGTAACCCAAGCTAAATTGGTTCTCTGTGTAACCTCAGTGATGTTACACCAGAACTATGCTAGGTCCAAGTGCCATACTGAGAGATGAGTAAGAGCAATACATAGCTACAGGAAAAATATCTTCCGTGATCCTCATGCAGCTCAGCGTAACATTCGAAAGGAGTTAAGTGAACAAGAGACCTACAAGTTCACTTGAAGTGTTCAGATATTCAGGTAGTAAGGCTGGCAGTAATGGAGCAAATAAGGTCTGGGAAAAACTGATAAATAAGACATGAGAGAGTCTTGTACAAAGTCTTGTGCTATTGGGGCTATGCCATGAAGTCTGTGTTTTGCTGTGGAGGGCTAACTAGGACATAAACCCACTATCTTCAGATAGTAAAGTAAAAAGGAAAGGGAGGAGGATAAAATATGACAGTAAATGTGATTAGCAGTTTTAAAATACTGCTATAGCTCTAGTACTTTCTTTTTGCTCAACCTAAAAGATACATCAGTCTTTAATTGCACTTAGAAAATCTCTGGCCACATGCACACCTATTTCAACTGCTTAAGAATCCATCCAGGGAGGTATTAAGCTTTTTCTGGCTGTACCCAAATTCACAGCTGTACATACACACAACATAACTATTTAGTAATCTGCTTCATGTCATAAAATACCTTCTTAGTCATTGCATTTGGCAACATGACAGATTTGAATCAGCTACTGTAGTCAGTTGGACTCTGGAGTGGACTCAGAAGTAAACACCCCAGATGGGAATTAATAAATTCAATTCCACGTGACATGTTTTCAGCAGAATCCCTTTCCAGCAAGGCACGCAATGACGTAGTTAAAATTTCTACTGAGAAAATGAACAGAACTTTTAGAGATAGAATTTATGGCAGAAGTTAATACCACAAAACCTAAAGGAACTGCTTTTCAGTCACTTGTTTTAAAATCAAGAGCCAGAGCCGAAATTTTCTGATATGCTGTGCTGACCAGTTATCCAGACACATTTTGTTCAACTAATTTTAGTTGTGTGTTATTGCTGTAGGAACACAGATTTTATTAGCTCAGTGTGTGATTCCAGCTAGATTTGTGTTTTGGTTTTGACCACAGGCAGGACAGCATACTTTAGAGGAAGCCTGAACAACCTCACAGACTGTTTATGAAATAAACAGAACTTTCACCCAATGTAGTTTTTCTGACCATGTTGTTTTACACCCTCTGTAAAATACTGTGGTATCTTCATTGTCTATATAAAAGCTCCATTCTTCTTGAGATCCCCAATGCTTTGAGATTACTTACACAAGCAAGTCATACATGTGACTGGACTGCTGTGACTTGCATACAGAAGGTTGACCATACAAGGGACTGAACACAAATTTTCCAAATACCAGGACAGTTGACCTAACCACTTTTTCTCCACTCCCTGCATTGCTGTGCCTGTGGCTGTGACTGCTCCTTAGCCAGCATGGTTATTAGCAGCAGTGTAGCCATGACACAAAACTTAGTGCAGGCAAAACCCCTGACCTTAGACAAATAAATTAGCTCAGTGCAGAGCCATGCTTTCACAGCTAGACTGCTAACAGCTCTGAGACTACATCACTGGAATCTGGTTTATTACACACAGTCATGCTGGAGGTATAATAAAGAGCTATCCTTTCTCTTAGGACACCCTTTGGTGATGGGCTGCACACGTAACAAGGCACTGTAGGACAAAATAACCTTTAAATGAGCCATTAGCTTGCAGCATACACTTTTATTTTGCTAAAAAGCAGAAAAGGCCATTTTGTTCATCAATCTCTTTTTAGCCATTACATATGTGTCCACAGAACAGCTACTCCAGGAAAAGCTTTCCCTTGGCATCAGCCACTGAGAAATTCCAACACCTACAAACAAGCTTAGGCCTACATTAGAAAGACCAAAACCCACAGCTGTGTGCCACGGAAAAAGAGAAGGAGTGATTCAGAATATCACTGTTCTAATTCACTGCCACAGCAGGGAATTTGTTTGGGAAAATACTTCCTTTTAGTTAACAAATGCCCCTGAGTACTGGTTCACTTTGTGGTAACTACTCTTCATAAAGTGACAAGAGTTGTGCCAATCACAGCTACTCTTGTTAGATTTGCAATAGACCTCCAGTTAATTTCAGCTGTCCACTTTTCTAGCCAAGAATCAGATTTCTCCAGCTTGCTCCCCTAATCACATCATTCAATATCAAAATTCAGCATTATTCTATCTAATTTGCATGACATCTAATTCCAGAATCTTGTTTTCTAAACTTAAACCCCTCCCAACAACCAATGACAATTGCTTGCACACAATTTTTTTCAATCCCAAAATGTCATTTTGGAAAGAATTCCATTTGTACACGAGAACTGTACCCACAGAGATTCCTACCTAGAATCTGGGCAGCTTCTAAATGCCGTTCAGGATGTATCTGTGCTGTGAAAGCAAACACTGCTGGGGATGTCAGCACCACAGAAAGGCCATGCGGCTGGGAAAAAAAAAAAAGAAAAAAATAACAAAATACATCAACAAGACATGCACTTTTAACTTCAATGGACTTTAATGCTCATTAATGACAGATAATAGATATCTGAAATGTGTAATAAAACCCCCAAAAGAAACAAGTTTTACCACTAAAGAGTGATCCACATTATAATCCTTTGGTTTATAAGTTTTCACCAAACCAGAAATAGGGTAAGACATTCCATGGCTGGAACAGAGAGCAGAAAGAGAGTGGTTAGGGCAGCTCTCCCGGTATTTGGAAAATTTGTGTTCAGTCCCTTTTGTGCTCAGTTTTCAGCATGCAAGTCTCTTCAGTACAGATACTCAGAAGGTATTGACAGGTATGGTGTGGATATTAGGTACAGACAACCCTCATCCCTCTGCACCTCAGGGACCTAGCTGGAAAAAACAGTACCTCCTTACTTTGTGAGTGTGAAGTTAATGTTACTTCACTGACCGAACTGAAAGATGTTCAGTTCCTACAGTAATGTAAATATGCCAAAAATATCATAGTTTGCATACCTATGTGTTCACACTGTCTGAGAAAAATAAACTTTAATTTTAAGATATAATTAAAAGAGTAGACTTGTTCAAAGAAAAGGAATGAAAGGAAGGTCTCTGAAGAGAATGACTGCTAATAACTTTTGCACACAATTCACTTTTAGGCTTTGCTTCTTTGAGGTTTTCATCCAAATGAAACTATATTGCCTTGCAATATTAATTACAGCTCATTTCAGACTGCTGATTGCCTATCCCACAGACAAACTTACAGATAATTGCAACAGTTCAGGAAAAACTCAAGATTACATTATTGCTGTCTCACTGTGGAGCAGCTGGCATGGAATCTAACATCTAAAATGTCATTGACTTTTTACTCTTGTTTTTACTACCAAGGAAGGTAAAGAAGGCTGTGTTTTGTAATTTTCATGTGACTGGTTTTGAGCATCACAACCCAAGAATACACAATCCTTATACACATAAATGACAAGAGCCCATCAGTTTGTCACAACACACAGGTCCTTCAGCATCACAGGCCAGGCTACAATCCCTTACTCTACATTCAGCAACAAGGGCAGCAACATCTTTGACAATCTAAAACAAACCCTAGCTATAAGCTGACCTCAGATGGGGTTACTATTTCTCTGTACTCACCAGAGATGAACACCAGCATTGCCAAAGCCAATACCAGCAAAAGCACTTGCCAGGTGCATGTTGGCTCTTGCTTCAAGGTCTTCAGGGTTTCTGACGGCTCTGTGCACCATGGAGGCAAATGGTACCAATGAATTCACAAACAGATTGGTGATTCAGGAGGGAGAAGGGAGAGAGGGCTTCTTTATGGACAGATATACAAAAAATCTAAAAGACAAGCTGAGATAAAAAATGGTGGAAATGGAATCAAGTCACGCTTCGGTAAAAGAATAATCCTGCATCTGGATCACTTATGTAGATCATACTGGTTCAGTGAAGGGCAAGCTTCCTTTCACTTTTCCAAAAAACAAGTAAATAGAGTGAATTAATATTCAATTCAGTGGTGAATTAAAAAATTCCAGTTAGAATCTTTGGAAATTCTGTGTATGGCTCCAGGATCACTCCAGCTTTCTCACCGTTTCATTAGGTGGTGCTCTAGACCCCATCACCTGTGTGGGAAGAAGACAGGATTCCCTGCTTTCCTATGCTTCGGGATCCTTGTGTAGTTTGACAGTAAGGAGAAAATGTCTCATCAATAGATTCCAAAGGATCAAAAACCAACCATTTTGACTCAGTAGGTACTGTGAAAAGTTTTTTCAAAAAACCCCTACATTGATCTTTAATAGAAGTGCACATGGTATGCAAAAGCTGTAAACAGGCTAAAACCTTATTGACAGGGATCAACACCAACTCCCAGCTAAGGCAATACCTATTATAAACTGAAGGTCTTCTAAGAATGAGCAGGTTTGCAATAAATGCATACTTTTGCACATTCATAAGTGCATGTTATTACCTTCTTGATGGACGTGCAATTATCTTAATTTACACCGAAGGCCACAGAAGTAAAATCAGCAGAATTTTATTCAGTTTGTGACATATACCCCTTATACTGTCATAGAAAGGAGATTCTTGAAAAAAATATGTAAATGCTGCTCCCATATTAACTGAACAGCTTGAAATTCCTTTAACTGAGGACTTCTAAAATAGATTCACAGAGGCATTAAAAATCTACCTCCTCAAGACAAACTACTAATCGAAATTTTACTTTGAATTTTATCTGAAAAATATTTTGCTTTATTTAAGAAAAATCCAGGGCAGAAAACAAAAGCTTAATGTTGCAGCTTGCCTCATTCTAGCCTAAAATTTACGTTCTTGCAGGCATCCCTTTTGGGGCACTGTGGACCGAACACACTGCACGGGGGATGGCTGTTAAGTGTGTTACCTTTTCAGATACTTAGCGACAATTCGCAGAGCGTGCAGAGCCCAGACATCGCTGATGGGGTTGCTGCCTTGGTAGGCTGGGCGGTGGATGGGATTGGAGGGGCAGGGACTGCGCTGGTTGTAAGGGAGAGCAGTGTACGATTCCAGGGCATGGCTAACAGAAAGATTGAGAAATCAATTATTTAAGGGGTAGAGCTCCCTTTTACTGCCCTGCTGTCCTTTGAATGCGGGTTCTTATTTATTTCTGGTGCCCAACAGTTGCTGAAACAAGAAATACAATCTCACAGACAGTGGAAGAATGCTGGGCCAGCACCTCCAGAGCACTTCCTCTCCAACAAACACACCGAAGGCAATCTAAACACAGTCCCTTTCTATCAGCTCACACCATGCTGAAAGCTTGGTTGGATGTACCAGCACCTGCAGTGTTTTTCACTGAAGAGGGCTGTACATGTGCAATAAGTGCATTTCCTTTCTGTAGGACAGGAACTGTAAGAGACTTTAGCACTGGAAACTTCATAGGGTACTTTTCTTTTAGAAGTACTGACCTTGAAAAAATTATGGGTATGATATTTAAGCTAAGTGGAACTGCCAATAGTCTCATCTCCCAGATACTCATGAATCTGACCACATAAAGAAAGGGCACTGCCTACATGGCTCTATTAAGATGAACAAAACTACAGACAAACCATTTTCAGTGATGAACAAATGCTTTTTTTCCATTACAGACCTTGCCAGGGTCCATCACCATGCTTGAGAAGTCACAGTTTCATTACATATCTATTACTTTAATATACATACCACCCAGAAGAAAAGTAAGCTCTGGCTCTCCAAATAGAAATGTCAATGCATTTTGTGCAGTTAAGCTGTTGGTTTAAGATGAATAAAATTTCGTGCCAAGTGAAAAGCAAACTATGAGATTGGTTCCAAGATGACCATAGCTGGGTGAAGACCTGCTAGTATCTCACAAGCTTTTACAAATTTTTATTGACATATCATGGCTTTTGTTAGAAAATTCTTATTGTCTATTCCCTGCCATGTCTGTGATTCATAATAAATGCTATTACAATTGTGATTAATCATCTAGCTCCATGATCCCTTAAAAAGGGACACCTGGACTCTCTTCCCTGACAATAGCTATTCTGGAAGCAAAGATTTTCTCCAGTGTACTGCAAAAACATTCACATTTCTGCAAATGCAGGATTTGTTTCCATACATTCTGAGGGAGACAGGGAAACTAAGGAAGAGGAAATTCTGACAGAGCTCACCTTAACAAGAACAGCAAACAGAGAAAAAAAGATCATCCTCTTGTGATGATCTTTTTTTTCTACAATCATCACAGTAAAAAATACAAAATTTAAATAAATGCAAGTAGCAGCCTATGCAGAAAACTCACCAAAGCACATCAAAGCCACTGTTGGCCACTATTCGTTCAGGCATAGACAGTGTGTGTAAAGGATCAATGATGCCTAACGTTGGCTTAATGGCTCTTGAAGCAATACCTGCAATGTGCAAAGAGAGGAAAATCATTTAAAGATGTTTTGCAACAAAATAGGACAAGATAAGCTTAATAAAGCTTAATAAGATAAACATGACAATAAAGAGGGAAACGATATTTGAAACTATGAACATGAAAACAAAGAGAGAGAAGGGAGGGTAGAGGGTATTTATGATGATGAAGTCCCTCTAAAAGAGTTACATGATTTGAGACTTTTGCCTGAAGTGGATTATAACAGACAATGTTCTCTCTCTGTTTGCAATCCTCCTTGAGCAGCCTTGCAAAATGCCTGTGGCATCTGCAGTATTCTTAGATTTGTATCTTCTGTGGACAGTCAGAAGGCAAAACTGGTTTGTACCTGCAATCAATTGTTATTGCCAATTGCTGTCTTCAGCATCTGTAATAACCATGTCCTTGTATTTCGGTTAAGGGCGCAAAGATGTAGCTCTGAGAGAGACAGACAGACAGACTGACGACGTGTAGACTAGAAAACTCTTGAGCTATTGTCAAACCTCCTTAGCACACCCATCTGGGTCCCAAGTTCTGCAGACTGTGTGGCATATAAAATCCACACATTTAGAAGCAAAACCTTAAACAGCTATGAAGCTCAAGATGACATTTTAGCCTCAATCTTTATTTGCCAGGGATGAAAAGGCCAAAGGAAGACAGTGTCCCTCACTTGCACAGCATCCCAGGCCTGAGGTTTCCAAAGTCAGGAAAAGGAACATTTGGTTGCAATTACACAACAAAGAAACAGAAGTCTTAAAAGCAGAAATAAAAATACAGAGGAAATAAGGAACAGTTGGTTGACCCTAAACATAAGTAGAAATTTCCTTTGCAATTAACATTTTCTGCCATTTAAGGACTTGAAAGATTTTAGTTTCCTGTTTTGCCTTCAAACTATAATCCACTGTATTACATAGGTATTTCATTATGTTAATATGATATAAATTTAATTAAAGGAGGAAACTTTTAAGCTTTTAAAATTTGCCTGTGGCTGTTGAATCAAACAAAATGACACCTGAAATGACATGCAGTATCCTTTCCTTTCAAGGCAGGGAAATAACAAAGACATTGGAAAAGCAATTGTCTGGAATAACACACAAACTCCCCCACAAAACAAACAAAAAACTCCAAAACAAAGCACCAAAACCTCACCGGTTTTAACTTTTAGTTCTTTGAAGTCAAAAATGGCAACACCAGTGGTTTCACTTCCAGTGCCAGATGTTGTAGGAACTTAAAAGGAAGAATGGGGATAACAACAAATAATAAGAAATATATAATACTGCACTTTAAATAATAAAACCACAATAGTAACACCACCCAAAATATAGGGCCCAGGAAATCTTGGAGGTATCCCTGATCCAAAGCCAACAGATCAAAGGGAAACTGCTACTTTGATCTCTTTTCTCAGTAAAGGAGTCTAGCTGAGCTAAACAAGACAAAGTAATGATAAAACCTCTGATTTTACCTCCACTGAATTAAACAGCAAAATGACTACTGAATACAAGGAGAGAAGTTAGCCCAAAGGAAGCTGAAACAGTCACAGTAAACTGATTTCAAGAGAAGTATCAGAGAGTGTAGAATGACTCACCTTCCCCTTGCCCCAACTCTCCACACACTCTCCTCATGCTTTACCTGCAATAAGTGGCTTGAGGGGTACAGTGACTGGCTTCCCTTTCCCAATAGGAGCATTGACATAATCCAGGAATTCTGATGAAGGGCTGGCTGCATACAGGTTGGCAGCTTTACAGGTGTCTATTACAGACCCACCTCCAACAGCAACATAGGCATCAAACTCTCCCTTTTTAGCAAATTGAATGGCATCCAGGAAACTTAGGACACAAGAAAGATTTTCCAATTAGTCAGGATAAAACCAGTACACAGGGAAACTAACTATTAAGACCAGCATGCAGGCCACAAGGAGGTGTGTAAAAAGCCATATGGATCCTGTAAAGGCCTAGGCACTACTTGGAGAAATGCACTGTCAGTAGCAAATTGTACCTTTGGTCTGTTGGCTCCACACGGACATTGTCATACATTTGAAAGTTTATACCATATTTTGCCAAGGAATTCAATACTGCATTTACAGGAGGGAGTTTGGAGAGGTTTTTATCTGTCATCAAACAAACTCGTCTAGCACCAAGATTCTGCAGGTCCTACAATAACAAATCGAAAAACCAAACAACTGGTATAAAATCATACACTTCATACATTTGGATTAAACACTAATCCAAATCAACTGAACCATTTGATAATAATAAAACCCTGACTTAAAAATAGTTGATTATTGCAAAATTTTTAAAACCGTATCAGCTGACGAAAAAGAGCATTAACCACACACATGTAGAATACAGAAAGCAGAATAAAATTTAAAACTGCCAAATTTATATAGTTGAAGTCTTGATAGAAAACAATGAAAGTTGTTGAACCACATGGAACTACTTTAAACAATGGTAAAATATAAAACATTTTAAAAAAATATTTTTTCTTAAGTTTCTGTGAGAATAAAAAAGGCCTTTTCAGATTGTCTCCATTAACTACCTACCAAAGCACAGCATTAAAACATTGAAAATGTAATGAAAAAGACAGTGATAAAAGCACACTGAAAAATGTACTCAGGTGAACCATTTCACACTGCTGAAACAAAAATTCTACACTTACACGGGACAAGCTGAGAGCTGAATGAAAATCTAGCTAATTTAACAGAAAGTCTCTGATTGAGTGAATAAGCACTAGAAAGATGAAAGCAATCTTGAGAAAATCCTGGTGAGTCAGCAGGACTCAAAACTTTCTGAATTAAATTCCCCGTCAGAGAAAAACATTGTTGCATACTTGTAGCAAAGTATCAATGACCCAATTATCCCCTGAGCTGTATTTCATATACCGCAGCGCCACTGACGCACCATGCTTCTGTTCTTCAACCAACAATATGCTTCAACCTTTTTGCACTGATACATTGGACCACACCATATATAAGCTTTCCTTTATTAAGTGGATTGATAGCACTGGCAGCCCTTCAGAAAATAACTTTTTACCAGTGTTGGACTTACGCCACAGCAGCTTACCATGCCAATCTCTTTCGTAACTCCTTCTCCATATCGGATATTTGAAATGGCCATCTATAAAAAAAAAAGAACATTTCTTTTTCTTGACAAAAATGGAATCTAACCCTACTCATTCAAAGTGAAATATAAATATTTGATAATGTAAATGTTTGTTAAATGCCGTATTTGTGAAGAAGTATTGTTTGCATGACTTTTAAATGAAACATATTTTATTATTAAATCTACCTCAAATGCATAGTCTGTATTCCCCAGGGTGGTCTTTTCAGGAACTGGAATAGAAATAAAACAGTAGAATTAGGAAACAATAAGTTATTTCAATCTGTTTCTCAGCTCTAGAGTTGACAGTTTCCCTTGTTTTTAGAATCACTAACATATTTCCACAGGTCATCTCAGCTTGTCTGGATAACAGTTACCCATTTCATCCCTTGCTGTTCATGAGATTAAATGATCCAAATACTTGATCTGACTCATATAATTCAACAAAACAAGTGAGTTTTTCAAGTTCTTTCAAGAATTAAGGATTTTTTATAAAAACTTTAATAAAAAGGTTTTCTAGAAACTGAATAAATTAGCAGGAAGGTTGCATGAGACTTTGTCTGCAGTCTACAAAGACCAGAACAGCACATAAAAAAGTAGAACTGAGTATGTGTAGAGCACTCAGGCTGTTACACACAAGCTGAGAGGCGCTAGAAATGCATAGGGGCTACATGATAACCTTCAGAACAACATTTAAGACAAATTCATGAGATATCCTCTTTAAGCACCTGGATAGACAACACCTTATGTATGCATGGGAGCAATTCTAACAGGTGTTTACACTTCTTTTTGCTTCTGCCTAGTCCTGAACTTGCAGGTGAAACTGAATTATTTGCTAAAAAATTACCATGTGCACTGCTAATAATAAATAAGAATCAGTGTGTTACTATTAACTTTAATTAGAAGACATTTTTAAGGACAGTGTTTCAGTCATAGCTTCTCTCTGCCATGTCATTTTTGCATGAATTATCACAAAACTCAATTTCTGGCATATTCTGATTTTGCCATAGAGTAAAGCAAATTGATCAACTGAAATTGCCCATTCTTCTCCAAGAAAACACCAGGCGAAGCATTCTGTTTTTCCTGCTGGAGTCATGCCTTACGTCTGCTATATTAATTGAAAATACACAATTTGGATTCCGATCCAATGAGTGAAGCCACGAAAATGAGGCTTACAGACATGCTGGGGTGCACTGAAGCACTGACCCACAACAGTAACAGATAGACGTATTAAAACCCTTTATGTACTTTCTATTCAAGCACAGACCAGCTGCTATCAGCTCTTTCATTGCCACCTCTTGCCAGGCTGTACATGTTTGACCTCTCTTGGAGCTGGAGTCTGCTGTACTTTCAGTCATTAATTTGACATGCTAAGGACATGTCCAAACCATTTACCCTCTTGCTTTCTGATAGTATAATACACACCCTGCTGTTACATTCTTGAACTAAACTTAACTTTCAGGGTGAATTTTACTGAGTTCAAAAACTGCACTATTTCCTTGAACACTGCCAAGAAACACAAAGAAGTTTGGGTTTTTTCAGCTATAGTCATTGTTCAATCAATTCCTACTATTAGAGATGTACTGAACTGATATCATCTTGCTACACTATAGACTCTATTGATGCCTAAAACTTTCAGAGAGGGTTCTTAACTCAGGCTTCAGTTTAGCAAGAGCTTAGTTTGAATTGACTGAGTAGGTCATTAAGCAGACAAGCAAAAGAATGAAATTCTATTTCTCAGCTGCACTATTGTCTTGCTGTATGGATGGTCTTGGGCAAAACAAGTATCTGAACATATAAATAACTTTTCCACACGTAAAATGACAATGTCAATTCTTTAAGAAGTGTTCTAAGTATGTGAAACCATGCTACTTAGAGTTACATATTACTGACATTATGGCCCAAACCACTAATATATAGTGGATCTGGAGACCTACCAACAATCTGGACACTGACAGATAGTTATTCTTCTAACATCCCCACAGTCCATGCAAACAGAAACTCCTCCTAGGGTGACCTAGGTAAGTCAGCGCAGCTCCCCTGCTCACAGTCAACAACCCTGGCCTAAGTGAGCAGCATTCTTGGGACTAACTGTATAAAAAGCCTACGGAGATTTTATTCCCTAGGCCAACACACACCTTTGTGAAAGGCTACTTTTTATCCATATCGCTTCCTGCTTCTTTTCTGATGTAAGCGGTGTGTATCCATAAGCAGATCTAAAGGTGAGATGGTTCAGGCGATGACAGCTAGAGCAAAGTTCAGATCAACTGGCCCCACGGTATGGGGAGAGGGGACAGGAGGCAGTAACTGCGGTTTATGTGGGAACAGTGACTCTCTCCAACAATAACCACTACCATTGTACAGCTGCAAAATAACAGGCTGTTTACCTTCTCCTTTAGATTGTTCCTTCCCACCTGTTACCTGCACCTTCTGCCCAGGTTGCATGGATACATACAGCCCTCTGCAGGGCTATGGCCTCCTACAGAATTATTTTGGAGAAACAAATTAAGTCTTACCTTGGGAATAAGTGTGGCCATGGCTCGGGCACCGACAACTAGTTAAAATGTTAAAAAAAAAAAGTATGGTTAAAAGGGGAAAACTAAAACTTTACGTCCCATAAGTCTCCTGTAAGCACCCATTCCAAGGGCCTGCAGCTGAGCCCGGCGGTGTGCAGCGGGAGCGGGCACGGGAGGGTTCGCAGGGGCGGAGCGGCCGCCGCTTTTC
>VXBC01004237.1:0-33556 GCA_013399945.1 Ploceus nigricollis
AAAAAAAAAACACAACAAAAACAAGGCCTAAATTAATTTTGCATAATTTGTTTCTGCAATATATTAAACTAAAACAAATTTAGGTTGCATTTATGCTAGGCTTTTAATGCGCTTCAACTAATCCACTTGAAAGGATAATTCAGATGAATTTTCCTGAGTGGTGCCATGTGGATGAGACATGACACACTGCACCACGCTGTCCAGTTATATTCTCTCAGGAGACCAAAACGTATAGTTATAGCAATGAACAAGTAGACTACATACAGAAAAAAGATCAAAAGCAGTAGGAGCATTGGGAACAAGTCAGAATCAGGAGAGGCAGAGGAACTGTTGTGATGGGCAAATGTCTCACATAATGTCCTTTCTTGCAGCTTTCAAGCCTATCAGAGGGACTGATTAGTGACCAGATATGTGCTTGCTGGAAGGTGGCTCACCTGAGAGAAAGAGCCAAGAAAGTAAGGTTTTGGGGACAGATTCTGGAATCTTTGTTGTGATCAAGGAAAATCACTTTGCACAGAAGTAAAATTTGAAGGTTGATCCTGAGTCTGCATATGATGTTGTCACTTCCCAGAGGAAGAAAGCATTTTGCAGGGGTTTTAATTATTTCTGACATCTCCACTTCCCATTTATCCTACCGAGCTAGAGCGTGGAAAAGACCTAGGTCTTAGAGCTCCTAAGGCGCACCTACCTTTTAGTAACAAAGTTCTTGTGCTTTCAGCTAGAGGTACTAAATGTAAACATCCTATTTGTGGATGGCATGCAATGCATTTTGACAGCACGGTTTTACTAATTATTGCACTTGTTTCATATTTATAGATGGTTAACTCTGCTATGGAAAGGGATCCATTTATGCAGAGGTAGGTTCCTCCTAGAAGAGGTAGCTGCCATTTTGTGAGGACCTACCAGTGTGGCCTGTCAGAGAATTATGAGTCACCCTGTTTACTTTTTCTCATATTTCTGGTAAGTTTTCATCTCATCTGCCAGTTGGGATACACTAAGAGGAAAAGAGGAAGGATTTCTGTCAGAGAAGCAGCTGGACATGTACTTGTAGTTAATCTCAGAGGAGTGAATGATTGGGATATCTTGCCTTGTACATCTTTTTAATTCCCAGTGAACCTCAGCACAGCAATCTCTATGATGGATGAAAGACCAGATTTTTTTTCTCTCTCTGTTTAAACTGTATAAATTTTGTGCTTCTTTTAGAGCTTTTGCTTTTCTAACAAAGGAAAAACAACAGAGGGCCAGAAGGTTTGCCAAACCTGTTGTGACAGCATCGCAAGAAGCTCCCTGCTGGGGAGAGACAGGGGCATGGAAGACCTGTCTGACTGTGGGATCTCCTGCTGTAGGTCAGCAGAAAGACATTTCTTGCCCACTTGCTTATTGTGCATGGATTGAAATGGCTTTTAAGATGCACAGGTATGCTGAATGGGAGTAAAAGTCTGCTTTCCAATAACTCTTGGTAATGAATAAAATAGAAAAACAGGAATTAGACTTGCTTGCAAATAATGTGTAGCAGCAGATACATCTTAGGAGCTGGATAAAGAGTTCCCAGAATATGTTTTCCCTTCGGCCTTAAGTGTAACGATGTAAGAAGACAAGGCAAAGCTACATGCATATATAATGCTAAAAATACCAAGTTAGAGTCCTCAGGCTTTAGGTCAGCTGTTCAATAGCAGCTGAAAGGAAATCCCCTCTAACACCCTACCCCATATTCTGTACCAATGGCTTCTTATATACACAATGTGATGCCATGCCTTTTAGTTAGAGTGTATAAATCAAAGTCAATTGCCTTTCTCCAACCAGGTAAACTATTTTCAGTGAAGAATCTATTCAAAGAGGAAGTCCACCCTACACAATTAAACAGATAAAAGTATAACACATAAATGAAATTATGTATGAAAGAAATAGAACCTCCCCCTCTTTGAAGCAAATACATTTTTGGGTTTTTTTCAGAACACTAGAAATAAATTTGAAGGTACGAAGGGCCTCAAGCACTAGGCTATTTGTATTAACCCCTCCAGCTTTTTACATTTTTTTCCATAAAACAAAAATCTCTTTTCTCTTTTCTTCATCTGAATAAATAGCTGCATTTCTTTTCTCTACAGGCTGGAGATGGTGAATTTAAACAACCATAATAAGAGTGGCAGCCAAAAACAAGGGCATTTACAAAGGATAATTGTTGCTTAGATTATGAATATCGAATTTCTATTGACATGAAAAAATTACATCTTACAGACATATTATAAACATTGTCATTCACAATGAAGCATGACAGAAAAGATTTTACTCTCAGCTGCCTGTAGAATTAAGTCACATGAGCCATTCTTTCTTCAGAGAAATGTGAAGCTGAAACTTAGAAGGATGCATTCTATGTAAAAATAGCATCATTCGTCTTCCTTGAATTTGGTTCAACACTAGCATGGAGAATTGCTACATAGGAAAGACAGGAGGGGAATGTAAAGTTCTCTGGGGGCAGAAAGAGTTTCCACTTGTTATCTCCAGCCCCATTTGATTAAGAATGTCCCTGCCAAGTAAGTGGGTTGGAAACTTCCAAAACTCTTGCTCCAATGAGCGACTGAGATCCTAACTCTCCGACAGCATTTCAAGTGACACCAGCAATAGCAACCTCAAAGTCTTAAGGACTGAGGAGGCAAAAGATGAACATGCATAGCTTTACAGATCAATTGAAAATAATGACAGTATAAAAAATATGCTACATCTTATATATATAGTGTATTGACACTCCTTTTCTTTCTGAAAAGTGAAAATAATGCATTTCCTCTGTCCGAGGTGTGCTTTAGTCTTGCTGTCACTGCTCACATAAATCCAAACTTGTTCCAACCATAGATGTCTTTAAAGGCTGTTAATAAGAAAAAAAGCTCCGTTTTCATCCTTAGAAACCACACACAAAGTTTGTCAGAAACTTTACAGCCCCTCTTTGTTTAAAAAAGCATTTTTTGACTATCATGTCAATAAAAAAATCTTCCAGGAAATGTATAACCACATGTATAACCACAAGTTAAAAATAGAGACAGTAATAATTGAATATTCAAAACAGGGTCTAATTTTGCTTAAAAATGAGAAGTAAGGTGGGGTGTGGTCCTTCAAATAAAAATTGAAAAATTAATTTGTATTTTCTGCTTCTGGTGTAGCATATTTTAGCACTTGTTCTCCAAGAAATTTAATGACGTTAATTTTGAAGGCATATTCATTACTGGCAATTTGAAGCCATCCAGAAATGGAAGTACAGAAGTTTCTCTCCAGTTTGTTCTGTTCCACAGGGTCTGCACTTCTCGTCCACTACTCAGAAGCCTTTGGGGTCCTTGCATGCCAAGGCACACAAACAACCAAGAATGCATTTGCTATCTGTGTTTGGTGTGGTCCTGATATTTAGGTTTCATATATTTATTTTAACTAAATAGGAAATGCTTTTTGCCACCTCTAAACTATTTCAACTCAAGTGCTATCTATAAAATTCACCTTAGTCCTCCTGGGGATTCCACCTGTATCCAGCAGTAAGTAGGAGTATTCTCCCTGCAACACACACATAAGGTGGGAGCCTGTGTCCTGATGGAGGATAGTGGGATCCCCAGCATGTGTTGTTTCCTTTCTGGCATAATGATTTAGACTGCTGAAGACTGGCTTGGGAGAATTCAGGAGTGCAACTATAATTTTCCTCCTAAAGGCTGTTTGTTGCAACTCTGTTTCATAGATTAAGTTTCCTTTTAATATGTATATGTGATCATTCTGTGATTTGAATTTCTGTAAAGGTCAGCAAATGCTTTTTCCATCCTATACATGGAACTAATTTTCTAGAATTCATGGCTATTAGCTGAAATTTCACAAGATGTGATATTTTAAATGTGGGAGAAAGAGGATCTGCTTCATTTGCCATATAATTTATTTCTCTTTTCCTCTTTATCATATGTATCCTTCTTTAAATGTGTCCTACTTTTGTGTTCTACCTGTCTGAAGTCTTTAGGGAGCAAACACTGTTTATTTGTGAATTTCTTGCAGTGAAGATGTCTCTTCCAGTTTAGATTTGCATGATAACTTTTTAACCAACATATGTTAGGCCTGTGTCAACTTTACATTTTACATTCTTTAGGATGTTCGCTTTCTTTGTTTTCTCTTGATTATTTTGTGAGGAAAAAATGAAGTAATTTCCTTCTGATGGAACAGCGTAGAATTGGTTTTGATATTACTGTGCTTTTTTTCTTAGCACAATTTATCACTGAAGGAATGGATGCTTACTGAGTTGCTGGAAGTTTTAAGCATGTGAATAATAGCATAAATTACCTGCCTCAGAAACATCAGTGAGAATGGATGATTAGAGGGAGTGAAAATGTCTGTTTTGATAAATTAAAGTTGAACAAGCTCAGAAAAAAAATTGCTCTCTATTTGTATTTTCGGCTGCATGTAGAAATCTAGATGCAGTAGCACTGTCAGTGGTATTTATCCACATTTCTGATGCATGCTAAGGACACCACTGGTCTCTGCACAATTAAGTACAACAGAACTGAGCCTATGGAAGATGACCTGCCTACTACTCTGTGACTTCGGTATTGCCTGGATAATATTAGAAGTACTTAAGCTCTNGTGGGAGAAAGAGGATCTGCTTCATTTGCCATATAATTTATTTCTCTTTTCCTCTTTATCATATGTATCCTTCTTTAAATGTTATTTATCTATCTAATATTAAGAAGAGATTTTTCCTTTTAAGATGGTTATTTTTGATCATAACACAACTGAAGTCAGGTTAAAGAAAATAATCTAATGCTAGAAATAGTACAAGCCAATTGCCATAGGATCTCCCACATTACTCTTTAATTATAGATTAATGGATTTTTTTGGTAGAAAACTGATACACTGAAGTTCTTGAAGGATGGGTGTCAAGGTTATTTAAAATGTTCAGAGCATTAAAAATAGAAGCAGTAGTTTTTAAAAATAAAGTTTTAACTTTAAACTCTTGTATGGTTCTAAGAACAGTTGTACAAAGAAATTCAATAAATGAAATCAAAATGAAAAGTCAAGGCTACTATTATAGGCAAATAAAATATTTTCACCATTAGGTGCAACACTGTCTCTTCTTCTTCTTTTTCCACTGATGGTGTTCCCTGCTGTCTCCCCACATCTTTTCTTGAGATTATCTGATACGAAAAGTATCTCATACACTTTGTGACAAGAGCCTCCCATATAAAGCTCCTTACTGCACATACTGTGACCATTGTGTATGCACACTTTAGCCTCTTTGCTCCTCACTTAGTGAAACTATAGACTTAAACAGATGGGGACAATTGTGCTGTGTTATAGCAGTTAGGCTCATAAAATCTCCCTACTTTCAACTACATCGGTCTCACTGGAAATGCATTTGAGCTGAGCTGTATCTCCAGCAAATTACGAAAATGCTGAAATGTTGGATTGCCGACAAACTTCTCCACATGAGTCTCCCTTTCAGTAAGCCAAGTACATATATACATACCTTAAGGAAGGGGGACAGCTGTAATGGAAAGACTTCTTAAGTCATTTAAATACATAAAAATGCTCAAGACTGAAAAATGTTGCCATGAAAGGCTCTAACTTTAATACTTAAAAATGAGAATGAATAGACAGATTAATAATTTTATATTACCTAAAACTTAGCACAAACTCCTTCCAAGTTTATTTGTGGGTTGATGAAAGCCTTATATTCTTCATAACCCATGTTAATTTATAAAGCAAAAAAGTCTTCAATGCTTTTGGTGGTCTGTGGCTGAGGCTCTTGGTTGCTCTTTTCATATGTGTTACTTCTGTCAAAAAATTGATTTGTCTGGTTCAGTCTGCTGTTTGCCCTTAAGACTGTTCTGCAGAGCCTTGCACAGAGCTTCTTCTGCCTGTGCTGTGTGCAATCAGTTATGCATGGTTCAAAAGCAACAAAGATTAATTTTTATATATATCTGTATAAATGTACATATACATAAGTATACATATTTATATATGTATATACATATATATGTATATATATACACACATATATACATATATATACACATATTTATTTATTTATTTATTTAATATTTATTTTAAATTTAAGGATCATGGCTCTAAGGTATACTAGGCTCTTGAATCTGGAGTCAGAAGTACAAGTAGCAACAAGCAATATATAAAAGTCAGAATCCTCATTTTGCTGTACCGCCTTGCGGATTTATGTTGGTTCAATCCAGCACCCAGCATACCTTTCCCTTTGATTCATATTTGAGTAATCACTTCAAAACACAACTTCGCAGTAATAAAGCAATGGATTTAAAGTTAGCTTATTTCGCTTTCATATGAATTTGAAATACCCTCATTGCATTGTGCCTGGCATTACAAAACACACCAGTGAATAATACAACATACAACAGATTCTTGAAACCAAGCACATCCCAAACTGAGATAGGAGCTTTCAGATCTGCATCAAATGCTTCCAAGAGGATAAATCAGATGCTGAGGAGCAACCTGTGGTACTCTTTGTTCTTGCTGGGGAGAGATGTGCTATTTCCAATAGCTCATTTGTGGCGTCCGGAGAGACATAAAAAAAATGGGTTTTAGCATAGCTGGTGAGGTTTTTCTCTGTTAGGTATCAATGATTAGCACTCTGTGACTTCAGCCAGTCACTTTTTTAACAGATCATTTGTAGCTTCCTGAAAAAAAATCAGAACTGGTTTCTCTCTGTTTCATGCTTCCTTTTTCCCTGCTATTACAGAAACTACTGTCACTGTTTCTTTCAAATTCCTTTCTGAAATATATAACTGAACCTCAGAAGTTTTGTGTTTAGGGAAGTAGACAGGTGGGATTGGTGTGGTGTGTCTCCTACTGATGTTGCATGAAACAGGAAAAAGCTAACTGCAGGAGAAGGATGACAGAGGATAAGGTTTTTCACCAAATGGGTTTCAAAAGTTAATTGCCTCAAGCCTGTTTGCTGAAACTAAACTGAGTGAAAAATAAAGGGTTTCATGACTGAGGAAGGCAAAAAGGTATTGACCTCCTCCTGTGTATTCCAAGTACCTATAAATTGAGGCTTTTCTAGGAGTGGAGTGGAGAGTTATTTTAGTTGGATGTTTTGTTTCTGGAAGATTTGTATCTAGGCCTTTAGCTACTGTAAAGCAGTGAAGTACTGTTGGCGTGTTTTCAGGAAAGTTATGCTGATTTAGAGAAGCTGGGTACCTCATATGATATAGTCTTTCAATGTAGCAAAGTGTTAAACTTTCCATTACTGAGCATCCACATTAAAGGATTATTTAACTCTACCAGAAAAATCACATCCTGGGAAAAAAAAGTTATCAGGAGAAATCGCTCTCTGAGCAATTGCAGTCTGCCCTTTGGGACATGCTTTGTGGCACGTATCCTTAAACTCTTCCAAAAAAAAACCCCTTCCCAGATCCATTATTTTCATCACATAATAAAAATACCCCAGTCTTTCTTCTTCCCCTTTCTGAGAAAATAAGCACACATTGAACTGCACAGGTCGAGCCTCATTAAAAAAAAAAAGAAAAAAGAAAAAAAGAAAAAATAACATGGAAGTTAGAATGAGTTGAGATAATTAAGAAAACAGTTTTCTTTTCACTGGCATAATTTTCCAGACAACAGACTGCTTAATGTAGAACCTAGATATAAAGGTCTTCTATCAGAATTTGAAATGTTACTTTCTGCAAAGCTGACATAAATAAAACCCTGCTTTGCAATCAAGTTTTCTGGACCAGATCCCAACCCTCCTGAACTTCAGTATGTTTTGTTGTTTTGTTTTTTTTTTTAACACTGTGGAATGTCTTAAATTTGTGATTAGATTTTTCTCAAGCAAAAGGAACTTCAGTCTTGCTAAAGAAATGGAATGGAAATACCAGGCAAATACAGAGTCAAATCCTCCTGACAGAAAATCTATCAGAGGTAGACATAACCTTAGGAGCTTTGGGAAATTTACTTTCCAGTTTTTCTGATTCTTTTTCTCTTCCCTGGAATGGATTTGAGATTCATTACAGTCTTCAAATGAGAGCCTAAAAAAATTTAAGATCTAATGTAGGATTTCGGGTGTCTGAAAAGCATATTCCCTAAGTCCTACTCAATTGCCTCTGCAGCCAAAGAAGCAAATGTTTTATGTATGTTATTTTATTTGTATTAAGTTAAGCCTTGGCCAACTTAAAATTTGGTTTCCTGTTGTGTCCAGAAACACCTTGATTAAATGCTTCTATTTAGTGGGAGGGAGAGATGTTCCCTCCCACATTCTGTCCTCCACACACGTGGTACATTCCTTCACTTTGAGAGCTATACATTAGTTTCCTGGGATAGAGAGGGAGCCCTGTGCCCTGCGTGCACCAGGCTAGAGTGTATTCTGTAAAATAAAATTTATCCTTTTAGGGAAGAAAGGATAGGTGTGAGCAGTTTAGTTTGGTTACTTGTTTATGGACTTCTTCTTTCTTGTGATGATGTGCTTTGGTGGTTTAGAGCAGAGTCTGCTTCCTTCACCTGGAATGCTGCAGAATTCTGCAAAAAATACACCTGAAGCCAGGACCTGAGACAGGACCATCAATGAATGCGCAGCTGTATTATACATACACCAATATATAGGTAAACCTAATCACTTAGCAACAGCAGAGGAGAGCGTGGCCTATGGCGACATTTTTGCTATGTTAAGTGCTTATGATAAGAAAAGATGCCATGCTCATGTCTCCTTGGAACTGCATCTCCCAAAATGTTCTGAGCCTAGATCTGATTGCTGTCTTTCATTTGGTCTTGCTGTCCTTTGTCAGGAAGGAGTTTTTAACCTCCTGCTGAGTAAATGCTGTGGGTCTGATGTAATTCAGGAAGTCCTCTGTCTGATGTGTGTTGGACAAACACTGTTGCTGAGCACAGCAGTCAATCTGAGACCATTTGATTTTGCATCTGTGCTTTGAGTTTTCCCTCAAGAAGAGAACACTGAAATCCATGCCCAGGAAGCTGAGCATAGTTTGCAAAGCAACTCAAATGGTTGCCTTCTGTTCCTAGTGGTTCATCACCTTGTTTTAGAGCTGTGGGCAGTGATGAAAGTAGTGCAAGAAGGAAATAATTTCCGCAGAACTATAATGAGGAGAAAACCTCCTTAAGCCAAGAACCCTTATTTTCTTCCTTTTTTTTACTTTTTATTTGTTGTTTAATTTTGCAGCATCTGCTTTAAAGTTTGTCAGACCAACTGTTGGTAACTGAGATTTGTCTGAAGTTTTGATTTGCAATATTACAGTATTAAATGCATCATAAGGATGAATATTGAATTAATTTAAAAATCTGTTTCTGACTCTTAAGGTCACCTAGCCTCAAGAGCTCACAGCCTTTCTTTCCAGATCTGAGTAATGTTTGTTAAGATTGAGAAGCAGGATACCACCTTATATAAAAATTCTGGTTTTGCTTCCCTCTTCATTGTACTGGATAAAGCTGTCTAAGCATAAACAAACACTGATACATTATATCCAGAAACTGCTATGATATCCATTTTCATAGAATACTTGTCAAAAATTATATTGTGAATTTTACTTTGAATGACTTTGTGTGACACGCTTAAAGGTCAGATATATAAAATACAAGTGTAAAGTCAAATTCGTTTACAGTTACTCTAGCTGTTGGACTTAATGCTAGTTTTAAAATTTTGGGTTTTTTTCAGTTTTACATAGTAGAAATAAAATATTACCTTAAGGACTGAAGAAACATTGGAAAGCATTTAATGTAGAAATTTTTGAACTGTCTATTACGTATCTCTACTGATTAGTTTTTAGCAGAGCAGACATTGGATCTATTGTTTAACCCACTGCTGTTCTGAGGGGGTATATAAACCTGGCAACTGGCATGATGACCTCTTTAAGTTCTCTAACAGGAACGAATTCAGTAACATTAGAAAGGTCATTTTGGCAACAATCCTGTGATTTAGAAACAGTACTCAATTCTTTGCTAGACTTATTCCATGCTATGATATAACTTTGTAACTATTTAGAATATTTATCTTAAATTCTTTCATGAAAGTGGCCCATAAATTGTACTTATATAATTTCCATTGGAGTCCTTTGGGGTAGGTATTTCTTATTCCCATTTTATAGACAGCAGCCATGAAACATTAACAGAAGAAAAAGAAATTCTACTAGGTTTCGTGTCTCCTTTTTTTTCACCAAAATGAGAGTGGAGTGGAATCTCTGAGAGGGAAAATCTCTGTTTCAAGTCAAGAACAAAAATGTTCAAGACAGTTTTTGATGGAGAAACATTTTCTCTCCCCACCTCCCATTAGCTCCATTTCTCTCTTGCCTTCCCTGATTAAAACAATTCCAGAAAAAAAAAAAAAAAGTCTTTAAAAGCCATAGAAAACAAACCATTGTAAAGACTTCTGCTTATTTTTTGTAAAGATTTTTGTCTGTGTCTCATAAAGGATGATACTGTACATTCACAGTGACAAACTGATCATTTCTTTCTGAGAAAAGCTAGAATACTTCTAAGTCATGCTGCTGCTGCTTTACACGCAGTGGTGATGACGATGGCTGTGGTACTCATTGTTCCCACTGCTATGCACCACCACATCTAATACTCAGAAATTATGTGGTCCCTGATTTATAACTGCTTTCAATTGTTATTAGTCCCAGTTGCTTCACAGTGACTCTTCAGTGCGTAAAAATAAACACTTGGATTTCTGCAGAATGAGGGTCTTAATATGTAGCTGCATAGGACTGAGTCTGGCCCTGACCTCATGAAGGAAAATAAACCATATGCAAGCACAGAGCTTGTTAATATTTTCATGAGTCCTTTCACCCGGCTTCAGTCACTGTCACTAATTTGCTTTGCTTACGGTAAAATTTCAAGTGTTTGCATACTTTTATTTTGTCTGAACGACTACGTGGGGTCTTGGTTATTTTATATTACCTTGACTGTCACAAGCAAAATCAGACACTGATAAAATTATGTAAATGTAAATGTCAATAAAATAAATTGTTCTATTTTTGCAGATGTTCTTCATCTGGATTGAATTTGATCGTGGATGCTTTTCTTCATGCATAATAATCCAAAGCTAAAGGATGAAAGTGTTCTTGAAGCAAAGAAAACACATTCTGAATCTTTACTGTAAATTATACACTATACAAAATCAGTCGAAATTGTTCAAACCCTTGGACAATTACAATGTTATTCTACTCACCATGCTGAGTACTGTGTAATTATCATGGTTAGCAGCAGTTTGCTTGCTCTTAGTCCTGAAGGGAGATGCAAGCTTTACTGAACAAGAAATAAAAGCAGATGTTAGACCTTATTTTGTTTTCTGACTCAGCAACTGAAAATACCCACAAAATTTGAAGGATTCTTTTCCCACTTATTTAGTTCATATAGCATGAACAAAACCAGATCTATTGATCAAATATGCACTGTGCTGTACATAATGGATAGTGTTGTTAGTTGCATGATTAAAGAATTTGCTAAGTTGCAACCCCCATCTTCATTTGTAAAAAGGAATAAAAAAAATCAGAGAGATTGTTCCCAGAGAAGGAAGATCCAATTAACAAGAAACATTTCATTGGTTTTCTAGTTTACAGGCTTGCTCTTCTCGTATTAAGTCAATGATAGATTTGTTTGCATAGTTAATCATGCAGGAAACATACTTCACATTAAGTCCATTTGTTTTGTAGGGTTAGTTTACCCATCCTCTTCACAAAGATGACCAGTCTTCCAGTCTTCCTTACTAAAAGCTTTCCAGTACAATTAAATTCCAAGAACTTGCTTGGCTTATGGGCCAAGCTTTTGGACCTTGACAACTTTCGTGTAATTGTTGTAAGCCTTTAATCTAAATGCCAGATACTTCTGCAAACTTTGGGTGGGCCTACTGTCCACTTGACATCAAAACTTGGAGCAAATGGATCAGGAAACCTGTAATAGGAGACACCTTTGGCTTGACCAGTTAGATGAGATTGTGGGATTCCTGTTGCCATCAGGCTCTTTGGTTTAGAAGATAGTAATTAATATTTTTTATTCCTCTATGTAATTTCTGCTAAATAAAATTTAAGAAGTATATCTAATCTGCCCACAAATATGCTATAAGGAACAGTCTGAAAAATAGCAACTGTTCTTGTGCTTGGATGTCCTGTTAGATATTGTAAAGTCTTTCTTTCCCTGACGAGTTAATCTCTGAAATGGAAACTCCCCAATGGAAGTGTTAGCTAAATGTCGTCTCAGCTAAGTTATTAAAATCTACCTTGGTCTTCTGGAATGTGTTACTGGGCAGAGCATGCTGCCATAGCTGGACACCTGAAATACTAGAGCCCAATTCACTGTGCGTATGCTCTTGTCTGAAGGTGGCAGCTGAAGAAGGCAGAAAATAAGATCAGTTGCAGTCTTTCCTTTGCATGGTACAACACATGACTTGAAGGAACTTGTAGAATCTTAATGTGTGGCCTGGAATTCCTTATTGCTATAGCCTGACCCTCAAATGTGAGGTTTGTAGTGAAACTTTTATTTCTCAGTATTTAGATTACTGTGATTTCTCTTTAAAGTGTTTTCTGGTTAAAGCACTTTCAGCTTTTACTCTGTATTGGCACAGATGTGCTCACCTTTCCCATCTTGTTTTTGTCTTTAAACTGTTCACTATCTCTTGGTTCTGACTGCAAGTCCCACAATCAAAAAAATCTTTTTTCTGTATGGAAACCTTATTAATACTAGGGATCTGATTGCTTGTTTTCCATATCTGTCTTCCTAACTTCTAAACATGCAATAGTAGAGTTCTTTCTCTTCAGGGATATTGTGTGTTCCCAACAGCAATTGTTTCGGTAGGTATTTCACCTTCTCATCTAGGGTGGGAATAAAAAGGAGAGTTTTCTATTAAGTTCCACATACTTGGGCCAGCTTTTTGATTCCTTATCCTTGTAATGTTCTCTGTAAATGTGATTAGGCCATTCAATTGTTTCAGTTCACTTGAGGTCTCTGTGGGATTAATGCAAGCAAATCTTCCATATGCCTGTGCAAGCAAGAGGCAGTTTAGGCCCTGTGGGTCACATTTTTATCTAGATGTGTTTAAAAGGATGAGGAACACTCTTAAAAAAAGGTATTTTATAAGCAAGCTTTGTACATTTTTGAACTATTGAACAACATTTATATGCATTTACTATAAGCAGCCTGGAGACCTAAAGATGAAAAAACACTGTATAAGAGTGTAGCATTACTATAGTAATAACTTCTTCTATGGACCCAAGTATTATTTTGGTTTATGATACTTAATTTTAGTTCACAAAAAATGGAGCTTTTCCTACCTTTGATACATTCTTGTGCCAAGCCAGTGAATAGGAGTGACTTAAACTCCATCCTTTACTGTTCTTTTCCTTTCATCTTTTCCTTCTTTTTGACTGAGGTTATAATTTTCTTCAGGTAAAAATTCTTAATTCTTTTTTTTACTGTAGAATATTCTGTAAGTGCCAAAAGAACCACAGTGCAAAGCTGTTTTCTCACTTATGTATTTTGTTTCAGTGAAAATTCAGTCTCCAAGAGAACAAATATATTTCCTAGAAGAAAAAAAAGTGTTGATCAGTACCTTTGTGATACACTCGCTCTGTTCTCTTTTGAAATTTGTCTTGCTTGGAATGGAACACTCCAATTTCTTAAATAGATTTGTTTTTACCAAAAAAAAAAAAAAAAGGCTAACATTGCTGTGCTCATGTATGTTTTAGAAAGAAATGGACTGAACACACACTGCCACACACACTGAGTTGCTATTGTGTAGGATGTTTCCTTTGGAGTGCTGCAATTAATCCTGCTGAACTGAAAAATTAGCTCACCAAGTGCATGCTAATAATGAACAGAAAATAAAATAGCTTTATTGCTAGGCTTTACAGGTGCAATGAACAAAATCAGCCACAACTGCTGCAGTTTAATACTTATTTCTTATTTAAAGTAAGTTTGCAGGAACCTCTTCCAGTCTTTTTTTTTCATGCAAAGGTCTTGAATGATAACTTGAAAACCATTCATTAGTCATGGACTGTCTGTGGGAGAAGCCAGCCCCAAAGAAAACCATAAGAAAATCAGGTGGGAGTCCTTGCTTCTGTGAGGAATAACCCTGGAGTCAAAGATTGCTAGGGAAGCAAAATAGCTCCTGTTAGCCACCTGAGTGTATTTTGTGTCTGAGAGGGGAGAAGATCCTGGACTCACAGCCTCTTTTATATTCAGCACTCATCTGGCCGACACCATCACTCACTGTGAGCAGCTCTTCCCTCTCGCTTTTGGCAAAAATTACTCATTTAAGTCAAAAAGAAAAGTGCAGAGAGCCTCACACATGCAGGGAAGGTTTCCCCTTGGCTCTTAGCTCAGCACAGCACAACTGCCCAGAGCTGAGTGGCATCCTGTACTTCAGGAAAAATACACAATATCTTGGCTACTGCTGGGCTTTATGCCCATCTCCACCTTTTTTTAGCATAGAGTAATGTCGCTGAGGAATTCACAGTACAGCAGAGTGTTCTGAAATGTAGGCTGGAAAATTGCACTTCTTGCTGCATATTTTGGTTTTCGCTGGATGCGTAACCAGCCGGTTGCTTTTGATATGGATTTGGAGGAGTCCTGTTGAAAGGTTTAGCTGAGTCTGAGCATTCACAGCTATGTAATCATGGAGGTGGCTGAGTAATCAAGCTCCACAGGTATAGAGTTCTTCATTTTTTCTGGTTTAGTAGCTTTTGTCCATCTTCAAAATCAGAAATCTGTAAATGTAGCAACCAACACAAGTTTCTGGTTTACTGTCAGAAAACCTCTTGGTGTCAAGTGGACCTCAGCTAACCGAGCTGTGGTGAGGTCTGGTACTGGTTTGCCATCCCAAAAATCTCAGTTTTAGTTCTACTCCCTTTGAGCCAGCTTAAATAAATTTGCCCAAACTCTGCCTTCTGAGATTTGCCTACGGTACTGTACTGCAACCCTGTGCTGCCCAGCAAACACATTTCCTGAGCCTTCTTATGGCATTCAGGACTGGAAATTTCAAACTGAACAAACTGCTTGTGCTTAAGCAGCAAAGCTTAAATTCAAACCACTTTTGAAGTCCTTTCTCCAACTGCTTGGTGCCTTCTCAAGTTGTCTACATGGAGTAAAGTGGGTTCCTGCAGAGGTATGGTTCTAAACCCAGAGATTTAGTCTATAGCCATACTGAGGCCTTGCTGTAATGACATTAAAGTAGATTCTGTACTGAAAAGCTGACATTCGAACATCTGCTATTGCTAAGCAAATATTATTAATGAATAAGTAGTTCCTCAAAGCCTTGTCAGTGCTTATTCTTTGTACTTTTATCAAACTTCTGTATATTTTTTTTCCGTTCTTTCCTCCTATGAGAGGAAAATATCTTCCTTCCCTGAAATATGGGTAAGAGAAAAGCTCTGAGGAATCACATTAATAACCTTGCTCCCTGCATTGAATAGACAAGAACTTCTCTGTGGTCCACAGTTTTCCCAAGATAATTTTCTGTTTGTTTTCCACAGTACTATCTGGTGAATAAACATGACTGTTCCCCACTTCCCATCTCTCACAGCTCACTGTAGGTGACCAGTCAGCCACTTGCTGCCAGATTAATGACAGAAAACAGATTTTATTGTCCAAGTCATCTGTGAATGATGGGACTCTCTGTTAATTCCCATGAAAGCTAACTAATCTTCCAATTGAAATACTGCTTTTGCAATCCAGGCTGTCATGGGGAGCAGATTTTCTTTTTTTTTAAGGAGCAAAATAAACCACACACAGAATCTTTTTATTGATGGGGGGAAGGAGGGGGAAGGGCAGTTTCACCTCTTTTCTTGAATTCTATTCCACTGAGGCCACTTATATTCCATTGGAAATGTAAAAGCCCAGGGTCAGCCTTTCTTCGCATGGTCACATGGAAGTCTCTGCTTTCTCCCTGTCATCTTCAGCAACAGCAAATTTAAAACTTACAGAGGTGGTATGTTTTCTTAGTGAGAGACTGTGCAAAACTTACTGAAATGTTGGACTCAAAGTTGGAATTAAGTGTTATATCCTTGGCAAAAAGTATTACGAAATACTTTGTAAAACTTTCTAAAAAATTACCAAGCCATCAATCCAGTGACCTGCTAGTATTTATCTTCTTGTTATGTATTACTTTTGTGGGATGAAATTCTAGATAACTATATATATAAAAATATACTTTTTTGAATATTACCCTGTTTCAAGAGTGAATGTTTGAAGAAAATGCTGGCACACTATTAATGCAACTCAGACTGACGAGAAATACTATTTGTTTATATCCCTTTTTTTCTATATTGTCATCTTTGGGCATTTTGTTTTAATTTAAGCCAAAGCAAAATCATAGTTTCCAACAGGTGTGGCAGGGGATCTCAGGAAAACGGATGGAATTATTAGCCTTTATTTTTTAAGCATTTTTTGGAGAAGCGAAAATCTTTTATCAGTGACAGTGGAGTTTATTTGTCTTCCATGAGAATGGTTCTAGCCACAAGGCTATAATGGAGTCCAGCTGTTTTCTCTGAATCCATCCATCAGCAGCACAAGAAGGTGAAGAAGGCAAATGGTGACTGCCTGAGAGGAGAAAGAGGGCAGCAGGGTGAGGGATGGCTTCCTGCCATGGAGGATCAGGAGCAGGAGCAGAGAAATACAGCTCCTAGAGATGACCAAGGTCAAGCTCGGCTGAAGACTCAGGTACTACAAAAGACATTAGCAGAACACAAAGGGTTTTTCTAACAAGCAAGATCAGTTCATCAGGTTAATATGTGAGATAAGTTTATTTTCTACGGAATAACCTCAAAGTATATTATTGATAAATTTTTAATTAATCTATTATTAATGACTGAAGATTTTGTAGAACACTTACATATTTAACAAGCTACAGATAATTAGCTCATAGAGATATACATATCTAGATAATTAGATAGTAATAATTTAAATATAACATAACTATAATTTTAAATATAATATAATTATAAGAAGATTGCTTATTGTCATATAACTTTGTAAGCTATTATTTTAACTGCCAATGTCATTCATTTATATTTCTCAACACTTCACTGCATATTTTCTATTAAAATAACTATAAGGGAAATTAATCTATAAACAAATGCAATACAATGATCCTTTTATCTTTAGGTTACAACTTGCTGATCCAAACCCAACTCAGTTGTGGCTACAGTTTGTTGCTGCAAGACAATACTGGCAGTAGAACAAATGGATCCCATGAATAAATTCAGGCTGATAATTAGAAGACAGTTTTTACCCATCTGGGAAAGAAGGCAGCCTGCAGAAGGTTGTGGAACAGCCTTCAGAAGAATATTGGAATGGAATGGTTGAATTTTTTTGAAGATGAAGCTTGACAATTTCTGCATTAAATTGTTCAGGATAATCATCTGCAACAATGGGGGTGGGGGTAGAAATAAAAAAGTTTGTGCTGTGGTGTTCATCCCTATGTGCAATAGGAAGGAATGAGATGCTGGTCCATAAGGATGAACATCTGTGTTATGGGGAATGTGGAGGTCAGGAACAGGATGGACATGGATCACTTCTCCCCACTAAGCAGAGGTGAGCAGTTGCCCGTCCCAGGCCTGCTTTGCTGCAGTTGCAAGGAATTTTCACTGACATCAGTGAAACAAGAAGACATAAGCCAAGAAGTGGCTTCTAAGAGTGCCTAAATTTAAAGCCGATTTTGAAAGTCCTTTCTAATGCTTACACTGGAACTGCTAGATGGAAATGGCAGTTGGATTAAGAGTTAACAGGAGTTCCCTTAGTCTCTCCTTCCACGGAGGAAGGCTGTATTTCCCAAAATGAGGTCGGGTAGGCTGGGGGCAGTACTGAGTTGAGGGAAGTTGCAATGGTTGGCATTTGCTATTCTGCCCCAAAATGTACTCGTTGCTTATTGGTTTTACTGCACGATTCCTCCCTTAAAATAGATTTCAAAAAAAGGGCAGGCAAGTTCATGGCAACTCAATCCACTGACAGCTGCTGTTCATTGCCCTGAATACAACTTTTGGCTCAAGAGCAATTAAGCTGCTGATTAGGAAAAGTTAAAGGACAGGCAAGGCATGAATATGTTCACTAGCCATGTACTGTACTGTCTCTAGAGATTCACTACTACCACTTATCAGAACTGGGGCTCTAAAATTGGTAGTCTACAAGCCTCTCTCACTATGAAGCCCCTATGTTCATTCCCGCTCTTCAAATATATTTTTCTCTCTGAGTTTTTTTGTTCCAAAAGAAATAGATTTGAAGAGTTTTGAAAAGTCAGTGTAGCAATTTACATTTTCAAAACCATCGTTTGTATTACCAAGAGCCATAAAGGAATATAGATGATTATTCATCTTCCTCAGGAGCTTTTGCAGGAAACTTCCCAAGAAAAGAAATCCAATGGAAAAATCTATTAATATTTTTTGTTGTTTATACAATTCATTTATTCCATGGAATACATTGAGTTGCTAAGAGTTTATGAAGTGAACTTTTCTTGTAATTTTGCCATAGAAAATGGAGCAGTCCACCATAATCTTAGTTATGCTAGTTCAACTAGGTAATAAACTCTCACTGATTTTAACATCAGCATATTGTAAATCTGAATCTTTTATTTGCCTAACAGTCTTGATTCTTGACTATCATTAGATCACTACGTATACTTAAAATATCGTGGCTAGTACCATTTCTATGATATTTTTAACAATAGTGAAATGCTACTGAATCATCTACTTTCTTGAACTCCTGCATATCACAGACTATTACTTTTAACTAGAACTTCAAACAGCTTGTTGGAGGCCAGAATGTTTTTGTTCCTTCTCCCCTTCCCGACTGCTCGAAGCTCCTTAGGTGATAGAAAAGAGTGTAATATTTGTTCACACCCTTAAACCATTATTTGCTTCTGCTTTCAGCTACTTTCTAGAATGATTTCCTAAATATATATTGCTTTACAAGTGAAGAGATATATTTAAACTGATTTGTTCATTTGAAGGGGATGTTTTTTTTTGTAAAGAAAGCTCTTTACGTGGAGAACTGCAGTGTGGGACTAAATGTTTTTCTTTACAGCAGCATAAACTTGGAGGGGCAAATCCTGAGAGCAGTCATTTGTTTTCTCTGGGTTAATGGCTTTCAGCTGGATGTCTGTCTGCTGAATAATGACTGTACTGCTACATCAACCAGTCTCTTCCACTGCAGAACATGTGTTTGGTTAATGGCATTGACATATTGTAAGCTGGAATGAGCCTCCCCACTTGAGTTGTTCAAACATGATACATCCTCCTAGAATGAAATTAAATAAGGAGATGTGACAAAAGAGGAGGATTCAAGGAGGATGATATTGTGTTCTGAAAGTGCAGCATCAAAGACACTTTGGTTTTTGACATCACTTGTGCTGCTCGTTATTTAATCATTCCCATCCTGAGTATTTATTTTCTAAAGGGAAAAATTGTTTTTCAGATTTCAAGTCCTATGTTTTTGATCTTTAGTATATGCTTGTACCACTGAGTGATGTGGAAAAATAATAAACTGTAGAAACCTTGAAGCACTCTCTAGAAATGCTGAGAGCAAAATTTGAAAAGTACTCAAGCAGCGCATGAAATGTCATGTCCCTTTCCCATTTAGTCGTAGGATTAAGTTATCCAAGTCACAGAGACAATTGTAGAAAATATCCTGGGTTTTCTATCATGGGGATCACACATGGATGTAAAATAAGCACCCTGGCTGTACCATAAAGTACACAGGTTTGTGAAATCACTTTGATTTTTTTGTGATTGCAGGTGGGAAAATGCATTGTAAGCAACTAAAAAGGAAACACATTGCCTATAACAATTCAAGGATTGATTTGAATAGTTATTGATTTGATTTTGCCTTTCACCTGCAGAGGAAAGCTGATTATACTTTGAAGACTGAAACTGGTTTGTTTTGGTGCGACAGATTTCCATTTAGCCAGGCTAGCTTTTCTAGGTCCCTTTTGTTTCACCCCCATCTGGCAGCCTCCTCGGTGGGCAAAGGTGCTCCAGGTAATGTGAGCAGGGGCACTAAGCATGCAAAAAGCGGAAGTGGGAATTGGTGAGGTCCCATGTGAAAGTTCATTGGCCTCCCAGAACTGCATTCCAGAAATGACAAAAGCCATCCATCTTGTGGGTGCAGACCCTTTGGATTTGCTGACAGTAATAATTCCACCCCTAACTCTCCGGTAACGCATTAGCATTAACAGTAATTTTTGCCTCTAGACAGGCTCTGCAGTACAGCATGACGGTTCCTACCCTGTAATTGTAGGATCCTCATTAATCAGAAAGAATATTATGACATTGTGAGCTCACAAGAAAGACAATTCATGACTGACATAATAAAGGCCTAAATTATGCTGCTTTGATGATTGGAGGTGCAAATTTTTTTTTCTTGTGAAAATAGGATTTAGCAGCTGTATGAAAAAAAATCTGTATAATGAAAGCAGGGAGCATTGAGCAGCAAGCAACACCAGCTTTATCTAGATGAGACCTTTATTTCAAAAGGAAATTAAAATTTCAAAGCTGGTAGTGTTTTTTTTAATTGATAAACCAGAATTTAAATCAGGATCTTGTGGAAGAACTATGTGAGAAGCTCATTGCTGCAGCACTGTATTTAGTATTTTTGCTGCTATTATCCTTTAAAATTACAGAAATTTATATATTGTTTTGGCAAGCTTCCAAAATGTGTTTTGACATATATGAAATGATTAATACTGAAACACATCTAATAAATTTAATGCAATTATATATAGACCTTTATTCATTAGGAGCCAAAGATTGTAAACTATAAATGAAGAAGAGCAAAAAAAGAAAAACTGTTAAATCCCAGTTTCTTCTTCCACTGAAGGTATGTGGACAAATTCATTCAGTTCCTAGAGTCAACCTGAAGGCTCTTTCAATTAGCACTGCTTTATGTGAAAGCAATCCAATGGGAGCCCAGCATCCCTTAAAGACAGAGGACTGGAGACTGAAGGGGTGTTGAGGAGGTGGTGGGCCCCAGAGGAGGGCCTTGCCTTGTGTGGCTGTATGTGATGGGCTGAGCATGCTCTGAAGTGCTGTGATTAACAGGGAAATTCATCAGAACTGTGTTTTTTCTTCAGGGATTCCTTCCTCCAGCATGGGCTGACTGCAATACTCATGATCTAAGTAAACAATAACTTAAACAAGCATTTGGGATTCTGGGAGAGCCCCCAAAAGTCCCTCCTGAGCTGGGCTCCTCTCATGCACTGGGGTTAAATGATTTACTCCAGGCACTTATGTCTATCCATAGGTATTTACATATGTTTTTAAGTATAGCTCTGATTGCTCAGACAGATTTCTTCTGAGTGCATTAAAAATTACTCCCTCTTCTCTGGAAAAAATGATAGTTGAGGAGAAACAAGGGAAAAAAGTTCTTTCTGAGTATTACCCCATCTTTTCCTCAGATTAAATATTCTGCATGCTGCCCCCTTGGCCATTGTTTTTGTTTGCTTGAGATTGTGACATGTAAAACAATCAAAATTAGCCATTGAGCATAATTGATGAGGAAAATAGCAATTTTAGTTAAAAAATATTTCCTGAAATATTTTTTGGTGGTGGTGGTACATAAATGATTTAAACCAAGTGTGTATACAGTTCCTTTCAGGAATGATTCCAGGATAGTTCATGAAATTCTTGTTTTCTTCATGGCTCATCCCATGACTTAATGATTCTGTGCACACTCTGGCGCCACCTATGATGCAATATGAGGAGATACCTAAAATTTCAATTTTCTTTAAATTTAAGACTAGACTGGGATTCAGGGATGAATTCACAATGGCATTTTGTCTTCCTATGGCCGCAGAGGAGTGATTAAGTAGGAACAGCTTAGCGGTGCCAGAGCAAGTTAGAGGTGTCCACTTTAGGAGCTGCTGGCTTTGCCCTGACTCTACTTTTGAAGCCAATCTCCCAGCTGCCCACCTCACCCACCAGTGCTGGGTTTGCACTGGGGAGCAGCCCCAGAGGGTGCTCTGAGACTGAACCTTCCCACAAGCTTCACCCAGAAGCTGAGCTTCCTATACTCAGGGGCCAGAATGGTGTTAAATTGACCTAAACTTCTCCTGAAATTCAGGCAGTGGGTATGTCAGGTTTTCAGCATCAGAGATTTTGGACTGTAAATCTGTTCCTGTGGGGATGCGCAGCTTGTATCAAAGATACAACGTACTATCTACAAAGATACTGCCTTGGATCTTACTTTCCACTGAAATCCAGTGGCATGTAGCAGTATATCAAATCCTGCTGGGTGTCTTTGTAAACACAATTAAGAAAATGTACTCAATATCTGATTTTTTTTAATACAGAACTGTCATTTGTTTATATCTCAAATTCCTGCAGTTGTATTTTTGCTGTCTTCAGGATGGTACCATCTGGAGTGATCTTCAGTCTCAGCCATTTCTTTAGCTCAAACATTCGTTCGTTCTTGGGGGAGCGCTCCAGAAGTGCACAGCACTTGGGCCATGGGACCTCTGTGCCTGTGTCAATGATCACATACAGATGGTATGAAACCACAGGGATCCAGCTGGTTCCCATGCTATCAAGACAAAATTACATGGAGTGGAGAATTCCTTCTGAGAGACTAAAAAACATGAAGATGTTTCTATTAAAATATCAGTCACCGATATTTTTTTTATATATTGGGCCTATCCTAGAAATTCATGAATCAGACTCTTGTGAGAGGCAGCCACTGTTGCTTTTTCCAGTTCTTGGAGGGAGCTGCCATGTTTCATCACACTGACTTGGAGTCAAAGAAGCATAGGACAAAAAAATATACATATTCGGCTTCACCTTGAAGAGTCTCATGGCAAATGCCTTATATTCAAAACTTTATCTACAAAGGTGGATTTAATGAAACAGTGAAATCTATTTGAAAGTTATCTTTAAAATCACAATGTATTTTTATTGAATTTATTGAAGTTTGAAGGATACTTAAAATTAAGTATGCATATATATTTAAAATAATTAAATCTCCAAAATGAAAAATTGTTTCAGTCATTGAAAATGGTGAATTTTTCCTGTTGCCTGACTGTGCAGACTTGCATAATGTCACTAAAATAGCCCAAACAAAAACTTACAATGATGCAGTTGTGTTGCTTTGTTTTTTTTCTCTGTTAGTGGAAATTGATTTGCTCTGATCTCTTCAAATATATTGTATGCTGCTTAATGACCAGTATTACAGATGTCAGAGAGCGATTCACCAAAATGCTAAAAATCATACAAAGAGTGTAAGAATTCAAGCAGGAATGATTCATATTGATTGGTGGTATCTGCAGCTGTACACGTCTGTTCTGCCTACTTGCCCTTCCAAACACTGAAGTTCAAGCTATATTGATAAAACATGGGTTTTAATTATAATTTTGTTTTTAGGGATTGTACCTATACATGATCATGTTTTAATAATACAATTATTTCATTTTATTCAAGTGTTGTGGTGTATAATATTAATCAATTAAATTATATTGTCTACTAATAAACATGCTAACAATAATCATATGCTTAAAAAAATAGCTACTACAACAAAAAGAGAGATAAAAGTAACAATAAAAAACCACCAGAAAGACTGCCCAACAGTTTTTCTCTGCAGCTGGACAAGTTCTCTTCTTCTAGGTCTTATCAGCAGTAAAGAGAAGTTAATGAAAACTTTTGTGGACTTACTGCTTGCAGTGAAGAAATTACTTCCATTATACACTGAAGAATGAAATCCATTAAATCTCTTTTAACTCCTGACTGCTCAGCAGCTTGGATGGGTTGAAGATTTCAATCTACATACACAGTACAGGTACTGTTCTTGGTTTCATTAAATGTTTCTTATTTTCAATAGACTCTGTTTACCTTGCCCAAAATTTAAAATTGGCTTTATGAAAACCACTGTCCTGATAGATATGCATCTGACAGGAAAGGGCATCATTTAGCAATAATTTCCAATGATGTAAGTCTAGAAACACTAATGGAGGTAATTACTTGCCAATAGCCCTTATTAAAGCTTTAGTATATCAGTCTCCATAATTAGCCTCTCTGTATGAGGACAGCATCTGGCTCTTCAAATCTCTTTCCAAGAAAGGCATTGAGGTAGAAGTCCAGGATTCTACAGAATCATTTTTTTATGCTGTACATACACTTTTTTGAAATCATAGTAGGACAAGTTTTTTCCTTGCTGTTTTTTAGATTTTCAGGTTTGTATGGATCTCCTGATAATTTAACTATGATATATTAGATACTCTAGCCTATTCTCACTTTTGTTTTTCTGTCCCAGTTCTTCCTTGTTCCCTGTCACAGTAGGCTTTATGACACAGATCCCAATTACAGCTAATCCTATTAAAAGCTCCGGTTATTTGAAAACATGTTCATTGGCGAGGACTTAAAAATATAGAGAACAGAACTCTGTGAAGTCCTTGCAGAGATTTTTTCTCATTGGCTTGTCATTAAAAAAAAGAGATCTAATTGAAGAGCTTTTTGGATAATTCAACCAAAAGAGCAGATCATTTTTTGGAAATAATTCTTTTTATTTTGAGCTCTAAGAAGGCTAATATCTGGCAACAGCAACTGGACAGATGGGTCAAGCTTGACTGGCCTGTTCATCACACTAAAGCAATACAGAAATATTCAAACCCTTCTCCTTTCAGCAGAAGAATGGGTTCCTATATTTTCACAACTCAGCATATTTGTGGAGTTTTTTTGCAAATCCAGACTCCTCCATTGTGTATTTTATCTTTCCACAGCATTGCTAAGGACAAGAAAATTATCAATTTTCTTGTCCTTAGCAATGGCAGAATTGGCAGTGAACTTAGCACAAAACATTGTAATACGGATCTCGCTTGCAGAAACCTGCCTTAGAAGCACTGTGGGACAATCACTGCCTTTTAGCCACATAATTACTGCTCCAGAAGCTTCATCATCTTGTTAACAATTTCTATTGTCCTTCTATTGCAAATATATATTTTTGACATGAAAAATGTATTTTATGAAATTTCATAATGGAGATGACACTTCATCATGTAATAAAAGGTTTGGTAATATCAGGTCTTGCTGAAATAGCTAATTGTGTTGCATTATCATATTACATTAACAGCACTTGGGAATTTAAATAAAGAACTCTTGTCCATACAGCAGTGGCTGTTATTCAGAATTAGCGTGGTATCAGCTGGAATGCTTACTTAAATGGTTGAGCATAAATAATTTTATCATCTTTTCTTTTTTTCTCTCCCCCTTCTCTGATGTGACCTGGGTAGTGTCATGAAGGAATGGATCCGAGATCTGTCCGTCTGTTGCAGTTTGGAAACGGAGTAAGATAGAAGTGTTTTTCCATATTTTCAATTTAAGTTTTACTTCCAGATTGCCAGTCTGAAAGCACATCACAATTACTGATGTAGTCTTATCTAAAAGGTAACATTTAAATGAAACTGGTCCCAAATTGTGTTTCTTTCTTTCATTCCATATTCTAAGTGTAAAGTGTTGTAAATTAGAAATGTTTTGTATAAGCCACCCCCTCCTCCCACTTTCCTCCCCAGATTTTTAAAATTTAAATCCATTTTGGGACAATGCTTTAGAAAAAAAAAATCTTAGATAATGACATCCACGCTCAGTGTTAGGGATAAAAATATAGCCATTTTGAAGTTCTGAAACTCATAAAATTGCCACATCTAGTTTATTCTGCATTCTCCAGAGCATTAAGCAGTTTAGCACAAATCTAATTTCCCACCAAACAGCTCAAGGCAGTTAGTGCTCAGTTTGGTTCCAAAGAATTAAACACACTGTTATAAATTGTGATAGTCTGTGTAACTCTGTAGATAAACCCATTTTCCAATATAAGTGTACCAAGCATGAAAAAATAAGAGGCTGCTGTTGTATGAGGGGTGATTACAATGGAAATAAAGGTGAAATTAAAGGAAAATTTGCTTCAAGGCTAATTAATGGCAACTAGTAGGAATGGAAGAATATGTAAAGCTCAGTGAGTAAAGGATAAATCAAAGGAGTTCACAGGTAAAGGATATTCAATGTCCCAACCATTGTGAGGTGTAAATCTTACCACAGAGATGCAGCAGACTATCTCTATGAGTCTAAAATTTTCATGTCACAGTGCTGTGGAGCAAAATGGATTTTCTGGGCCCCCTAATCTGCCACTATGTAAAGTCAGGAAAGGGGCTGTGGTAGTTGTGACTTTAGTGTATTAGTCTGGACAAAAGAGGATATATGAGCTGAGAAACTCAGTTCTGCAGTTCCGCTACATATGCAGTAAAAAAAAGTATCAGCGAGTCTGGAATCTGACTCAAATCATACAGGATGTATGGCCAGAGAGATAAGAATTTCGATTTTCTAAATTCAAAGACAAAATGAACCCGGGAGACCAGCATGGCAATAACATGAAAATTGAAATGGAAGTTTTGTCTCCAAACTGCATCCCCTGTACCCTTTAGGAGAGTAGAAAATAGTGACAATAACACACTAGTATATGATAAGAAGCTACTGTATGTATTATATAGGTCACAAGTAATTGTAGCCAGCTTCACAGATACTTTCATACCTACATTTCAGAAGGAAAAGGTAAAAAAAAAAGTCAGAACCTTAAAAACTAAAACCAACACTGCAACTTAGAAATGCCTTTGAGAAGTTGAGGAGAGTTTCACCACTGACTTATTAAAACCAGGCTTTTACCCTTACTGTTTATAATTAAAGCATTCTTTCACGTTTCTGAGCTCTCTGTCTGAGAATAATAAGCAGAGGGATTTTGGCTGTGGGACCCAGGGACCTCCAAAAGTCAAATGCCTGCTGACTGCCAGGATGCCCTTTTAAAAGGTTACCTATGGGAGAGCTTTCTTCCCCCTGTCCCTCACTTAGGGATGCCTCTGGTAAGCTCTGCTGGAGAAAGCTGTTTCATGACGTTCTGCAACACACCTGTTTCCTCTCAATGACAGCCTGATATTTCTAGATTTGCTGAAGGTGTATCTTCTTTTTCCTAAAGGAAATGTGTGCTTCATAGCAGTAGGATACAGATTAAGAGTCTGTCTGAGGCAGGAGAAGCCATCCTAATCTCAAGAGCTTTGGAGATGGCCTTAAAGAGCGATTGTATACATCTCCATTTTTATTTGTATTACACCAATCCCTTGATATAAGAGCTGAACTGTGCTAGTCATGGGAGGAGATCATCTTTCTCTGAAGCTCCTAACTCAGGAAGTGTGGACAAGAAGGGGGAATGTCCCTGGGATGGCATTACATGCCAGTGATGGAGCTGACAACTGACCCTTGTGCTGTAAACTTCCAGGTTTAGTTCTTGAGTTCACTGCTGTGCCTGCAGTGAAACTCTCCAAGCCGCTTTTAGCCCTTGCAGGTATAAGCTAGTTCTCAGCAGGTCCTGTGTTTTTTGGTACATGGGCAAAATCCCCTGCTGTGCTGAAAGGCATCTTGAGACAAAGACCATCAAAATCCCAGTGTTTGAATGTAAAAGTAAGTCAAATGTATGTTGGATGCTTTGCAAAAGGGGGAATTTTGCTAATCCTGTGGGCCACGCTATGTTCTTTGGATGCATTCTTGTTCTTGAAGTGTTTTTCCCCTGAGTTGCTTCCTTTTCTGTGCTATTCTTCCTTAGTTAACCTGAGATGTCTAACGCAACTTCATGGAAGTTATTAATCTGACAGGCAGGGAATGCAGCGTTCGGAATTTTCCATATATTTAATGTTTCTAATGAATCCAGTACATTTCAGCTTAATGGAGCTGAATTAACTAATATTAGCCACAGTAAGCAGCACTGCTAGCACCTTTCATTGCTGTTGCTGCTCCAGTGTCAAACTCCCTTCCAGGCCAGATGGCAATGGTGCATATAGTTCTGCACCATACAGAGCAGTCAGATAGATAGCTCTTTTTGGGGTATGTAAAATAGAAGGTCGCTGAAATTAGATCTTTGGACGTTATTTCTATTTGTACAGGAGTTTTCAATGGCAGTGTTCTAGATTTTGCATCAGAAGTGACCTGTCACAAAGAAGAGTGTAAGAGAAAGTCAAGATTTTGATGGACACAGATGGAGCCAAGCTAATAATTAGCTTCCTGTTCCTTAATGTTTTTTTTTCCTTCACTTTCTTCTAGAAGATTTTCTCATAAGCTAATACTTTGTCGAAGGGAACCTCTGTGTTTTACTGGAATATATGCTGTCAAATGTGAAACAAAATACATATAAATCCCATTTTAAAGCTATCCCAGGATGTCATCTAAAGTATTCACTGTATGGATTGCCATTGTTGGTGTCTTTGTATTTTTTCTAAGTCTTGCCCTTTGGTAGGAACAAAAAACTAGTCAAAGGCTGAGTTCTGCTCTTTGCTGGTGTATTGTTCATGAAGCTAGAGAAGTGGTGAATCTTTCACTAAAAAGAAACTTTTACTTTCTTAGTGATGCATTTTCTAAGTTATTTTTGACAACTATTATGTTGAAATGTCACTGTTGAATCCATTCTTCTACTATGCAGGCAGAATAAAAAAAATAGTGTCAGACTGTCGGATCTCTAAATATTCTGCTTATAGTCAGAACTGAACGGCCCAATTTCTCCTGAATCCTTGCATTTCTGGGCTTTTACCAGTTAAACGCCTCTGGCATCTTGAAACAGCAATGAAACCCAGGTGGTATTTAGGGAATCTTATCATTACCCCAGTTATATTTCAATGAATGTAAGGTTTTCTGAATGCTGCCAAGCAGGAACCATGCTGGGGTGGGGATGGACGTGCTTGGGCTGGAAGGATGCTGAGCAGCCAGCTCCAGCCAGGCACAGTCAACAGAAAATATTTGAGTTTGAAGGGAACGTGTCTGCTTCCAACATGTTAGAGTAATGAATTAAGAAAACCAGGCACTTGGGAAGTATGTCTTTGAAGTGCTCAGAACTCTTATTGCCAATGTGTATTACAGCTCATTTTCCTTTAAACTGGGCTTCCTGCTAGTAGTGCTACATGCTTGAGGGTAAACCATGGTTGCATTTTGCTGCCTGCAGCCTAGATGGAAAGTCTTGTCTTTGGATGCCTGGTTACCTGGCTGAAGGTAACCTTGTGTCTGTAAAGAGCTATGACTACAAAGAAACAACAGAGGACATTTGTTTTAAATGCATCATTGTGAATGTAACAAGGTAAAGAAATATGAAAAGAGACTCTGCTAAAACCTGGAGTCTATTGTTTTATGGTGTTAGAATAGAAATTTTGTCTCTTTCTGGAATGAGGAGGCCTTCTGAAAAGTAATTGTACAGGGTGGAAAGCGAGAAGAGGGGAGTCTTTCAGGCTGCTAATGTTCTCTGCATATATAGAGAACTCTGTGGAAAATAAATCTATCAGGTTAGCACACGATAGCCTCTTTGACCTTTCCATTCAAAAGATCAGGCGTGACACAACAATAATAATAATAAAGCCTTTTGGAAACTCTCTTGAATTGCTAACTTTTATTAGCTAAACTTAGATCCAAGTAGTTTAAGTCTCCCTCAGGGACTGCTGCTTTATTCCACTTGGTTAACCATGCTTTGTGCTTGCCTCCTAACCATTCTTTTTATAAAGAAGATATTACACAGTTCTGCTTAATAATGTACTGCATGTGTTTTTACAGTAGATAGTATTAACTGGCCACAGTGTCAGCGATGTTTCTTAACAGCCCCTCTCCTGTGTTGGCTCTCTTTCCCTAGCAGGTAAATTTATCATTTCTACCACTCTGACATTTCCAGCTCTGCTTCCCAGGACCAGCTTCTTTCTCTCAGTAGATTAGTTCACATTCTTCAGGATTAAAAAGGTTTAGAAAGCAACAGGGAGTTGGCAGGAAGAGCACGAGTTTTTAGAAATGTCAAAAAGTGTCAAACTGGCAGCCATGTGGGGGACAGAAGCACTTTTCAATCAGTCTGTGCCAGAAATAGCATCACTAAGAAAGGACCAGGGGGCACTGCAGAGATGGTAATAAAACTTTCTTCTGTTCTAAGCTGAGAAGGGAGAGAGATTTTCTCACTCCTTGAGGCAACCAAGGCCCAATAAATCAAGCAGCAGGGCTTACAATATAATAAATAGCCAAACTTACTAAAATAGCTCCATAGGGGTGTCTAGAGGGGAGGACAGATATAGCAGGACAAGATGGCTCTTAGCTGCACATTTGTTTCATTGTGTTTCTTTTTATTGTCCTACCTTTCTATTTTCCTCTGCTTTTTTTTTTTTTTTTGGCTCTCCTCCTTTTAGAAAGCATATGAGGATTGCTCATAATGTTATAAAATATAATACGTGCCTCCTGTGCTCCTGTGGCAAAGATTAACAACCATGCTGCTGCTTGGTGTGGGGCGTGGGGCAACAAACAGCAGCAGTATCTTGACAGGCCCTAGAGTTAATCTCTTTGCACTTAGGCTTCAAGTATAAATTATTTGTAGTGGTGAATTACATCCCCTGCCTCTCCGGTGCAATATGTGTACTGGTTATGGCTCTTTTGCAGGTGCTAAACTGTGCACGGAATAGTTCATGGTACAGCATGAGTGTGGCTTGGTGGGATGGAGAGAAGGGAAGAAAATCAGTCAAGGAGCTGTGAAGGTATCTAGAAAGTCAAATGGAAATCTAGGTTTTGCACTGAGGCTAAACCAGATTCTTTGCTTTTCTGGACCTGATTCCTCACAGCTCTGTTGGCAAAAGGCCATTTCTGTCTGACAGTCTGATGATTCTACCAATAATTTTCCTTCTTCACTCCCTTTCACTCACTCCAGCACTCCATGAGTTCATCCTCTGCCTGGTAAAAGTCCCATTATAGTAAAGAATGATGCAACCATCATATGTACTTTGAGGGCAAAGTCTTGTTTATATTTAATCTCTAATTTGGAATCACCTACTCCAGGGGTCTGGCAGAAGACCTGACTTAAAATTTTTGCTCTGAAAGCAGTCCTTATTTTTTGTTTTTTTAAAATATTACAGCTCTGTCCAGGTTTTAGAGTGGTTTTATTCTGGGTGAGTGCCATCTGTTCTCGGCATATTGTTTCAGTCTGATAAAGGTTTGGAAATAGTTTGCTTCAACTGTTATCATCTATAGTGTCTTATTCAGATAGGAATGTGATTTCTCACTCATGTTGGATAGAACAGAAACTGTTGCTTGACTGGTTAATTTAGGGGAAGCTTGAATATTAGACTGTGGATTTTTATTATATCTTTCCAGGGGAAAAATCTGATAGCTGTCAGTGAAAATGTCACGACTTTCAGACATTTTCTTTGGCCAGAAGGTAGCCGGTACTCACAGATATTTTTCTACAATATCATAGCAACATTGCCTTAGATGCTTTAACAAAACTTAACAAAATGCAGTGACAAGTCCTGCAAAGATCTACATAGCTGCATAATCTTGTCATAAAGTTAATAGGTGCTAGGCTAAAGGCATGAGGCTAAATCTTCATAAGCTCTTCCAGGATCAGAGCACAAGACTGATTCCACGTATTAAAAAAAAAAAGAAGTAAATTCTAGGGCACTCTTATCCCCAGAATCTTAATGAGCTTGAGAAAAGAGGAATGAAACAGAAAAAGAATATTGTCTCAGAAGACCCATTATCCAAGCGCAAACCAAAAGATACACCTCTCTAAAACATCAGTCTCATGGTTCAGACCTGTGAGTGATCGAGTCACTTAGTGGGGAGTCCATAATGCAAGAGCAGAAGGCTGCTGAATGGCTCCACTTTGATCCAGGTTACAGAAAGTTCTGGAAGACTGGAAGAAGTCCTGGAAGACTTTAAGTCTCAAAGTTGGTGAGTGTTGTGGTTTAGCGCCAATCACCAACTAGAATCATGCAGCTGCTCACTCACTCACCACGTGGTGGGAGGGTGGAGAGAAATGGAAGAGTAAAAGTGAGGAAACTCCTGGGTTGAGACAAAAACACTTTAATAGGTAAAGCAAAAGCCATGAACACAAGCAAGCTAAACAAGATATAATTCACTGCTTCCCATGGATGGGCAGATGTTCAGCCAACCCCAGGGAAGCAGGTCTCTATCACGTGGAACTGTGACTTGGGAAGACAAACAGCATCCCTCTGAACATCCTCACTTCCCCCTTCTTCTCTCAGCTTTATATACTGGAATGATGCCAAATAGTATGGGATATCCCTTTGGTCAGCTGGGGTCAGCTGTCCTCTCTGTGTCCCTTCCCAGCTCCTTGCACATCCCTAATCTCCTGGAGGAGCAGTAGGAGAAGTAGGAAAGGTGTCGATGCTGTGTAAGTGCTGCCCAGCAATAACAAAAAATTCTCTGTGTTATCAACATTGTCTCCAGTGCAGATCCAAAACCCAGCCCCACACAAACTGCTGTGGAGAGAATGATCATTCTCACAGTCAAAACCAACACAATGAGCCATGGATAGTAATTAAGAAACCACTTAGAGTGCTTTCTTTTTCCATCAGTTCTCAGACAATTTAGAAAAATACATTTTACAGTATCATCTTTAGGTCTTTCCGCATATTTAGGAAAATATGCCAAATGTCTGCATCATAAGATAACCATGTGTCTAGGACTCCCTGTGGAGGAACAGATTTGAAGTGCCATGGGTTGAAGCAGAACTCTCAAACAAGCACTTCAAATGCTCAGACCTGTTACTTTCCTCTGTAGCTTTAATTCAATAACTTCAAAACTAACTCCCTTCCTGACTTCACATCAATGGATGCCATCCATTCGTTCCCTTTCCCACACAGGTATACTTGGACTTCTTTCTGGACTTTCCCATCTACCCCTGCAGTGGGCCATTGAGTCCAGGAGACAGGCCACAAGGAGGTGGTGTGGATGGGATGGTTTTACAAGATTACAATGTACAATGTGTGATATGACATGGAGCCCACCAAGCCTGGTGCCTCTCTCCTGGGATATTCTGTTCCTCCAGTGCTGGGATAAGATATATGAATCACAAAGCTCTTTGCAAGTGAAGCTGGTAGCTAGTGCACTTTGCATTTTGTCGGCTCTTGGTCTGCTTTTTATTCCTGACTGTTGCAGAGTGATCTAAAACTGTTAGGAACCACCTATAGGTCAGAAAAGAGCTTTTTTGTGTGTGCAAAGAGCCCTTTTTTTCCCTGTGGAAGTGGTCTGTGAAGGGAAGCTGCATTTCAGTGCTACCTTTGTCAGACAGCAGACTGTGTTCACAATGGTTGGGATCTCCTGTGACAATTCATACACAAGGCTCTGATCACTGTCATGGTCATAATTTGATCCCTAGTAAAATCTGGACTGATGGCTCCATATATTTTCTCTGAAGTGATAATGCTCAGGCATTTGCAGAATCTGATACAGCCTCACTGAACCATCCTAATAAACTGCTTCCACACAGGCTGTAACCTGGCTGCAGTGCAGGCTTCCCTATGGGAAACAAGCACTTTTGCTGTATGCCATGTTGTCCTACGGCTCAGCTTCCAGATTACCCCTTTAATTTCGGAGTGGCACGATGCTCCCGGCGTTACCTGGAAAACGCGAACAGAAAGGTGTCTCCACACCTTGTCGTGTGTGTATGTGTGTGTCCCTGGGCAGACGCACCTCACTAGATGGCAGCAGCACCCCAGCTTTAAGAAGTAGCCCCGGGCATCCTTCCCCTCCCCCAAACCGCTCCTGACTACAGCAGCAAGGTAACAAAAAAAAAAAAAAAAAAAAAA
>VXBC01004237.1:33573-286394 GCA_013399945.1 Ploceus nigricollis
AAAATCCTTCTGCTGTACACGACTCAAATGGAAAAGCTGTGATATGCTGAATTTTGTGCAGTTCCATCATATCTCTCTGTCATGTCTATATATATGCACACATATATAGGTATCCGTGTGTGAATGTAAATATATATATATGTGTGGGTGTGGGGGTGTGTGTGTATCTTTATATCTAGGCTTTTCTTATAATAAGGAACCTTTTAGCCAGGACTGACTTCCCTAGAGTCACAGGAAAAGGGAGTTAGAGCTGGGATGGGCCACCTTGTGGGGGCTGTCTCCCCAGTGGTGTTGGCCAGTGTCCTTTGTCACATACCACTGCCCTGCAGAGCAGCAGGTAGGGCTGACTCTCTCCTCTCCCACAAATCTGGAGGAAGCAGTTAGCCAGGAGTGGGGCTCACTGCCTGCGCTGCTGATGGCACCATGCGGTAGCAACACCTGGTAAAGGGAAACAACTTATTTGGAAGATGCTAAAATTTGGCAGTGATTTTCTTCCTCAGAAAACCCCAGCCAGTTTCCTGGACTGGTTCACAGGCTGTCACAGCTGCAGCCAACTTCTGCTGTTGTAGGATGGCTCAGCTAGTTAATAAATGTCGTGCCATACATTTAATTGAGCCCAGGATTAAACATCACATATGTGTAAGAGAATGTCACTTTTCCTGCCAGCTGCTGGCCATGTCCTCATTGTCTCTGTGGGCAGTTGCATATGGTGAGTGTGATGCCCTGAACCTTCTGCAGCACACAAGCACAGGAGTGGAAGTGTCAGGGCAGACACAGAGGCTTGAAAGAAAAATGTTCTTGTGTGTGTGCTTGGCAGGGTCAGTGCTTGGGCTGGAGGTTAAGCTTGGCAGGAAGGAAAAACAGCAAAATAATTCCTCTAAACAAGTTTATTGGCATCTCTAGTTCAATATAGATAAAAATTGTAACTTTGGACAGCTTCAGCTCTCAAGGTTGCATGTAGCCCTCTACCCATGTGTGCCTATAAGTCTAGTAAGTTTGAGTGAGAGCTATCATGTTCTGGAAAAATCTACACTTGAAATTAGAAAATAGAGACTTTTGGTGACCACAGTGGTTACCTATGTGTTGCAAAGGCTATTTGAAGCTAAGGAAGGGTAGTGCTGGGCCAGTGAATCACGATTTTTTTCCTATCTTTAACTTAGCACTAAGCCATCCAAGACCTGCCAATCCTGCTTGTGTGAAGCCTGAAAGAAACCAGAAAAGGGCAATAACCTGGAGAGTACCACCACACAAACAAAGAAATTGTGGAGGTTTGTAGTGCAGCTGGCCTCTTTTAGAATAAAGAGCCATCAGAACACTTGGGCTCGGAGGGATCCCTAGTCTGGGTGAAGCTGAGGATGCTGTGCTGAGGGGCCAGGATCCCTCACTGCCACTGCCCATAGTGACCTGCTGCTTGGCAGCAGTACCCAGCAGCTGCATCAGGGAATTGTGTTTCCCCAGTGCTCCTCAGGGCTCAAATCCACTGGTTTGATGTTTGGCTGGGACTAATTGATTTAATTTGATAGCTGCAGTAGTGACAGTGCACTTTTATTTGGCCAGGTACAGGCATAGAGAAGCATAAAGCCCTTTTTCATAATGTAAAGGTATTGTGTATTGTATTTTCATAATGTAAAGGTATTGTCTGGCATACACCACTCGTCTCCAAGTCCTCTGTTAGACTGTTCAGCTGAACATAACTTCTGTCCTCAGAAGACAAGGTGCATGATACTCACTGGTGTTTAAACTGGCTTATTTAAAGGTCAGAACTAAAGAACTGCATTCATGCTTGTTCACCATGTGTTAGAAAATTAAATATACTTTATATACACTGTCCATGGGCTCTGTGTCTACTGAAAGCATAATCAGCAGTGAAAGAGCAGTGGTATTACAGCTAAAACTGTGCTTGCATTTGTATAGCATGACATTCCAGCTGAGGTGAAGAAGGTCAAGTTACTGGAAACACTGATTATCATTTTTTAAGATCAATTCTAAATTAGCATGTTTTGTATGTTTTTTTCAATATCAAATGTTAACTTATGGTTTAAAAGTAGTTGGTTTTGACTATTGGTTATGATTTAAAATTTATAACTATTGGTTATGACTTAAATTTATACTTATTTATAACTATTGGTTTTGACTTAAAATTTATCTTCAACTAAAATGTCTATAATATCTGAGATATTTTCAGCTTCTCTGACAATCAGATTGATTTTTTGTGATTCTTTGGTTATACAAGCATTTGTTTTGCTAATTGAATATAGCATACCTTAAATATATTTTCCAATTTTAGCTTGGGAAAAATTCCTGTTTCTGATAGGGTGTCCCAACAGCAGGTTGGGATTCTGTTCATGACACAAGGTAGAATGTCCCTATCCAAGATAGCAGTTAGCTTAAGAACTATGCTGATAATTATGTCACATTTTATCATCACTTAATGATTCAATGTCTACCTGAAGTCTGCCTGTTGCTACCAACAGATGCACTTGTAGCATACAATGAAGACCTTTGTTCTCTTATAGGAAGCAGAGACTAGAAAAGTGAATTAATATATTTGCACTTATCAAAAGATCCTGCTTATAGAGGATGGTTAAACACTTGCTAAAATGTCCAAAAATCTGAAAAAAAGTACAGATCACTTAATCTTGGGGTCATCAACTTTCCTACCTAGAATTAGCTCTTGGTTATCCAGCATTGTCCTGAGTGTTTGTAGAAGTTTAAGGGTTATCTACTGCCCCTTAATTAATCCAAATGGCATTTTACTAGCTGAGACAGTGTTTCTTCTCATGCTTATGCAAAGCTCTCAATCGAGTATAAGACTGTGTGGTTTCTCTCACAATTTCACTTTGAATTTCCCAGTGAAGAAGCTGGGACACATGCTGTGTGTTGATAGGCACTGGAAAAAGCAGAGAAGTCTCTCCTGGCAACTTGTGCTGCTGATATGAAAATGGCAAGGAATCCTGGAAACTTTCCCAAAACTTCTTGTTTATAGATTATGACAACATGGGGATTCCTACAGTCCTGGGCTGTGTCTCTGTCACTTGTCCTCTGCCAGAAGGCACTGGTTAGTGTCTCACTGGAATGACTCTTTCCATGTCTTGGCCCTTGATGATTTTGTGCTTCAAAAGACTTTAGCAGGTTGGTGGGAAACACATCCCAGCTGCTAAGACACTCCAAATTTGTCTTGCTTTCTAGGCACCAAAAGGATTCTTCTGTAACTGTGCATTATATGGAGACTTTTTCCTTGACAATTCTGGAAAAGAAAGGTGCCTTGTGCTCATAGCATTACTTGAAATCTTGTTCAAAACCTGAAATAGTTTTTGGTTGTTTTTTTTTTTTTTTTTTTTTTTGGTTGGATGGTTGGTTGGGATTTTTTTTTTTGGTTTGTTTCTTTGAATTAAAAAAATGTTCAGCATGTGCATCAAAGAAGAAAGGTCCTGATTATAAATTTGGAAACTCAGCTATGAGTAAACACTCTTAATAGGAGGAAGATGAAGACTGAACAAGTGCCTCAGGAATCTCCTGTTCTTGTTGACTCCAAGCACTGCTTCAGGACCTCTCTCAGCTGCAGGAGCTGAAGAGACACCACTGCACTGTTGGTCTCTTGGGCTGCCTCTTCTTGGGGACACCTCTGCTTCGAATGTGCTTTCTCAAATATGACACAAATGTCAAAGCTAAAAGTCAAATTCCCCTAGAATCGTGTTGCTCAGCTTTGAGAGCTTTCTGGAGATGCAATTTGTTTAAAGGTATTCCTCTTTCTCTGTGCCCCTCACCCTCATGGAGGATGTTGTCTGAGACCTAATCTCGTGAGGAGGAGGAGGGCATGGAATTGAGGCTGAGAGGTGAAGGTGGCATCACAAGCTCACTGGAAGCCATAGGCTATTGGAGGAAAATCAGGGCCTCTAAGTTCCAATACCCAATCCTAGTTATGTAAAGACAAACAAAACCAAGCATTAAAATAGAAAGCCAGAGTTTTTTTAGCAAAGACAGAATGGCAGTAAAGAGAGAAATGAGATGTGAATAAAAGGTTGCCTTTACCACAACAGTCTAAGAAGTGAGGAAAAATAATCCTCTTCATAGCCTCAAGGTCATTAAAAAAAACAAAAAAAAAAGAGAAAAGGGAGGTTTTACTGTTGTGTATCATAAATCTATAATAAAACAATGGAATTTCTACCATATCAGAAGGATGCAGATTTAATCAGCAAAGTTATTCAACATCTCACTTTTAAGAGGGATCTTCTGCAGCTGAACAATAGGGACCGTTCAAAATTTTATCAGACTGTGTTGGGATACACTATTTTTTTATGGACGGAGAACAAAGAAAGTAATGGGGAACTCTACCAAATTTGATTCTGACAAGTCTTGCAGAGAAGGTGAAAGAGAAAAGCAGCCACTAGGAAAGAATGGTTAAAGAAAATCAGTTCCAAGTAAGAAGACTTCAGTAAGTTGAGGAGTTTGAGTTCTATTAGTTTTTGGGAAAACTCTCTAACAGTGAGACAGAGTGTCAAGGAGGAGTGTGGAGTGTCCATTGCTGGGAGGTTTGGATTAATGAGAAAGCTGGGTTAAGGGGCTGGTAATACTGTATTGGAGCAGAGGTTGTCCACTTGTGGTACTTTCTGTGCCTCTTCTTGATGATCTGATGATAAAGAGATCAGAAAAAGAAGTTACTGAGTTTATAAAGTAAGTCATATCCCTGCTTATGCTTAATTGCCTATAATGATATTCTGTATTCCTATGAATGCAACTATCTGCTTTCTAAAACACTTAGAATCATCAAATTACATGAAAAACACCATTAGCATGCAAGTTGTTCCTTCACAATAAACACCATTTAAAAAAGTAGTAAAGATGCCAACATTTTATGTGATATCCCTAAACTGTTTTTTCTTCCCCCACTGTACTCACCAACTGTTGTTTTTTCAGACCACATTTGATGAAGAGACAAGTCTATATTAATATATTTGTATTTAAGGAAGGGATAAATCCATGTTCAAGCAGTTGAAGAAAAATGCACAGCATGCTAAGAGAACACCATAAAAGGTGGCCCAGAATAGTATGGAAATGCCTGACAAGTGTGAGCCTGCTAACATGGAAGGACACTTTTAATGCATTATTTATAGCTATTGCTTTACCACCACAAGCCATTGAGATCAAGGTCACCCAGTGGACTTCTGGGCAATGGGTCAAGACTTGAGAAGCAATATTGATAACAGCAGCTGTCAGTTTCTTGGATACAGCTGGTATTTTTCTAAGCAGCAGAGTTTTCTAACTTCTAATGAACAATGGAAATCTGTTTGCTGTGAAACCGCTCATGTCTGTCTTGGTCAGAACTCATTAACTGTGGTCAGTCCCAGGCTTGGTGTAACTGCTCTCCCTCCTCCCTGCATCTTCCCGTAAATCAGCTAAGTAAATGCATCTGATACAAAAATCCTAGGTGAGGTTGTATTTTTTTGTTTTGTTTTATGTTTCTCAGACCCTGTTTTTACTCCCTGCCTGTTCTCTGCCAGGCATTTGCATTTTCTAATATATTGAACTCCCAAAGCTGAATGCTTTCAGTGTGCTGGGAACAACAATAATAAAATGTATGCTGTGACTGAGGAAAACATAAACAGTCTTTGTGACTCTCTGCATAAGATTTCTCTATCTGTTTTAAAGGTTTCTAGTTCCTTTATAATGTGTTCTTCATGATTTTCACGAATTGTGAAGCTTTGTTTTGGTTTAGTGGCATTTTTTTTGGGGGCTTGGGTTTTTTAGTTTTATATGCGGTTTGATTTTTCCTTAGTTCTATTAAACATAATTCCTTCTAAGGGGAAGCTGGAAGGAAAAGCAATTTTAATGTATTTAGTCAAATCACATTCTCATTTAGCAATCTAAGTCACATCTCAAGGTGAGCTGTGAGATTTTCTCCAAAAATGCTTTTGCCTGACAAGTACTCTTGAACTCCTGTAAAAGTTTTCCTCAGTCTTCTTGCCTGAAGACTCTTAATTTTCCCCTGACCTGCTCCTATTCCTTCAAGTGTTGCTTCCTATTGCTTGTCTGCTTCATTGGTTTACAGTTTAAACCACTTAGCAAATTGTTGATGGAAGGCTTGATTAGCATTTTATTAAATTCCTTTTCTTTTCTGTTTGTTTTGTTTTTTCTCCGTGTTTTTATCTTACAGTTACATTTTCAGTGGCATTAAACTAACCATATTTATGTGTGCATCTCATATTGGATAATACACCTTCCATTCCAGAACAATCCATCAGCTTTTATTAACATATATAATGATCTTCATTGAAAAAATGAGCAGCAGGTGACCTCTTTTCAAGAAGTAACATGTGTCTACAGATAGTATTAACTTTTTTCTGAGTGACCAGACTGCAAACTAGCTCTCAACATCTAACTGAAGAAAGAAAAAATCTTGAAAATAAATTACCTCTTATAATCCCCATATTTCTTTAAGAGACTTTGGAAGGACTTCATTCAAAGTAAGAAATAATCCCTAAGAGCAACCAGAGTGAGGTGAAAATTGATGGATTCTCTCTTTACTTGCTTTAATCACTTGGAAAAAACTACAAGATTATACAAAGAAAGCTGAAAACTAGGCACTGCATCTGCCAGAATTACTGAGTTTCCATTAACTGCCAGCCATTGTGGCATATTTTGCTCCTAGTGGAGTGGTGGTGTAAATTATTTTTATTGAAATTGAAGGAGTTGCACTGAAATTAATCTGGCATAATCCAGTGCAGACTTCCTCTCCTTCCTTTTCCAAAGCAATTTGGTTCACATTATGTATGTACAATAATTAATTTAAACTAAGATGAAATAGGCCATTTATCCTTGAAAGGAGTTGGGATTTGAAGACTTCTAGTCCAATTTTCAGGATGATTTCTGTTTATATGGAAAAACCATTTGCAAAAATAAGCTAGGGCAGCAGAAAAAAAGAAAGAAAAAAGCAGAAAGAAAACTCCACCAACTGAACTTTGAATACTTGTTTTGTAAAAGTTTGAGACAGAACCTTTTAAAAATATTTGATATTGAATAATTTTCTTGCATTAGTTAAAAAAAAAAATCTGGTACTCCATGATGAAGGATGTGGCTCTAACTGCCAAAAATGACACGTCTATATAGTCTGCAGGCACTGATGTGTGCTGTGTTACTCAATTTATCCGTGCTTTTGTATTACTGCAAATCAGATCAATATTTGTCTCTGGTAAAATGTGGCTTTTGATCCAATATTTACATCAATTCAATGGCTAGTGGCCACATGCATGTCTCCTGCTTTACTGGGGCAGTGGGGATCTGAGTGGGGAAGCATTAATCATTTTGCTGCCACTGGATTCCTTGGGGATTTAGTGCAGGGCCACTTCAGCGTCTCTGTGATGAGACAGGGTGGGTACAGCCGAGGATTTTCGTTATGGGCATGCAGAAACAGGGCTGGCTCCCTCAGACCTTCTCCAGTGTGTCTGTGAGGATTCAGCTGTTGCTAAGCAGGATTTAATTACAGGTTCTCACGTGCTAATGTATAAATGTCCAAGCCAGGAATGGGTTCACAAAATACATTTTAGAGTGGCAGGTGAGAGGTAATGAAGAGTAACAGCTGCATCACCCCAACAAGGACTCTATGTATGGCCTTGGAGAAAAACCTTGGCTTTTCCCACACACCTGTGCCAGGAGACTCCATCATCTGACATCAAGGGTTGTTCCTGCAGTATTTCTTTCCTGTATTACATGGAAATCAAGGGTCTGAAAAATGGATGGAACCTACCCATGGAAATATTTCTTTTCCTGTTGCTTTCACAAGTGATTTCCACCCTAAAATTATGACACTTGAAAAGTTATTGGCAGAGAAAAGGTGAACCTTTTCAGCTGCTTATTTACAACACCAAACAGGAACATATTCCTTTGACCAGTGTTTAAAATAACCTTGTTTAGCATAATACTTTTGATTTTGCTTTGACATTTGTATGAATTTTTCAATTTAATTTGGAAAACCTAGTGATCAGTCAGGACTATATAGTGAATTTAGTGACTTTTTATGAGTAGAAGTATTAAAGCCCCTTCACTGTTCGCAAGGTGATGCTCTCTTCTTCCTTTACCTGCTCACCGTGAGCTTGCCAAGTATCTCTGCTAAGCACTATGAGAAAAACATACAGACTCATTTTCAGCTTGCTTTGCTTTAATTGATTTTATACAGTTTGCTGCGTAAAATTACTTTTTCATAATTAAGTATTTATTAAACAATAATTATATATTAAATAAATAAATAAAAATATATAATATAAATCCAAATTGTCTACAAAACCTGAAATTTGAATTAACATATCAAAGCTGGGAGCATAAGGCTTACTTTCCAAATCCTTTGGAGCTGTGTTCAGCTGCATACTTCTGTGGGGTAGAAAAGTCAGCTTTAAAATGCTTTTATGCCTTTCTAATCCCAGGACCAACTGGGAACCTTGTTGGTCCCTGGCCACTTTGCAGTAATCTCTGAGCTCTCATTTATGTTATTTATTTATACTGTTACTTATGATTCCAAGGAGGTTGATGTCTTGGAGAGGGATATAGTATAACCAAGGTGTGGGCTCCGGCTACTCTTTTTCTGCTTGTTTATGTCTCTTGCAGTAAAGGCTAAAAGAAAAATTTTGAGCTGCTGGAAGTCATTCATGTGCAAGGGGAGGTGTTCTCCAGTTGAGCTGGCTGCTTTAAACTCCTGGTGAAGCGCAGAGCACCTGGGACAGGGGGATGAGATTAACCCTCTGTGGCACAGCTGGGTGTATTAACTGAACATGAAACACATTGCTGGACCCATGTGTTCCATCGGAGAACTCAGCAAGAATTCCTGATAGGGCACATTGTCATTTGAACCTGAACCATTCTTTTGTTTCCCTTTTAGATCCAACTTCACCATCTTTATTTCACTGGGTTTCAAATACTCTTGCTACACCAACGAATTAAAAAGAAGTGAAAATCACATAAATTAGAAAGGGGAAGAACTTTTAGGTCTAAACTAAGTCTAGAAAATGGAGCTTGGTTTTTTACTCCAAGTTTTAATATTGTCAGCCTACAATAAGAACATACTATTCATTCCTATGTCAAGGCAGATTTATACTTGCTATACTGTATGTATATTTTGGTGTGCTTTGTCCTGTCTATGTGCTAATACCTGGGATTGTGATATTTCCATCTATACCCTCTAGAGACTATTTTGCAGGCTGATACATTGTATTGTTAATGCATTTTTTTTCCTAACTAATTCTGCATGAGTTTTACTTCCTTTCTTTTATTTCATTTTTTGCTGTTGTTCTACCAATCTCAAATTATTTTCCTCTCTTTGTGATTATTCTTGGACATTTTATGATGCATGTATGCTATAACAAGAAAGATCACTTTGAGAGTGGATTTCCTATACTAAGAAAGGACATGTATTTCCAATGCTTGTGGTGGCGCAGCTAATCACCATGCGCCTCATAAAGTGCGTTCTATTCACTACTCATATCTCTTGTATTTAGTTTTGAAATAGCTGATGCCTTGATGCCTTTCCCACCAACCATGCTGCTGTTGCAATTCTTATAACTCTCAGGCATCCTGAAAATGCAAATCTTGTTCCCTTCCATTCTTCAAGGCAAGAGATCTCTGGTACGACTCGCAATGGGAAAGCGAGGAAAAGTAGCTATGGTTTTCACTTACTGAATCTGAGCTCTGATGCTTAGCACCAAAAGTGTGGGTCCAAAACTTTTACCTAAGTGCTCATTAAAGGTGTGACAGCTGGTGGAACTATTGTGCTAAGCATGAGATGCTTCTATCAGCTGCAAGCTACTGACAAGTCTGAGTGGTGTGCTTTTATATGCTGGCTGTAGATAAACACATAGAGAACTTCAAAACAGCAAGCTTCTAGAAAAGACAAATCTGTGCCTCCCTGAGGAACAGTTTCACTTGGAATGGGACTGAGTGGCATATAGTTTTGCCTACAGTTTATATGTGTGTGTGTGTGTGTGTGTGCGTTGGCCTTGGGTGGATAGGAGAGGAATGTCTGCAAGAGGATGGACTCCTTGCAATGGACAAGGGCTGAGGCTGCAGTCATTTTATCTGCTGAAGCTTCAGAGGAACAAAATAGGGAGCAGAAGGCACTCCTGGGTACGTTTTCCATCAATGCTTTCAGATGAAGAACAATGAGATAATTCAGAGAATGGTGACTAAACTCCAGTTAAAAGCAGCTGGAGCACCTTGTTTTGATTATTATGCAAATAGTTAAGTTAAGCCAGCTAAAGAGTAGATGTTTGAGGAGGGACTGACATGATTGACAGGGCAGTTGTGAAGTTAGGACCACCTGACATTGAAAATAAGCAATCCAGGTATGACAGGGGAAGGAAGCTCGTTAAGTGAAGGATGGACAGAAGTGATCAAAGCAGGTTCAAGGTACAGTGTCTCCAGTAGCATTCTGGAGAGCTCAGTTATGCCTATGTTCAAGGTCCCATTTTTCAAGGAGAGTGCAGGAGCTGGATGTGGTATGAGAGGAGCTTCACCTCTGCAGCTACATGTGAGAAAAAAAAATGCAGATGTCAGCACTAGGATTCAGACTACATTAATCACTGTGAGGCAGAACAGGCTGTTGTCAAAAGGGGCACCATACTGCTTGTTTCTCCCGATTTCATTAGTTTCTATGAAGCCATGCTGGCAGGCTGATCCAGCTCAAACTTCACCCAGGAAAATTGAGTTATGCTTTTTGTGGCTGCTCATGCTTAGGCTGGCTTGAAATGATGGAAGCTGCCAGCTCAGACTGCTCTCCAAAGATGATGTCCATGCTGTGAGCCTGAGTGACAGGCAGAATAATGGCATTGTCTACACAGATCGAGAAACCAAGCTGGGGAGGGGGAATCACAGCTCTGTTTTAACCACCCTGAACTTCAGCTGACAGCTAAACACCCGTGAGGAGATGTCAGAGAGACAGACACAGATTTTATCCTGTAAAGAAGGAGACAAGTCTGGAGCAGAGAGAGATGTCTATAGGTCATCAGGCTAGAGAGAGCAGATGAGTTTGGATTGGTGGATAAAATTACTTGCATATTTTTCTTGTTTTATCAGAATTCTTTCCAATATGTCTGTTGATACATTTCTGTTAGAGAATGGCTTCACACTCAGCATATTGCAGCAGATTGATCTTTATCAAGATCATGATGTGATGTCCTGTATCTGGAGATCTAAATCGTGCTGGCCCCTCCTCTGAGTTTGGGCTATTGTAAATTCATGCTCTTTTCCACACTTCTGCTCTGTGATTTTATATTTTGGATTGTTTCTCTTCTATGAAACTGACTGATCATTTTCCAGGGTATGTTTTTTAATTTCTCCACAGGCTCTGAATTATTTCTTGTTATCCTTGCAGTGATGCGTGCAGCACTCCTCATTGTGTGAGCGAAAGGAGCTTCATAGAACCTGATGGTGTGTACACCTTGCAGCACAACCCTTGTGAGACTTATAACCTGAATAAACATAGAAGATAAAGTGTCACTTTTCAGCAGTCATGATCATCTGAGTATTTTAGATTATATAATTTGCTGTTTAGGCTGCCTGCCTTTCCTAGTCTTTGTTTCCTTCCCATATATAGCTTGAGACATTGTTAAGTGCTTAGTTCCTATTTCCTTGGTGGTAACAAACCTCATAGATTTTTGTATAAAAGTTGTGGGAAGTCAATGACATGTTTAAAACCATGCTGCCAGTATTGAACAGTGACTTAAATGTCTTACAATGCATTTACAATACATTTAGAGGACATGACAATTATATTATCAAGCACCACAGATTACTGCAAAGATAGACAGTATAATACATTATAAAAATTGTCCTTTTCTATAAATGGTTCAGACATGCTCTGAAAACATATTTAATGAAATGAGTAGCCTTTATCATTGAATAAAAGTAATTTTGCTGATGACTGATGAGTTATAACTATTTAAAAAGACATTCAAAATAAATTAAGCCATTTGTGGATAAACAAAGAACAACATAGTAGAATGTTTGTAAAATGCTGTGCATTTGAGAGGGTATTTTTTCTAATCAAATTAAAAATTGAGATCTATTATGAAAGTTTCATCATTGGCTAAAAATTATTTTGAAAAAAAATTACCTTGAAATTTGTATATTACTTTGATCATACTTGAATATGTTACAATCAAATAGAACCACCTGGAAATTATCTATGTGTTTGCAAACACTTCAGTAAAATATGAACATTTTAAAAGTATATTATATGCTAGGGGACTAATATTTAATAAAATATCTCCAAGCTTCTCATAAAGTTTTCAGTAGGGAAAACTACTGTATTTTACTCCACTGGAATAAGATAGTATTATTTTATGAAATTAACTGAAATTTTATAGAATAAATTACTCTCAGAAATAAAATATTGAAGTAGTGGAGTAATTTTTCTAATACAATGGAAGAAGGGTTAAAAAGTCAATAAATTGAAGTTCTTCTCAGACAAACTGAGGAGTGAGAAACACCAGGGGAGAGAAGAGGGAAAGAGAGAGAGAACTTTTGCATCTTAATTACAAAAGGTTTCTATTTTGATTGAGCTCATTCTCCAGTCCAGACTCTTACTAGGAAGAATTTTAAGTGAAGCTGCAAATAATGGATAGCCATCTTTCCTGAATATTAGGTTAACTATCTGCTATTTATTAATAAATGGAATTGAAAAATGAGAAATAATTTGTCTTTCCTGATTTAATTGTATTTATTAAAGGTACTTATTAGCTTTTCCAGGAAGAAATCAGAGGTGGATTTAGTTCATAGTAATTGTTTTGTGTAGACTGATAAAAAAGGATGTTTCAGTTGGAGTGGGAGTTTGTGTGATGAAAGTGTCGTCTGCAGCCACACAGAGAAGCACAGACACACAAGGGCAGGCAGGGAAACCTGAATAACCTGAATAACACTCCTTCCCAGCTCCTCCTAGAGCTGTCCTCAGGGAGCCTTCAGCCCTATGGTAAAGATGAGTATGTGGACAAGACTCACTGGAATGCAGGGAAGAGCCCTTTGGGATTATCTGGAAGTGCTTATGGGATTTTTAGGGGAGTCACCAAAGGCGGAGAAAGGAAGGGATTGACAAGGAGGGATATGGTAATAGCCTGGCTGTCCAGAGGGGAGCAGGGAGTGAGTGTTTGTGTGAGTGTTGAGCACGTCTGTGATGGTTTGTGTGGCTGGCTCTGTGTGTCTCTATTGTATACAGGTATTTGCCTGGGCACCTGTTGGGAAGACGCGCTCAGCCTGGCTGCTGGGCGGACCTGGGGTCATGTAGCTGTGGCTTGGTATTCCCTGCACACTGAAGAAATCCCTAAATACATGTCATATGATGCTCTATGTCAAACATGCAAGGTTCACTTACTGTAGCACTTTCTGTGTAAGTGTTCACTGACAATGAAAAGTCCTAGTGTGTTAACTTAGCCGAAGAAGCTGATAATCATACTAGTATTGCTCAATATATTTTACAGATATGGTGTATATGAATATTTTGTTTGAACATTGTACTGTCATTCTTTCCATATTTCTAAATTGTGAGAAAGTTAATATCCCATTACCCAACAATACATTTAGACTTTTTCCCATTCCTTTTTTTGTGGTCTGGAATTAAAGCACAGCAATGGTACCTGGCTGAGAGCTCCACTGTTTTTGACATCTGATTGTGGGGGCTTCCTCTGTGGAAGGAATGCTGCTCTTTTGCCCTCCTGACATATGAATGAGGTGCATGTTTGCAAGCAGACCACACTGGGACAAAAAACCCTCCATTAAATAAATTTATGCTGTTCCACAGGTGCACACCTTTGCAGAGAACTGGGGAAGACTGAGCAACCTCCATGCCCTGAGTACATTCAGACATTCCCAATGAAAACTGTAGTAGGATTGTGTATGTCTGGTGGAATCAGGTTTTGGCAATTGGTTCCTCTTATTTTTGGGCCTCACACTGCTAAAGTGCCCCAGGAACACTCAGAAACTAGATCTCTGGGTATGACACTTTTTGCCAATGAAGACAAATCTGAGGAAAAAAGCAAGATGAGCAGGAGGCTGAAGCATAATTGTTTTCCTGCCCACCCCTAACCATGCCTACTAGGAACTTGACTAATCTGCCCCTGCCTTTATTTTACAATCCAAATTGCATAGACTAAGTCCTCCTGTTTTTGGTAGGACCCTCACCTCCCACAGTGTATGTCATCAAGAGCTGCTAAGAAGTGACTTTGTGCTGCCCTATGTATGTAAAGGTAAATTTCATATGCAGAAAAGGATGATAATACCTTAGAACTGACCTTGGGAATTGCTTTTTTTGTTTTGTTTTGTTTTGCTCTGCTTGCTTTTTATTCTGTGCAGATTCTGGGAGACAAAGGCAGCTCTCTGTTTTTAATTACTGTAAGTAGCTTGTAAGTAGCTGGAACAGCTTTTTATGCAACCTGATTTGAATATATTCCAGGCTGAAGATAGACACCTATTTTAAAGGCACAGCATGCTCATCATGGCTCTCTGCCAATCAAGCAGTTGTCACTTGCTAGACAGTTCTAAACAACTTCTGCTCCTTCCTCAATTCGCTGTCTGTCTGACTGATGGAAACGGCAGGGCTTCTCCCCTTCCCCCTCCCCTTTTCTTTCCCCCTGAACCAGTGTCACCACATGGCAGCAGAATTCAGCCACTGCTGCTTAGAACAAGGCAACGTTTGTGCTGCTGGCCCCAGGGGCTTGGATAAGGACCCCTGAAAACGAGCAGGGGAGATTATCAGTGTAATTCCCCAAGAATCCTCTGCTTTCCACAGCTCCTTGGGGTGGATATGGAGGTGAAGAGGGTTTAGTTGGTTTTATCTTGCTTTTCAAATTTCTCAAGCTCTCTCAAGACCGAAAGAAATGAAATCCAGATCTGGCTTTTTTTCTGAACCCTGTCCAGCCAGATTATGTATAGATTGTGTGAGTATTGTGGTCTGGCCCTGTAACAATAACACTCAAAGACTTAATCTGAAGCAAAGCTACACATGATAAGTGTATGGAAATATTTATTCTTCTGTTTTATCTCCACAACACAGTTATGGGGAAGCTTTGCTACCATGTCAGTTCAGCAGCAAAGGACCCAATGCACCTCACCACCCAACAGAGGAATCAACTGAACCTCAGTGTCTTTTTACTCCATTTCCTCCCTTACCTATTGTTGAACTCCTTGCTTGGTTACTGGGGATTAGGCTCCAAACACTTAAGAGAAAGTCCTAGAAATGTTCTCTCTGGACTACTGAAAATATTCTAACTTTTTGCTCCTGATTTTGAGACCTTGATTCTTTGAGATACTTTATGGTTTTATGTACATTTTAAAGGCTTTTCTTTATTCTTTTATTTAATTCCATCAAAATTTGGCTGACGGTCATCTGGGGCAAAAACACATACTGGTGTCAGTCCTGCAGTTTATGGCTTGTTGTTATTTGTGATTTCTAGAATTTCTTCATTTAAGCTTTGCATAGCCAGATTTGTTAAACTGTGATGAATAAAAAAAATCTTAATTCTGATGGTTGTGATTCTTAGTTGTATCCTTAATATTGTTAAATATAATTTTTTTTTCCCTTAGAAATTGCAATGTTACATAACTGGTCATCATTTCAGAGACTTTGAGTGCAAGGTACTGTTTCTAATCTCTTCATTTATCCTTTGCTTGGCTTAGGTGGTATCATTGCTACTATATAATGAAGAGAAAAAAAAGAAAAGGAAAGTTTTCCCTTAATGTCTTTTCTCTTTTCAACTAACTTACTGTACATTTTGCTCCTGACTGAGCCCTTTGGCAGAGCTCAAACTGTTGAAGGAGACTGTTCATGGTTTTTCCCACATCCCTTTTCTCGCTTACTGTTGCTGGTTTTAGCTGCCTTTTCCTAGAACTTTATAGTTTTTATTTAAATAATTGTCACAGTAATGACAGCCTGTCAACAATGTCTCCTCTGTGTCTATGGTGTTGCATGCATGGTATTCAGGTTCTTTATATTCTGGTCTCTGGACAGATATCATTTTCAGAAATGAAAAATAATTTCATTTTCAGAAACGAAAAATCAGAAAATTCTCTGTTAGGCTGTTCACATTTCCTTACCAATAAGGATATAGGATATTCTGTACCTTTCCTATATTTCCTATCAGCTATATTCTTTACTATTTCCATTTGTTTAATTTGTTTTCTGCTTACCTCTCAAGGTCCCAAACATTAAGGCAGTGTAGTTTAAAGCATTCCAATTTTTCTACTGCTACTAATAAAATTGATATCACCCATAAAAACGTACTCTGTGTCTCAACTTCCTGTCTTGTTAGGCTGCCCCGTGACTACAAGTCTCCTTAATCTGTTCTATGAGAGCATGTGTCTAGCTACAGACATTCTCTCTGTGCTTGATGTTTATGCAGTTCAAATATGTTTAAACATCTATTTGTCTTTCCATCTTTGTCAAATGTTTGCCCTCAGCTTTTTCAATTTTTTCCTTGCAAGGCAAGTTTTCCAGGCTCTATGACTTTGTGTTTGTTTTTGGCTTTTTCTCAGAAGTCACAATCTGTCAATGTTAGAGTTAGTTTGGGAATTTTCCAGTGAAAAGGTTCTTTGTTTTGCTTTTTATTGAAAAGGATTTTTTTCTAAAATAAGAGACAATTCTCCTACAGAAGGTATTTGCTTCTCCTTCCCTCACACATGTTTTAGGTTGGCATGATCTGAATAGATACATTTAGTTTTGTGAAACCAAATGGCTGCTTCTTGCTTCTGGTTAACAGGCCAAAATATCTAAACTACTGTTAAATATGTTTTCTGTGGAAGAATTCAGGCACTTAATCACACAGCAGCCCCTCATCTGGTTGAACCACTATATTGAAAATCCCATCACTGGAAAACAACAGCAGATCATGGGAGATACAAATTGACCAAGGCCAGGAAGGAAGAAAGGGATAATTATCAAACTAAGATGAGTATTGTTGATATTGCCTGCCTTTCCCAGTCACAGCCTTACAGAGTAGGTAGATTTGGGTGACACCGAGTTTCAAACCCAGAAATGTTCTGAAGGGGTTCCCGTTGCTGCAGGTCAGCAGCAGGTTCATTCATTACCGTTATTACTGATTTCCCAGAAAGATGCGCTTAATTAAGCTGGCTGCTGCCATCACATGAATTTTAAGGCAAACTGCTAATGTGAGCTATTTATTCCATGCACAATTGAACACACTGCCAGTAGTGCCTATAATAATATAAAAATGTTGTTATGATTACTAAGAACGTGTGCTAAAAGGCTGAAGACATTTTGTCACTTGGCATCCATGTTGGCCAGGGTTTAGCGTTAAAAAAAAAAAAGCCTAAAAAAAAGAATAATTGTAACTAAAATATCTTGCCACTCCTAAACAAATTGTATTGTATGAGAGCAACTGCGTAAGTGTTCTAGTAGACTCTAGCACCTCTCTCCAGGCACTGTGGTTTCTGTATGCCCCTCTTTTGATCATATTTGGCTCACGTACATGTATTTACTGCAACACAGGGTATGCTGAGACAAATCAAAGGAAAAAGAAAAGTGGGGGATGTAAATTCAAAGCCTTAGGATTAGCAATAACAAATTCTCAATTATATTGCGATGTGTTTCTTCAGAAATCTCTTTTCATACACAAGGCTCCTTGAGTGAACTTATTATCTCCTGATATGTAGAAATTAATTTTGCCATTGCTCAGCCGACACTAAGGTATTTATTATTCATCTGATACTAGACCAGGCTTTAAGCTATGTAATGCTTTCTTTACCATTTCTTTGTTTATTTGTTTAAATGAATACCCATGAGCCAGAGTCTGAATGCAGACCTGTTGTTTTACTCATGCTTGGCAGGAAAGGCTTCAAAAGAAAATGTCTTTAATTTTTTTGAGGTGCTAAACTCGTAACTGGAAGTTATTTAAATGACAATATTCTTTCTTCTCCTTTTCCAGATATTCATGTGAAAATATACTGTAGCACTTAGCACTTTTCAAAATGGACCCCTTTTAACATTATTTTTTCACAAGATGTTAAGACATAACCATTCACCACGGCAATCTTAGTTCATGGCTGCTTCAGTTCACTCCAGAAAATAAATACATATGATCATTGCTAGTGTTTTTTAAATTACCAGGTTTGAAATTAGTTATTCTCTCCAAAAACAATGCCTCTGAGAATGGTCAGAAAAACACCCAATTGAACAGGATATCCATATATGATGTTGGAGCGACAAGAGCCAATTCAATCTTTAGAAACCAATGTACAGAATACCAAAAAATGAAAAGAAAGTAATTTTTCCTCTAGCTCACTCGAGTGAGACCTAAGCTGGGGAGTTTTATATACTGTTCCATAGTCATCCAGTGAAAAAAAAAAAGGGCAGGAAAATAGGCAACCTGTTTCCACATGATATACCTAAGTAAATTTATTCTGTTAACTTTTCACAAGAAAATAAGAAGAAACTAAACCAATTTATTTTATCATACTTCAATATGTCAAAATGGAAAGAAGATTCTTGAGAAAGAGAGGTCTAGTAGATTACAGTATAGGACGATATAAAAAAAAGGAAGGTGTGACACCATAAAAAACCCCCAAAACCACAGGACTGTGCCATTTGAAGAAGTGACTTAGTGACACTGACTAATTCAGGCTTTCACCCAATCTGCCAAAGGCCATCCACATGGCCTTGAATCTGTCTTTTGGTGTTGACTGGTCCAGGCACCATGTCCCAGGAAGGTTGTAGCTCTCTTCATGAGATCAGCCAGAACCAAGCGAGCTCCCTCCCTGCAGAATATACTGTGTCCCCTGGGCAGAAGCATGCCCCTGGAAAATTTGGCTCCTTTGGACCTGAAGGTCTTACTGAAAAAATATACAACCAATTTCTTTTTCCATTTCTTGTGCAATCTGACTGACTTGGGCTCACAGTTGGAATCGAGTAGATTGTTTCTGTGTGAGCAGATGAAGTATCCCAAGTTTGGCCTATATTCAGCTACAAAAAGCTTAAAATAAAATATTGAGAGAAATCAGCAGGAGAATGGAAAAATCATGTTGTATAAGTCAGAACATGTTCACCCTCTGTGAAGTTAAGGCTAATGATAATAGGCTTGCACATGGGTAAAAACAATAGGGTTTATTTACAGTGTGTTAAGTTTCTGTTATTGTAAGGCTGAAGCGTATACAAGCGTGTAAGTGTGGTAAAGTGACACGAGCCAGGCCAAACCTTGATAGGCATGTGAATTCTGCCAAAATACTTCAGTATGACAACTGGAAAATGTAGAGGATGAGATTGAACTGAGGGAGAAATAAACAGTTGAGAAAGTACTGGAGCTGCTCTGGCTGTGTGCTCTGTGAAAAAAAAATAAAGCAGCTTGTGCAGGATCTCCCACATTAATGTTCCTGTTGGGTCAAATTACACTTACTTTGTTTTTGTAAAAGATCCTGTCAAAGACAGTCTTCTACTAGGACAAGAGATGCAAGAAATAGTAATAATTAATAAAGTATGCTGATGCTGACTGGATATTCTTAGGACAATGATCTCCCTGGCTACATTTTTACTAATAAATAAAATAGATTGAGAATTGTTCCCTGGCCTTCGGGCTGGAGAATGAGTATGACTTGTGTCTAGAGAGCTGGAAATTTGTTCCTAACATAGGCTGGATTAATCCAGGCTGCTTGTTTGCACTGGTCTTGGACTTGGGCCAACCTACTAGCCATCAGCAACAGCTCTTTTATGGGATTTCAATGTTATCTTCTGGTTCACTTGGGCTTTTTGAGGAGCAGCAGAACAGAAGACCTGCTGTCCTCGGAGGGCTTCAAGTGAAAGGTAAAACAGCTATGTATATTTTTCCAAAAGGTCCATGGGATCTTTAAAATACTATTTTCTTAACAAGAAAAAAGGAAAGTCTGCAATATCAGATCCACTGAAAACAATGCAAGTATTTCTCCAGAAACATAAGGGAAATGAAGAGACCTGAACATGGCATCTGGGCGATGTTACCAAGGCTCATCATGGCAACCAGCAGAGCAAATGGTGAGACAGCCACACTTCTTGTCACATTCTGTGCTAGGTGACAGACAGAAGGTCCCTCCTAGGCATTTGTTTGGCCCAGGGGACAGAGCTCAATGGAGGTGTCTGCTGTGCCCTGACACTCAGCACCTGTAAATAAGAGACAGCACTGCCATGCAGCTCTCACCCCACTCCTGCTTGGCTCTCCATCCTGCTTGGACCACAGCAAACTCCAGGGGAAGACAGTCTTGGACACCGTCTTTGAGCGCTACTTCGTATGTGGTCAGCAAACTTTGACAAATAGGCTTCCTTAAAGTGAATATGTTTAAAAGGATCTTGCAATTTTCCTAAAGAGGCAAGTAATTTTGTGTGAAACGAGGATGGATCATTTAATGTAGATTTTTTATCCACAGCTAAAATGGAAGTTTCAGAAAAATGAAACAGACACTTTTAAATGAGTTCTAATCATTTCCTACTGACCTCTGGATATTTCAGTCCTGCTTTGTAAAAGTAATAATTATTTTTTATGATTTTTTTTTCTCAAGTGGCTTTTTATTTAAACAGATGCTTTCATTTGTAAGATGGAAACATTTTTTAAATTTTATTTTCAATAAAGTGCCAGGCTCTAGCAAAGAGAAAATGAAAATCTAAAATCAGTCATCCCCTTTTTCTTGCAAACACAAAAATATTTTGTTCTTAAACAGAAATTAAATGGGGGAGAAAAGAAATCCCAACCCCAGGTCTTGAAAGAAAATGTAGCAATACTTATCAAGCTCTTCCTCTCTTTCCTTAGTATTTAGAAGGCTCAATTCTATTTTCTTTTTTGGCATTAAGGTTGATAATTATGCAGTTGTCTGTTTATTTTAAATAACTGGAAGACTGTGCCAGAGAAAGCAGCCGAGAGGGAAAGAGAGAGGGGGAGAAGGAAAAGCTAGAAACTCATTACCTCTTGAAAACTGCTAATCATTGTAAATGGCCACAGAGGCCAAAGATGACTGCAGAAAATTATTATCAAGCGTGAAGGAATAAAAATACCCTAGACTATTTTACTGAAGAAAAAAAAGGAAAAAAGTAAAGAAATCTTGATACTAAAGCAACTAAACTGGAAAGAATAATGGAAATGAAGCACAGTGAGGGGTCCTGGCAAGTCCTGTGAGCAAGAAAATAAATAGGGAGGTAGGAAGTGGGGAAAGAAATAGATTTTGTTGTTATGTGCAGAACATATTGGCATAAGCTGTCACTATATCAGAGGGTGCTCTTGGTCTTTTATTTCCAGGGCTCCACGATGCCTTGTTGTCTTTGGATTTTTCATGTCATTTCCTTATCTGTTCCCTCTCTCCTTCCTTCCCTGGCAGTGGGGACAGCATGTCTGCTTCCCAGACCCAGCAGCAGCAGGAGCCTGAGCCGAGGCAAAGGGGCAGAGAGCACCCTTCCTTGAAGGGAATGGCAGGTTCTTTAGGGAGAGAATGGCAGGTTCTTTAGACTCTGGTGTTGACCTCCAGCTCCTTGCCCACGGCAGTGCTCTTGAGGATTGATCAATATGAAGGATTACAAAAGAGGCCTGGCCGAATGCATACAGGAAGCTCCAGGCATTGAAAGCAATATCCAAGCAGCAGCCTTTGCAGGCCTGGCTTCATGAATTGTGCACAGCGCTGGCCCCAGTGGTCCCTGAGCCATTTAAAGGGTTTATTGCTTGCTCGGCAGCCCAGGCTAAAGCCGTGTTGCTACCAAGTGAATTCTGAGCTAAATATTAGCACTGGAGCTAAGAAAGCTTTCTCTCTCTGGTGTTACCTCTATCAATATAAAAGAAGGTAAAAGTAAGTCACGAAGGGGGAATATTTCTCCTAGAATACAACAAAGAGGCCTGATGAATCATAAAAGCATAATTTAAGAACTTATATTTCATAAAAAAGAAAAAAAAAGTATCAGTGCAAACAAAAGAACAGTTTAGAAAAAGAGGCTGAGACTGCAGAAAAATTCTGTCCTTTAGACTGGGCTTTTTTCCCCAGTATTGTTTATATATTTTTATATTTAGACTGAAGTTACCTTCTGAGCTTTCTTTTGACTGGATTTTCTTTTAGAAAACACTTAGCTGATATAAGATCATGCAAATGATACTCGATGGCCTCACAAAAACAAGAGAACCAATTCCATTATCTAAAACCCCCTGAAAATCTGCATTAATTTTTATATTAGCAATCATCTAAATTTCCAAATTGGGTACTTACAGTTCTATATTCAAACACTTTCATGTACAGATATGGCTTTTGTGTACAAAAAATTAGAAATAGCCAGTTTTCTGGGTGCAGTGGAAAGATATATTAATACTTTGTTTTCATGAAAATTCGTTTGAAGAAAGAATCTTTTTATTTAAAATGAGAGTCACATGTTTTCATGCAAGGTTTCAGCCCCACTAGTGACTTAACTTTGACTCAGTTTAAGGCAGCAATGGGTTACACAAGACTCTGAGCTTAGCATCTCTTTGGGGTCTTTGTTACCCTCCTGATGGTGCCAAATCATGTGGATTCTGGATAATTCTCTATCTGAAATTCTGGATGAGAAAAGCAGAACTGTGGCCAAAGTGAAAGTCTCTGTAATTCCTTCCTGCTGCCATCCTGGAAGCAGCTTGGCTGCTGTTCTCCTCGTGGTTGCTGTGGCTGGCACTCGGAGCCTGAGGTGGATGGGTGAGGGATCTCTTGAGGGGGAGGATGTCATTAATTCTCCAGGGTGTTATTTTAAATGGGTGTTAGGGGGATGGGTCCAACATGAGACTAATGTCTGTGAAAAAGTTTTCTGAGGAATTTTTGATTCCATAGCAGATAAGTGTAGAGGTAGGTCTTTTCAATTTAGTACTGAAAGCCAGGATTTCTAAGCTACATCTTAGCAGAAGAGCTTTCTCCTAACGTCCTTTCCCTTTCCCTGTGTTCTGTGTAGGGGTGGGCACAATCCACCCCTGATGTCACACTGGGCTCTAACCATGTTCAGGAGCTCCTCATGGTGAAGTTTCTTCTGAGAGAACATGGAAAATGGATGACAACTGCAAGGATCTTGCTTTCTGTACATGTGGCCAGCTAAAGTTAGGTGAGCACATCTTATGCATAAGTTTTATCTTATTGTTTCATAAAATAAAATTCTCCTAGGTGCTGGTATCACCTGTGTGTTGCTGGGTACAGGATCATGTCCAACACCAGGATTTTGCCTAATTTTTTTGTGCAATGTGGATGAAGAATATCTTGTGTGAGCACTTCATTCTGTATTATTTGCTTTGGCATAATGCTAGTTTTAATTGTGAAATCTCTTGGGAAACGTGTAACAGAAATTAAATGGAGGCATTACTAGTACACAATAATGGGAGAGCAGAATTTGGGTTTCCACTAATTCTCTATTTTTTGCCTATGGAAAAAGCACATCTATCTTAGAAAACTGTGCATGTGTGTGATTTGGTGTAACTTTTTGTACCGGAGGCCAGTTGTTCATTATTCTTTTAAGAGGCAGTTGATGTATTTTTATAAGAAGAAGAAATGGAAAATGAGACAGCAGGGGAAGCACTGGGTCTCCCTCTGGGGACTGTTGGATCTGCATTACCATTCTAGGACTTGGGTAAGTGATTCCTTATCAACACACATGTATGTTAATCTAATGAAAACCATAAGAGCTTAATTCCTCAACTGATGCGCAGTTTTAGGCCAAGTTTATCGAATGTTGGACCTGACACTCTCCTTTGTCTGATTTTGCTTTTTCTTAAAACAAACCTACAAAGTCTTCTGCTTATCAGAGCAACAGCACATCAGAAATCTCCCTGGACCTGTAGATACCCAGGTCAGGAACACTAACAGCATACTTACCTGATCCTGCAGTGCATTTGCTAGCTCAAATTCATTTAATCTCTATTCCTTTTTACTTCTACTTTCTCACCCTGTTGTCCCTATTATGTTTTGTCGTTCACTTCAGAAATGTGTCTGAATTGGAGCACTTTTTGCCAGTCTAAAAAAACAATAAGGAAATGGAAGAAGTACAACTCCATTGTAATTTTCTGGTTGTTACTTGATTGTTACTCTACGGCCTGACATTTTCTTTCCTGGGAAAACGTGGAAAAAAAAATATAAATCAGAACATGAGTATTTGCCATTAAGCCATTGCAAAGGCACAATCTGCTGCTTCATTCTGACTCTTGCAATCTCTATTTTTTTTTTTTTTTCTTTTTAATCTGGCTGAGCTCACCTGGCTATTTTTTTGTTTATTGCTGGTACAGATTTTCATTTACATCTTGATAGCTCTCCGGCTTCTGCTTTCATGTGCCCCGTGCGCTGGTTATTATGTGCTGAGCTCAGAATCCCAACCAAAGGAGAAAAGCAATGCTCCATGGCAGCAGTGAGCAAGCAAATAGCTCTTGGCAAAATCCCCTGCTCTCCCTAGAAGGAAAACGTCGGGTAACTAGAGTCCCAGTGGCAGTGATGAATGGGCTGTTTTCCAGTGTGCTGGAAATGAAGTGCCATGGCTTTCTTTTCGGAGAGCTGAGACACAGGACCTATGCAGCTGATCATCTCAGAGTCACCAAGCATATTTAACTGGTGATATATTAAGATGTAGATGATAAAATATGCATTGAGTAGTTTGGTTTTATTTTAATCAGTACCGAGCTCATTACAGATCATCTCAGATACAGCTGATGTTTTCCATGAGCCTGTTATTTGACAGTAATCTTTCTTTATTTTACATTTCTCAAGTTTCAAGACATTTTTTTTTAACTCTGTTTCCCAAGAGAAGTCATGCTGAAGAGATGCGCAGCCTTGCCAGAGATCTGCTTTATGTAAATCTTAAACCGACAGTTCAGCCTCAACATTTCAGGTCTGATATCTAATTTCCTTAAAAAAAAAAAAAAAAAAAAAAAGAAAATAGAAAAGGTATAGGTGGCCTTCAAGAGCTTTCCACTCTGGTATGGTGCAGAGAACTACAAAGATGCAGCGTGGCCTTCTTTTAACCCTTCAAGAAAGTCAGTGTTTTCTACCCATATTGTAAGCTTTCCACCAGTAGTAGTAACCTGGGGTGAGTATGTTTGCTTGATGTGGGAATCAAGCACAATTGTTATGAAAGCAGAAGTGCAGTGGTGTGTTCCTTGGCACAGACACCCAGACAACTATCTGAAGAGCTTAAGGTAGTGTCAGATGCCTTGTCTGTCTTCCAGGAGTCAGTGCCCACTTCATGAGGGTGACATAAGTCACAGCACTGTCAGGTTGCTCACAGTGGTGCCCAAGGCCTGATGTGACAGAGGTGGTGGGGCCAGTGGAGCGCTGTGGTCAGAGCACAGCAGAGGTCCTGCGCTCCCTGTGCCAACTTCTGTGCAGGACGCTGGAACTGAGCTTGTATCACCAGCTGGAAAACCATGTCTTTTCCTTTCTTCTTCTCTCCAGAGGGTCCTCTGCATCGTTAGACCATTATTTCTCCCTCACTACATCTCCCTTTAATTTCATCCAGCCACCTCTGTGCACAGTGCTGTTTTCAACCAGGCAGACTTGGCTCTCTGCACTGTGAAACCCAGTGTTTTTTGGTAATCTGGAGAAACAGAAGAATGCCTGAGCTCTCCCACTCCCACTGGTGTGTAGAGAAAGGGAAATTGTAGTCAGCTATCAAACTCCTTTGTGCCAAGCAGCAGTTTAGTGCAGCACCATAAGTTTGCCAGACAACTCACACATGCCTTGGTGGGAAAGAAAGAGGCAAACATGAACTTGTTCAATTTCCAAGACTCTTTGGGAACCAACTGAATGAGCTGTAAGAGCTCCAGTAAATCTGAATTATTGTTTCATCTAATTATTCTGATAAACAATGGAGGATGCAGGGTCCAATGGCAACAAAAGAATGGATGAGTCCCAAAAAGATGAAGCAAAACATGGATAAAATAATGTAGTCATAAAGTACATAATATTACCCTCCTATATATAGACTTTTCTTAGGAGCTAGCCAAAGGAAAAATGTGTTCTGGATAGACTGAATCCACATCTTAAAAATTAAGGGTGATTTTGCAGAAAGGGTTTTGTTCTGGGGAGAATGGGAAGATTAGGACTTTGTTACCTAATGGTGCTCTAGGTAACTGGCATTTTGATTGCCCATCATGAAACAGCTTATGAAAATATCTGAACCAGAGATTAAAGAGTTCAAACACTTCAGTCAACATCCACCAAGTATTCATCCTGACTGCTTCACTAGATGCTTCAACTGAATATCTGTCACTTCTACAGAATCTGTTGGTAATATTTGTTGTTAACCTCCTCCATTTTAGAAAGAAATATGTATTGGGCCTCTTTCAGAGAACACCTTCTTCTTCCATCCAGTTTTCAAACAGTGGCTTTAAGTCAGCCTAGAGATTTTGTTGTGTGCCTGGTTGATTTTTAAGAGAAGATACTTGTTTGCAGGGGATAAGCACAGTCCTCAGTGGAGTTATTCCACAAGTTTCTAACATGTCTCATATGATGGCACAGTGTAACCCCGGCCGTGATGCGCTGTGCTGCACTGTGATGCGTATGAGAAGGGTGAAGCATTACAGACTCCATGTTCCTCCCTTTTCCTTTATCCTCTTTTACACTAGTGGACTCTTTATGCCTGCTCCATTTCAGTCCCTTTCACTGTCCTAGCATGCAGTCAGAGAGGATCAGAGCCAATATGGTTCAAAGACAGATTGTACATACGGAGAAAAAGAGTGTGGGACGGAAAAGGAGGGAAGAGAGCAAAGGAAAACTAGTTCCTCTTAGCTGGTGAAAAGCAAATATTGGCAATTTCTGGCTTTCTACACTTTGAAATGCTGGGACATATCTTTCCAGAGGAAATTAAATTATGATTTCCAATTTTGTTGTCATAAAATTTTGATATATATCTGGCAAAGCAGATGGTTTCCTGCACTTTTAGGAAATTCAGACCTGCCATACAAGGCATGGTTATGACCCAAATGAAACCAATTGGTATATTATACCATTTTATCCTATAAGAATATGAGGAAAATATATGGTACAAGGCACTGATATTATCTCCATCAGCATAGTAGAAGTGTCAGTGGGGGCAGACTTTCTGAAACAAGGAGAACTCAAAGTGAATATTATTCTTTGAAAGCAGTGAAGCAGCATGGTCTGTGAAGGAAAGTGCACCGTGCTTCAAAGACATGGATCAAAGTATTTATTCACAATAAAAATAATGCTTGTGTAGCTCTGTGGGAGAGGAGTGACCGAAACCTGTAGGGTTCTCATTTTTATTTTACATTCTTGTTTTGCTTTTCCCCTTCAGAAACCCCAGCAATTTTCAGAAATGCAGGGCCACAATACACAATTGAAATATACCATGTGAATTACTCAACTGTGATATCTGCATATAATATGTTGTTATTGAAAGAAATCATAATTTGTGCATGACAAACATTTCTTGATCTATATTTGCCACACAATCTCATCTGAAGAGCACCAGAATTTGTACAAAATGCTCATCAGCGTGCCTAAAGGAGTAGGCTAAGAATGTAAAGACAGTCTTTTTCATTCCTTTTAGGGAAATGTCACCTTAACTACCATGTCATGGTTCACAATGGTTAAACTGACCTTCTATCCAGTGAGACTCACCCTTTAGTTCCATCCCATTTAGAGATTCAAATGTGTGTTGAACTAGTGATTATTTAAGTGTGTTCTTGCCATGTCCCTCTTCTAAGAACACACTGGGCACTTAGGTATTCATACAACTTACATTACTACAGATTTTCTCATGTCTTTCCTTAGGACTGAGCCACAGTGATAGAAATTTTACCATAGATAGATATATTGCTCTATTTAGGAATAATTATGAAATGGAGCTGGAGGTAGTAAACAAGTAGGTGGCAGGCAGATGATGCCTCATGTTCACTGCAAAATTAGACTTTATTTTAAATTATTTTGGCCATCAAAACCAGGTGTTCAGATAGTACTCATGAAAAATTAAGTCAGATAGGGTACATCTTAACCACAGCTGTAATAGAGATAGTCTGGAGACTAATACACAATTTTCAGCCCCTATAAAATGATAATCATCAGCAAAATTAGGCAAACAATGGCAATACAAGCCATTTCTTTTCCCTTCATTTGCTAAAAAACAGCAGGCACCTAGGAAGATAACCTCAGTCTAATAGCTACCACTAAACTAGGTTTTTATTAAATGTTTTTCTGTCTGATTTATTTCTGTTCAGTTAATCATTTAGACTAGATAGAGTTAATAACAAAGTTCAGCCAGTACCTGCAAAGCTGGTCTGATAAACCACATCTCAACTTGTCAGTTTTGCTCAGACCTGTGTCCATCTAACTTGATGGGGACATTCCAGATTTTTTTCTACCCAGACATAATTTAGAACCAGAGTCGTATCATAGTCTCATCTCTGAACATAGTCTGATTTCTCTGATCCCACTTGACAACCTGCAGACATAATCAATACATCTTACATATTGGTGATAACTCATTAGAAAGGGCTCATCTGCATTGAGATTTGAACACCTTATAATTTCATCTTCATGCATGCCAAGAGAAATACATCTATCTTTCGGAAGCATCATTTTCACAGATTAGGTTAATACTACTTTAGTTTACTTTAACAGTTATCTAAATTAAATGTCTTCAAGAAAATGAAGAATCAGAGAGACTTGTGATGAAATCCAGTCAGATTCCTGTTGTTTTAGCAGTACAGCTGTCTCAAATGGTGGGTGGTGAGCAATATTGCTTCCTTCTGTCCATACTGGTAGCTTGGGGAGAACATTACTTTCCTGAGCTGGGCTGGAGTTAACGGAAGTACCAGCAAGTATTTGAATTATATGTCTTGGTCCAGCACCCAGGATCTACACTCATCTGGTTGGGAACAGATAGACTCAGACACAGATCCATACAGGTAGACATATTTATCTGTCTGGATCTCTCTGTCTGGACATCTGTCTAGGCAGATATTTGCAGATCTAGATAGGCAATCATATAGCTCTAGAGATAGATAGATAGATAGATAGATAGATAGATAGATAGATAGATAGATAGATAGATAGATAATAGAGTATTGGCTCTGACCAAGGTATTGGTTTTGCACAGCCTGTTTTATGGGAGCAGGGTGGGCCGTAGAGGGATCTTCTGTGAGAAGCTGCAGGAAGCTTCCACCATGTCCAGCAGAGTAAATTCCTGATGGCTCTGAAGATGGACATGCTGCTGGCCAAAACTGGGCCAATTAGAGAGGTTGGTAACGTCTCTGTAATTACATATTTAAGAAGAAAATCAAAACAAAGGGCACACAATTTTGCTTCTAGTCAGAGAAGAGGAGGAGAGAACATGTGAGACACCAAGGTTAGTGGAGAAGGAGGGGGAGGAGGGGCTCCAGGTGCCGGAGCTGCGGGCCATGGTGATGACCATCGTGAAGCAGCTGTGCCCCTGCAGCCCATGGGGATCCACAGAGGATGCAGAGATCCCCAGCCCATGCGGGAGGTGCTCAGGCCAGAGCAGGTGGATGCCTGGAGGAGGCTGTGATCCAGTGGGAGACCCAGTGGAGAGAAGAGGTCCCTGCTTCCAGGCTGAAGCAGCCCATCCTTGGAGGACTGCACCTCTGGAAGAGTGATCCACACCACAGCAGTTTTGGGAGGACTGTTTGCCCTGGGGCGGAGTTCATGTTGCAGCAGGTACAGTAGGGTTGCTGCTCATGAGCTTGCAACCATGCTGGAGAAGTTCACGGAGAGCTGCTTCCCGTGGGAGGGACTCCACAGTCTCACAGGGGAAGGACTCCTCTCTCCTGGAGCAGCGGTGAGCGTCACACCCAAAAATCTGGGGTGACGAACTGACCAAAACCCCCATTCCCTGTCTCCTTATGCTGTTGGTGGGAAAGAGGGAGGGGCTGGGGAGAAAAAGGTGTTTTAAGGACTTATTTTATTTCTCATTATTCTCCTCTTATTTTGTTAGTAATAAATTTACTTTGCAACTTAAGTTGAGCCTGTTTTGCCCTTGAAGAGTTTTCTTCCGTTCCTTATCTCAACTCATGAACCCTTAGTTAATTGTTTTTTCCCTCCTTTGCCCAGCTGTGGCAGGAGAGGGTGAGCGAGCGACTCTTGTGGGTGCCTGGCATTGGGCCAGCGTTGAGCCACGACAGATAGAGAGATACATAATCTATATCCTGATGACTTTATCTAACTAGATACACAGATATAGATATCTGTATAGAGCCAGCTAGTTAGATACCTGTGTATCTGTCTTCTAGGAGGAGAGGATCCCTATCTACACCAGTATCTATCTACACCTAGACACAATAGGTAGCTAGGTAGCTGTATATCCACATTGCATGCACATAACACCATCATCAGCACTAACTGGAGATGTGCATGCAGATGTGACTGCAGAAGTAACAGCTTGCTGTAAGTGCTGGAATATGGAATTCCTTGCAAAATTCACTGGCAGAATGTTTCATTCTCCTTAAACCTAAAACATCAAAACATTAGATTATTTATTTAATATGGTTAGTTCAAAGAAATGGTGACCTTCAGTACACTGAAGGGACAGACTTCCAGTGTAAAAACAGAATATTCTTTAAAGCCTTATTGGTGCAAAACAACCCTAAAGCATATCTAAAATATTATACACAGCTGGCTTAGCAAATGTGCACACAGATACAATTCATAATGAATTCTGTGGTTTACTGCACATGTTCCAGGCATGCACTGTCTCCTCCCTCTGCTAATTTGCTTGATTGTTCTCTTCTTTTCTCTGTGTAGAAAAACCATCTGATCAACATAATCTTAACATTGGCTTTGTAGCTGAAACCCTCAGGCTTAGAAAGCAGTTTCCCTGTTTAGCCTGAATACAGTTTTATCTTTTCACTATCATATTATCACGCTGCAGTGCTCATTTCTTACTGCTCTTGTTCTTCAGTGTTGTGAAGAATAATGGTATACATATTGGATATTTGTAATGGGACTGCAAGCAGCCCCCTTAACCTTCTCTCTTCCAAGTCTGAATGGCCTAGGTCCACAAAGAGTATATGTAAAATAGATACTATCTTTTCTTGAGCATTTCTCTGCTGTAAGATTCACCTGTGTCTTAGGGCGACTATATGATGCTTGTATTCCCACTCGTCTGTTCTGTTTATGCTGGTTATTAAGTTCTGCATCTTTAAGACTGGTTCTGAGAGCAAAGGGAGGAAGAAGCGCAGAGTTTGTTATCAGAAACTGCACTTGCTCCCCCGCATCCTTCTCACGGACTGTGTTGTCTGCAGCACAGACAGCGGGACAGAGCTCTTCTTTGCTTTTAGTTAGTTTTTAGCTAGCTGAGGCAAAGAAGTTCCCTGGACTGTGGCTTTTCTTTTTCTTGGAACTGTTTAAGCCTGCTCTGGACTGAAAACCCAGAAAAACACCAAGAGCTCACACCTGTGGCCCATCGAGGCCGGGCACCGGAGGGACTGATAAGAGACTGAGCGAGCCGAACTACATCCCACGACAAGGACTTTCTGAATTTGCCATCTCTTCAGAACAGCGAGAAGTTTTATTGTTTAATATTATTCATTTTTTTATGCTTGTGAATACTTTGCTTATTAAATAAACAGTTTTTTCCACTTTTCTCCAAGGAAATCTTTTCCTGAACCAGCTGGGGGAGGGGCTGCTTGAATTTGCTTTCTAGAGGGACCCCATTCGGAGATTTCCTCCAAAATTTGCCCTAAACCAGGTCAGCCTCTCAGGCAATGGCAAGGAGGAGCAGAGCAGGAGGAGCAGGAGGAGCAGAGCAAGAGCAAGGGGTGAGCCAGGCTGGCAGGACTCAGCCCTACCATATCTGAGTAAAGTGACCACAGGGCAGCTGCACTCCAGCCAGCTCCTGAGAGGCTGGGCAATATCCCTGCCTTGCAGGGTGGCCACATGTATGGTGCACTCAGAAAGCCCATAGGGTGTACAACACAATCCCTCAGTGACAGATAACAATCCTGCAATGGCACACCCTCCAAGAAAAACTCCCTTACAATCAGATCTTGTGCTGTGTCCTGCAATTACAGTATTTTAAAATATCCTCTGCCTTCTCTTGGAAAATAAAGCCATTCAATAGAACTGAAATAAGGATAAATCCCTAAACAGTTTTATTACATTTTTATAATCTATCCTTCTTTTTTAGTTTTTATGACGCTAGGCAGCTGAAGCAGGCTTGCTCTAAGGCCCAGATGGCTGCACTGTGTTCACCTTCCTTCCCCACAATGGGGTGACTTGGCTTTTCTTCCCAGTCTTTACCTCTCAAATTTATTAGGTCTCCTTTCTTTGAAAATTGCAGTGGTTTGGCCTTGCTTAGCTACCAAAAATAGCAGTGCCTGACTGGGTGACCTTGAGAGGAGCTGGTTGGCTTCTTACCAATATAGAGTCTATTACCTTCCTTGCTTGGACGGTGTGAAAAGTCAGAGGCACTTTTAATTTTGAACTAGTCAACATGATGAGTCAGTTATTAGTTCTTGTAATAAAGCTGGTTTTGCAAGGTCATTCTAAAGGAGGAAAATTAAATTGTTTATGTCATGAGTGCATTTGCACCCATCCCATATTGAACTCAGCTAAACATTTATTTTCATAGGTATAATATTGAATAACCACATTATTTTCGGCTTCCCTTTTGTACATTGAAATGCGGCTTTTGGATAAAAAATTGAAGAATAAACATTCTGCGATACATCGGATATTTTAAAGTGAAAATTAACAAAAGCCTTGGAAAGTATTTTTTTTTTGTGGGGCTCAGATATAATTTCTAACTGTTTGCAAGAAACACTGTGTATGTGGGAATTTTATATCAAGAACACTTACAGCATTAGATAACATTTAATATATCAAGTAACTAAGTGTGATCCATGTGGTGTAATTTATAAAAAGCATATCTCTTTGCTAATCTATTTCATTGACTGGACAAAAATGTTTTTCAACAAACTAAATAAAAAAATTGCTGATAAATTCCTCTAGTTCTCCATAGATATGGTGCATGATAATTGTTAGGGAGAGAGGTTGCAGGGCAAAAGCTGAACTGTCTGAAATACAGGAGTAGTACAAAAGCATCCATCCCTGTCTTAGTAAGAAAGGCTGTACACTCATCCTCTAAGGCTGGCTGGAAATGAGTTCTATCCATCTGTTTAATGAAGCCTCAAGAACAAAGATATTTTAATTTAATTTAACTAATTAAAAACCTCAACAATAAAAAGTATAACAATGATCTAATTTGGAGGGCAGTGATCAATATGTAAGGAGATCAGCTAGAGTGTAGGCAAAGATACCATCAAAACCTACTGAAGATATGAAAACCCCTGGGAATATTTCCAGCAGAGTTTGGATAATGCCTTGTGGTATTTGTCTGTAACTTAGGAAAGATTAGTGTCCAATTATCAACAAATTAGTCTTTTATTAATAAGTTATGCTTCGGAATGATAAATTCTGCACTTGACCACTGTGTTCTTTCCTTGGTACATAGGAAGAAGGAAGGAGAAACCATCCTTTAACAGGCATGGGCTATTGACAAGTCACCCTGTAAGCTGTGACTTCTCCCTCAAAACTTCCACAGTTAAAGCTGAATATATATGATGGATTGAGGTTAAGTGACTGTGGTATAAATATTTATACTACACATTCAAATTATACATTTTTCATATAGTACATGGGCAAAATGTCCCAATAAAGAACATTTTGCTCTAAGGTGCCATGAAATACTAAGTGTAACTGTTTTTCAAGTTTAAATGTTGCTATATCTCAGTCAGATGTAAACAATGCATGATGTAACTTTTTGGGGTTGTGTAGAGAACTTGTTTTATGGTTGTTAAACCTAATCAGACAAAGGTAGAAAAACACTTAACTCTGCACTGAGTCTTCTACTTGAGTAATGATTGACCTATGGACACTCTAAGCAGACCTTAGTTTTTAATGTGTGGCTTCTTCATCTATGTAATATCCCCAGGCTATCTCAACTATCCCGTTAAACTCATCAATGTTGATGACCATGACTTTGGACTTGAAAATAAGGTGGAGAAACTTTGCCAAAGACAGAAGCAGATTGCCTGTGCATGGAGAAATTCATCATAATGTCACTGAATACCTGGGGAGTGGAGTTCAAACTGATCTATTGCAACATTATTTTTCATTTTTACTGGACGCTGATAAGGCTTAGCTCAAGCAATCTCATTGTGATGTCCATTCAAGCAGTGAGAGTGACAATGCTGCTTCATGGGCACATTTTTTACAGGTTTTGTCTTGCTGCCTGGTAACATGCAGCTTTTTGAGGCTGTCAGCTATGTTGGTACATATTGCACATTATCCAGAGCTGTGAGACTGCAGCTGAAGCCACAGCAGAGAGATGTCTTGGGAATTCTAGTGCCAGGAAGCATGTGTCTGCTTACAGGATGATGTAGCCTGCATCACGAGGAGACACTGCCATGCATTCAGAGGTACTGGGGCAGATCCTCTCTGCTGATGAGATGTGTTTAGAAATGTGAGATTTTCAACAACAATAAGTAAGGATATTTCCCAGCTGCAAAATACCAAAATGTCACACCAGTGGAAAAAATGCAATAGAGTAGCAAAACTGCAGACACACAGAACTCGTTCTTTCCAGTTAGCAATGCTGGGAAATTCCGTAGCAGATGTCAAATATGGGGGAAAAAGCCCATCCTTCGGGCTAAGAGTCACAGTCTCACCCCAGCCACCACTTTGAGTGGGTGTCTGAAGGCTGGGCAGCAGGGACAAGGAACAGGCAGCCAGAGACAGCTGCTGGGCAGGGATGCCACTGAAGGAGTCAGGAGTGACTGGGATGCGACTCCAGCTCAACGATACCAGCTGAGCATGGTGGGAGTCAGCAGAAGTGGGTGGTCACAAACTGTTTACTTTTTGATGAGAGCAATAAAGCAGTATGGAAAGATGCTGACTCTTACAAAATAAACTAGAAGGAAATTGTTAATGTACATCAGAGGAGGAACAGGAATAGAAGGTACATTCCCAGTAGTGTTTACAAAAAAATTAAGGGAATAAGACCCTAATTGTACCATTGATTTTTCTTCTTCATAGCTGAAAAGAAAAAAACTTTTTTGTTTGTTTGAGCTTTTTTTTAAACAATGGGAAAGACAGGTGATGGGAGCTAAGCAAGAATGGGATATGTCTCCTCTGCACCTCCATGCATGACTCTAGAGAGCAGCTCCAGCTGGTGGCAGGTATTAGTCCATTCCCTTTTGCACCATAGGATGTGCCGGGCCATAGGCAGGAGTAAAACTCTTCCATGTAATTTCTGATATTTCCCTCACACAGAGCCCCTTTCTTATCAGAGTCTGCAGTTACTGTTTTTCTTTCTGATTAAAATATGCTCTTGGGAATGCAGGCTATTTGTGCTGTGCTCTTAGTAACCTTTCTACTGCATGGCGGGGGTGAAATGTCAAGACTGATAAATACCATGAAGTGAACCCCTGAAAGACAGGCGTAGATACTGCATCATTATTTTTGCCAGCCAGGGTAGTTTGGCAAACCCTCAGAGAATCGGTTCCTACAAATTCACTACAACTTATGTGTGTGTGTATGTATGCTTGTCCAATGTTAGATCTATTTCTTTAAAAAAATCAGAACATCACACGTTCCTTACCTTAAACTAGGTGCATTTGTAAGAACTTCAAATCGTAAAGATTTTTTTTCTGTATTGCTTAGATTTTTTTTCTTACTGGCATTGAAAGGGTAATAGTTTCTCAATAATTTGACTAGCTTTTCTCAGCACTTTAATTTCCAAATGAATGTGGAGGATAGATTTATTCTAGTAACAAAAGCAAATATGTTATTGCATGTTAAAATTCAGCAATTTTTCTGCTTTTTAGTGAGAAAATTAGAGAAGCTAAGAGATGTGGAAGACAGGGAAAAACTGATGGGTGAAGGAAAAACAACAGAGTGGGAATGAAAAACAAACATAACTTAATTAGGACTTAAAATAGAAAAATAAAAAGGCCGCATCTTATTGAAATTCAGAGGGTTGTATATACAAGCTGAGAAACCTGGCTGAAATGATGGGTTCATATCATGCTACTAATTGCATTATAACTGTAAGGCAGTAATACACCTGGGGTTTATTTTGGTTTTGTTTTCTTTGCTTAGCAATGAAATTAAGTGGGTGTGATCACTAGCTGGACCTGGCTTTCCCTTTGTCTGTCTTATTTAGCATATAAAATTAATTTTCAGCAAGAGCCACGGCTTTGGGAAACCTGCATCATTTACCCATCTCCAGGATATGAATAAAATACTGAGAACAAGCTTTATGGAGATTAGGAATCATTGTTTAATGCAACAGTCTGGTTGGAAAGTCTTTGGATATAACTACAGGCTGTTAAGTCAGTTCAGATCATATAGTCCATAAAATATTAGTAAAAGCATTGAAAACATGGTCTTTTAGAAAAGGTTCATGGCTTCTTCGAAGGAAAATCCTGTCTCAGTAGCCTGATCAAGCTCTTGGAGGGAGTTAGTAATCTTGTCAATGAGCACAATATGGAGTTTCCAAAATTCCTTAAGGTTCATAACCAGAAGTTCTTATGGGAGCTTTTGGAGGAAGAGATCATTTATCGAATGAAACCTGGTAAAAGGACAGAAAACAGATGACTTTTCTATAGGGATGAGTCAGTAGCTTGTTCCCTCAAAACTGGTGCTAAACCCACTTTTATTCAAGACCTTCATCAGTGCTGCGGTGGTGGGAGTTCACCGTGCAATCTCCAAGGCTGCAGCTGGCACTAAGTTCTCTCAGACAGCCACATGCCATTCCAATGGCAAAGAACTTCACAAGAACCTCAGAAAACTAACTGTGGGGGTAAAAAGGGGGCAAAGAAGTACCGATCCAGATAAATATGACCAAATGCATCTGGAAATAAAATAATCTAGATGGGTCTACTGCATGGGGTTAAACAGATGGCAGTGACAGCTCAGGAAAGAGTTTTTATTTGCTGCTGAAGTCATCAGCTCAGCAAGCAGTAGCAGCCAAAAAAAGGCTGGGCATTGTCAGGAAGGAAGAAGGAAGGAATTATGTAAAAGATGGACTCAGTCTTGATGGAGTGTGTACTTCTGATCTCCACAACTCAAGAAGCATAATGTGCAGCTGGTGTAGAGGAGGACAAAAAAGTGTTCAAGGATTTGCAGCAGCTACTTTACCACAACATAGTAAAAAGTTTGGGACTGTCCACAGTGAACAGACAGCTGGGTTAGGGGAGATATGATCAAGGTTTATGAAATCCTGAAAGTCAGCGGAGAAGTCAGATGCAAAACTTCTCTCTGCCACACTCTGCAACGACTGGGCTTGAGAGCATTTGAAGCTGATAGGAGATTGGTTTTAAACAGGTGAAAGGCTTCACACAGGGCATCGTGAGCTTTCACAACCTTTTGCCACTTGAAGAGTGGATTACGTTTGGAAAAGAATTAGAGAAATTAATGTGCAGCAGATCTTCACTAAGACCAGAGTGAAGTAGACATAAATATGTCCTGGAACATCCTTAAAACCACCTTTCTGGATGCTTAGGGAGTATGAGAAGAACAGACCACAAAATGTAGCCAAGCTTACATATTTTTCCCTAAATTGCACTGTCCGTCCTTTTGGTAGTGTTTGATATCATTAGCTTTACCCAGCAGGTACTTTTGTTGTCTTAGAAAAAAAAATTACAACATATACTTGGGATGCAAAGAATTATTCAAAGTTGCTCTGCTATTCTTCTGGACTAATGGCCCTCAGTTTTAATGTCAGACTGGAAATTATTGTTCAAAAAATATATGTTAACTTTATAATTCTGTGCATTATCAAGAAAAAATACTTCCATGTTCTTTCTATCAACAAAACTCTTCCCAGATGTTGCTGTGAGATTTTTACTGTCCAAGGCCACATTAAATTTCATTTGGAACATTAGTCCCTTCTGGTTTTGAATGAAGCCCAGAATTAAGACCCAAGGAGATTCAAAGATTGAGCTTTTCCTTCAACTTTGAATTTCAAGGACAAGAGGTATTCAGTTTTAAGGCTATGATTCAGACTGGTTTCCAATTAACTACTTCCAGTCCTGCTTAAAAGTGAATCACACGTATTTTAACACAAAATCCACTCTCATTCAAAACAGCTTTTACTCATTTATTTTCTCAATTAGAAGAAAGAGAAACAATATGCAATCAAATGCACTGATGACATGGCAACCACAATATCAGCTAAGGTTTATTACACTATCCCAGCACTTCATAACAGAAGTTTTCTCTTGCTCCTGTTCATTCTCGCAGCAAAACTCCCAAAGGCATCCACAAGTACAGAACAGGGTCTTGAACTGCTAATAAAGTTGAGACAACAGGAAAACAGATGTGAAGACACCAAGGTGTCTTTGAGAACGTTTATTCAGCAGCTCATGGAGAAAGCTCAAATACAAAATCAACAAAAAAAAACTGGCATCAGGGATTAAATGTATCAGAAAAGATGATTTCAAGGAGGGTAAGAATTGTGGGGCATCTTGGAAGTTTAACCAAGGGTATCATGGAGAGAAGGAAGTCACCGGCAGAATGTGAAGAGAGGTTTGATGCAGGGAACCCCATGAACTAGGAGAAGGGACAGCCACTTTTCTAACAAAGACTGCTTTGTTAAGGGCAAGGGGAAGAACACTGAAATATTCAAGATGGGGAATGAGAATTTCTGCTCTGAAGGAAAGGCTTTAATAGCTTTTAAGCAGAAAATATTAATGACTTTTATCAAAACAGAGCCTAGAGCTTGTTCAGCAGGAAGCTTGAATGAAAGATGTCCTGCAGACAGAGGAAGCAACAACAGGCCAGTGGTAATGATGGCTTCTTTAGTGGTGAAGGAAGGTGACCTAAGGAGGGCTGGAAGGAGAAATCAGGAGATTTTTACAGTAATGGGCTGATGCAGCACATCCCCAAAGAAGAATTAAGGACACCAACTGAGATGTAGGCTAGCATATTTGAGGTACTTCCTGTTTAAATATATTTGCTTTCGGCAAACTAAGCTATGTTAACATAATGATGTAGACAACGTTTTGCACAAGTCCTTAAATGTGTCTGATCCTATCATTCACTTTTAGCTGACGTGCTGTTTATAGCCCTGACTCTTCAGGATGTTCTCAAAGCTTCACACCTCAAGGTGTTGGAGATGCAGCTCAGGAAAACAGGTGTTAATAGTTTCCAGATAATTTTAAAAATACCATGCAGTTCCTCAATGAAGCAAATGTTTTATGTACACAGAAAATATTGTAAACTGCAACATTAGATTGTGTTTTGAATATCCTCAAGAAATTTTAAACAAAATTTACTAGAGCATTTGTTTTTTATTCCTTATGCAGTCCACCCCTCTCTGTTGCTGTTTTATAGCCAAACATAAGGTTTTGAGCACTTTTTATTGCATACAAATATGGCATCTTCTCATCTTGTTCCCAAGGCAGTTCTTGAAATGTATAGCATGACCACAGTATGTGTGTGGAAATGTCATCCATGCTTAGAGTCTGAGAAGACTGTCCCTGACACAGCATTTCCTCACTGCTCACTGGCTTTCTGAAGTCTGTCAGGAACTTTCTGGGGTGTCTGACTGTTCTCCCAGCAGTTTATGTCTAAATTGAAACTGATAAACTTCTGGGACTTGGCCCTGCCAGGAGACATATCTCTTGGTTCTTAATCAGTCAGGCTCAGGGCAGCCCTTAACTTTCACTTTTACAAAGAATTTCTCATTGAACAACTATGGATGACCTGCCAGATGGCTTTCCCACAATGGAAAGTTTTTTAAAGCTTTAGAAACTGTTACCAAACATCTGAGCATATTTAGTAAGTGTCATATTCTGTGTCTACACACTTCTGTGTAACCCACCCGAGTTGCTCACTCCCACAGTTTTCAAATATTTGGAGATCAAATTTGATTCCATATACTGTTCACTGGCTTGTTTCCATTTTCTTGAGACAGAAAGAGCAAGCGTGACAATGCAGGATGTGTGACTTTTCCTCCAGTTTTTCAAAATTTGGCATGTTCATATTTGCCCTACTCTCTGGCAGATGCAGGCCCATGGGCCTTCCATCATCATAGATCATAGATCTGAAGTCTCATTTCAGTGTAGAAAGAATGATTTTCCTTTGCATTTGCAGTGGAATATATTCACCCCTGAGTGAGGAATAAAGTGTTACCTTCCTTTTCTGCAGTTTTTTGTCTCTTGATCCAGGTAAGTGAAACTTGGGCTATCTCAGTGTGTGGAAAAATGGAAAAGTGGTATTGCATCCATGATCTTTTGGTATTGAATTTGCTTATTGAAATTAACAAAAAGGCAGAATTAATATTAAGGGGATTGTCCACACATAAACAGTCTAGGAAAACACATCTAAACTCACTCAATTGTATCATTGTATCAATACAGATTGTCTTAGTCTTTCCTACGGGTGTAAGGCATGTATTTGAAAATACAGCTTCTTCATGAGGAACTGAATGATAGATCACTATTGTAATCAATTTCATCATTATCTATAGACAGCATGTAGAGAGCAGTCAGACAAATGGAGGTGGAATCAGTACTTGGCATAGCATGTTTTAAAATAACATAATGATAAAATATAGCCAAAGAAGAAAGGGGCTGGTATTCTTCAGGAATGGTATCTCTGATTAGCAATTTACTACAGTTCTGCCTCCCTCAGCCCTTCTCAGTTTTGGGGTCAAAGAAAAACAATCCCTTCATCAGCATGGTTAAGACTTGCAGCCTTGAAATGACAGGATAAATCTGTCATTTTTTCTGCCTCGGGGATTCTGCAGCAAGGATGCATGGTGCAAGATGTGTGGTGGAAAGAGGGAGTAGATTGTAGAGGGGACAGTGACATTTTCTCTGCTTCCCACCTGCCTGTGTTATTTCATTTTTTCATTTGCTCCCCCAAGTAAGGATGCAGCTGGCAGTCAACACTTAGGTAAAGACAAGTGCTAAAGGAGCTCTTGGGTTAAGTTTTGTGTCTACTAATGAAGCTAGCTGCGATGGCTAAGGAAGATTTTGACCTTTCTATGAAAGCTTATTAAATTGTTAATTTAGTTCATCTCTTTTCCTCCCATCATTGATGAGTGTTGCTTATCATTCCTTTAGGCCTGGTCTTCCATGCTTTCTGACAAAGGCTTGCGTTTCATTCATGTACAGTGACAGTTGTCGGACAACTGAATTTTGCTTATTTAAGAGAATAGAGGGGGCATTTCACACCTCTTTTTATTTTTTCACTCCCTTCTCAAAAGAATTGTTGCGAGCTGGAGTGAGCTGGAGGATTTATAGGTCTTGGAAAAATGACTGGAGAGGAGTTGTTTGAGGAAATGCTCAGGATCAAGCACTGAAAGATAGAGGTTGTGCAGGACCATAGGCAGGTATTTGGAAAATGTGGGTCAGAATTGCCAGGAAAGAAGCCGAGGCACAAATTATGTGGCAATATGATACCAAAAGGCTGCCTGAACCTCGATTGTTGTCACAATCAGAGTTTAAAAAATTTGACTTAAAAAGAGAGGCTAGGGACATTTTTTCCCCCTTGCTTAATGATGTGTCAAAACTGGAAGGCTGCGAAAGGCTGTGAGCCCAAAAAGTGCTAGAACAGAACAAACTGAGATTTTGTTGAATGATCTGAGAACTTGGGCATAAGAAGTGGACGTTCAAATGAAAGGATAAACAGCCGTTTATAAGCAGTTGGAAATCAAACTCACCCACATAGCTACCTACCTATTTAACTGGTCAGAGATACCTAGAGATGTCTAGGTATTCATATTCCTATTAATTGGGAAGGCATGTGTGTCTGGCATGCAAATTTACCTTGACAGGCCTCTCAGGCCCTGTGATTGCCAGTGGGAAGACAACACTTAAAAAAAAAATCCTGGTCTTTTAGGAAAGTAGCCAACATAAGGGACTCTGTTAGTGCCATTTAAGACAGATTGTCTGAGATGTTTCTCTTTGCCAGGGCCTTGAAGGTGTATTTATCACAGACTGAGAAGAGCTGTGCACACACCCCCATCAGGTCAATAGAGTATGTGAGCACCACATGCAACATCTAGGAATTGGAACCAGAGATTTAATCCCAGCTCTGGAAATGTTAAAAAGCCTCTCCCATACCAGTGATTTTCCCTGTAACCTATTATTCATAGCCTAATTTTTCCTGAGACTTTTGGCATTTTTCACGTTCTGTGCTGATTCCCTTTGGAACTCTGATCACACTTTGTCCCCCTTATGTATCTTCCACATTTTGCATGACAAACTCTCTGAGTCCTGCATCATGCCAACCACATTCTGCACATGCACAAAGCTCATTTTGAAGGAGTTTGACAGAAATAGACTGGAGGACTTGGGCAAGTAAATGGATGCAAGAGCTGCACAGACCTGAGTGGTGCACAGCTTTGCTTTTCACCATGACCTGTACTGTCCATCCATACTGTGGAACTTACCCTTGGCAAGGACACACACACAAAGCCCTGTCTTAAAGTCTTAAACTCAGTGTTAGTAGTGTGTGGACCTCTTCCTGAATCTGCCAGGCATTTCTATTTTAGTTCATAGCAAGGCAGTTTTGCACTTGACAACTGCCCCATTCACTGCATTACTCAGCTTTATTCTTTATTCAGTATTTTAAAAGATGAAATTTATAACTACACTGGTGACACCCTGGTGCTTTTTGCTTTAGAAGAGAGGAAATTCTGCCATTAGATGCATCATGCAATCTGGGGAACTTCTGAAAATAGTTTAATTGGCCTCTAGTAACTATCATCCCATGTGGTTAACAGCAAATTTTGAATAATTAGATTTTAAGAAAGCATATGTTGCTAATTGCTTGTTCTGACCAGGAACGACAGCTTTAGTCAGTTATGCAAGATCCTGAATGATGCCAGGTGGAGCTGTAGTTAACAGGTAACATGAACATTACATTGTCTTCACTATAGGCCATTGTAGGTACATGTGAGTGGAACTTGCAAAATGTGATCAGTTTTTGGTTTCCCAGACTGAAACATCTACATCTTCTCTGGGGCTAAGGAAGAATCTGGCTGCTGGGTTAAGAAATCTGTCTGCAGGTGAAGAAAAGTGATGAAGTTGTTTTCCTATGTGGAAAAAATAACATTTTTTTATATAATACTACAATAGCTTGTGATATTCTGTGTTATTTAGATATATCAGAGAGATCAAAGCATTGCAGTATATTTTATCAACTTGCCTGTATTCTGAATCTATGAAATTGTATTTTCTCTTGTTCTTATTCAATTTATGATTTATTTTTCTCCTGGTATAAATCAGTTTCTGTTCTATGGATTCATGGCAGGTATTCCATCTTGTTTTTCAATATGCTATGTCTAGAACAAATATCTAGTCAGTCATGGGCATATAAAGTATTAATCATATGTGTTTGAAGGTATGTTGCTATAGCAATTCCTTTAGTGCAAGAAAAGATCAGCATATAGCAGGCCAGGGATATGAGAACAGTAGGAATTACAAAGCTATAACAGCACTATTAACACATTATTGCATTGTAATGATATTATTTTCTTACTATTCCAGTCCCCAGCTGCCTAATTTTTAAGATAGAATTCTCCAGCAGGGATTTCATAAATGGCCTGACATGAAAGACATTTGCAATATGAAGAAGACATTAAGCTATCTGAAGAAAATATTTTTCAAAAGAGAAAGTGGGTAAACAAGCAAAATATCTTCTGTCCCTGACATACCAGATCCCTTGTCTTCCCCATTCCAGTGTGATCCACCCTGAGGTGCCAAACATGACAGGGCTGAATGGAAGAGATTAGGAAGACCCAGCTTAAAAAGAAATGCTGTGAGTTGAGCATGTAAAGCTGCAGAGCAGGAAAGCTGGGAGACCTAGCAGAAGGCGATATGGAAATGTAATTTCATCTTGTATTACAAATCTAACCGGAAAATTTTAAAACTAAAGCAGAAAAGACATTGTCTCTGTAAGGATTATAATTATCTGGGGGAGAAAGGAGGCAGTAAGTAGTGGTGCAGCTCACGTCTGTAAAAAGAATGCAAGGGTAAATTGAACTGATTGGGAGTATGGACTGAACCACAGCGTGAAAGAGGACTAGTCAGACACAGATACACTTAGCCTGTATTAAGGCTGCTAATCCTCTGGGTGTATTAGCATCATCTTCCCTGGGGGGAAGGTAGGGTCAGCTTCAAGTAATCCCACTCTTGGTATTTCACTCTTTGAGTTTGGTGCTTTCCTAATGTAGATGTTTGCATTATGCTGCAAAACATGCTAAACTTCCTAAAGATCTCGCCCTGCTATGCTCTGTGTTTCAAATATTGAATTCTTGAGGTTCAACTACTGTAATATCTCTCTTTCAACACATTCATTAAAGAAAAGAAAACAAGAATTCCACAAACAAACGAACACTGCAGTAGACCTTTGGATTTGTTGCATTGATTTAGTGTCTGAATGAACAAGAAAGAACATTTATATTTGAGTGGATGGGATCAAATAGTAAAGATCAGAGGGAGCTAGCTGTGTATCATCCACATCCTTTCTTTTTAATTAAAGACAAATATAGGCCTTCAAGAAAAAGAAGCAGCAGTTCAAAGAGGTATTAAGTTTAATAGCAAGCAACCTTTACAGAGATGGGTCATTTTTTCACTGTCTTGTTTTACAGCAAAGTGACAGAGAGAAGCAAGAAAGGAAAACTGGGAAAATTTAACCTGTCACAGGAAAAAAAAAAACCAGGAAAAAAAAGAAAAAGATTGCTTTTGTTGAACATGCTTTCCAAGGAAGACAAAATTTTCAAAGGGAGAGGGAAGGAAACAGATAGATTTTAAAAAAATAATAGAGCTTAAAGATACACTTCCTAGTTTGGCCTCCTTGGGATGTGTGTGAAAAGAAGTTACACAAAGTGCTTAATTTAAATTGTGATGGAAAGAACTACATTAGGAAAATAAAAATACCTAGGCATTTGGAAATGAGCAAGTGTGCTTTGCCACTGAACTCTTTTGGTCAGCTGCAACTTGCTCCCAGATTTCATTTTCCAGATATTTAACAATATGGGTGCAAATACCTGAAAAACTCATTAGAGGTATCAACAGCATTTAATGTTTGTATAGCAGACTAGGCAGCCCTGCAGAGCAAAATTTTCAACTCTGTATAGTGCCAAGCTTGTGGTGAGAAACTGTGATATCGCAAACACATGTTTTTTCTGTAAGGGAAAATCTCTCAGCATGCAGAAGGTATCATTTACCCTAAAGAGGTTATGTAAGTGCTGAGTAAAATTATTAATAAAGTGGTTGACATTAAGAACTGGAATTTTGCAAGCAGTCCTGGCTGGTGAAATATCTGTGGTCAGGGTCTGTAAAATTCGAGAGGTGAGCATGCACAGCATATATGCATGCATGTAAGAACAATATGGGTGGCTGCGTTATGAGTCTCATTATTTCTGTGTATATATATATATATATAAAATTGCTGTTCATGTGTATATGAATAGTGACAGCTGTGTGTATGAGAACCACCTATATATGTGCATACTTTAAACATCATCTGAGAATTTTTAATGATACATTCCTCACTACATTTTCCCAAACTTTGGAAAATATTAGTATTTTCTAAATTTAAAAATAATAGGCCCTTATACTAATCTTGCATAGAAAGCAGAACCTTTACAAGGGCTATTCCCACCTCTCTCCTAAAGTCAGCTCCAAATGCCTTAAGAATACATCTTTTCAATTTTTATTATACAGCTATTTCCATTCATCGGAAAACTGACTTTTACTGATGTCCTGAATGCTCCTTTAAATAAGGCTTCCACTACTGGATCTAATCTAATATTGTATCATTTTGAAGTAATACACAGACACTACCAGAACACAGAATGAAAGAGCAAAACACTGAGGAAGGTGTCGAGCCAAAGCATGCATCCACTGCATGTTGTTGCTCTATTTGGTTTAAGTTTTCCAAGGAGCTACAGTGTACCATGATGGATCAGCTGTCTATGCACATTGCACCTTCAAAGGCTACATCCTGCAGGACCCCTGAAACTAATTGAGAGAAAAATCTGATCCCACTGAAATCTCGAGGAATTTTGCTGCTGACTTCACTAAAGCTGTGATTTTGCCTTATATATTTGTTCAAGGAAGAACGGAGCCCTTCAACCACAATATATCTGTTCTGCCCCTCTGCCACTGCTGTGGGTGACCCCAAATACTCGTCCTCAGTGTCAGGCAGTGCAGTTGCTGTTTATTTGCTTCTGTTCCTAGCTCAGCTGAGCGTGCTAAGTGAGAGATGCGCCAGCCTGCCTCGTCACAAATGGTCTTTTAATGAACTAGTCAAGGATTTAAATTATCCAAGAACCTGGGAAAAAACATTTTAAATTTAAGACCCTTTTAGGCAATTAAAACCTGACATGTTGCCATTGAAAACAGGCCAGGGAAAAAGTGATTCCACCTCTTGAGATTCGCCACTTACAGGGAGAATAATGGCATTTCAGGCACCCCAGGTACTGCAGCCTTCAGAGGGTGCTCGTATGTCGGCTTCACAAATTGATTCTTGCTGTGCAGCATCTCGAGTTGATCCTCCAGGCGTGAGAGTGTTTGGTCACTGAACAAACTGGATTACTCTATGTTGAGCCACTGCCACTTCAAAACATGGGGGAGGAGGAGGGGGGAGAGAGAGAAGGAGAAAGATTTCCACAGCTAAAATATTTGTTTCACTAGATTAAGCACATTAAGCAGCTTTATTTCTGCTTTTGGATGTGTTTATTTGTTGGTTTTAAATGTGTGATGTGATCAACTTCTATTTGAAAGCAATAAGATTTGAATATCTTAATACTTGAGATATCCATGTTTGCAAACTAGTAAATAATCTGCCATTCAGAATTTGCTAAATAGCCTATCAATAATGGACTTTGAAAAAAAAAAATTGCTGGGCTGCAATGCTCCACAGTAATGGAAAATTTCCTTGTCCTGTCCACTTGTCTCCTGTGTAGCACGGAAAGGCTAAAACATTAAATAACTACATACATCATACAGAAAAACTCCACAGTGAGGCCCTGAAAAACTAATTTTCCAAATAATTCCCTTACTAGTTAAAGAAGTCATAAAGTCAGCCCTTAGCCATAAAACATATCACTCATATTTCAATTCTCAGGTGCCATGCCAGGGTCACAACTGCTGCATGTGAACTGTTCCCATGCAGGCCCAGGGAAGCCAGACTGCCCTTGCCTCCCAGCGCTTACATCCCAGCATCCCTATGCCTGAGATGTCCATCCAGTGTGGTTTTCAGCTTAGCTCTGTCTGTTACCGGTGGCCTCAGTTTCTATAAGCTTAACCAAGGTATACATCTCTTAGTTCCCTATTGCCATGTGGGAGACTCAATCCTCCCCTTTCCTGAGTTCCTTTGTGTTACACATGATCTGGCTGCACAGGTTGGGCTGGCCATGTCATGAAAGCTTGCAGGCAGCTAAAGAGCAAAGCACTGGAGACGACCGTGAAGTGCTGGGCCAGAGTAGCTGCAAATGCTGGCACTGGCTGCGTGAGCGCTGGCGAGGCTGTTTTGTGAAAGCTCACAAAGGTTCAGAAGGGAGACCTGTTCTTCATCAAATCCACTGCTGCTGAGGCAGAGACCTTCTTGCAGCCTTATCCCTTAAAACTAACTCCACATGTGTATTTAAGATTAGTTAATGGAAAAACGTGAAGTGCTGTGTTTTAGCTAAAGCTTCCCTTTAGGGAAGTGGAGCAGCTTTGTTTTGGAGGGATCTGGAGGAGAAGCGCCTGGCTGTCCAGTGCTGTGTCTCCTAACTGCATCTTGTATCACAGCCCTCTAACACTGCAGGTTTTTCTTGCTTTTCTAGTTGCAAAACATAGTTCATGAGAAAAGTTCAATATGCACAGAGAAAAGGACATCCATGAAAATGGAATTCTTAAGTTTATAATTTTTCAGAAAAATGGAGTTATTTCTAGCACATCCACAAACACAGGTAGATGTGAAGTTGGCTTGTGATGTGGCTAGAAAGCCGGTGGGATTGGAGCGCAGCACACATGCTGCTGGTAGCTTGAAGTGACTCACAGTGGCTGTTCAAACGGAGAACTTTTTGCCTCCAGGTGATTAGATAAATACTTGTTTTTAACTGCCTTTACTTCTTATTTTCTGTTTTTCAATGCAACTCTGTTAAATGTGTCTTTTCCATGGCACTCATCTCTTATGCGTTATAGTCCTGCTGTGTACTGAATAAACTTTGAGAGCTGGAAAGAGCAGTCCCGTATGAAATAATGAAAAGGGTTAAAATCATTAATTAGCTTTTTTTTATGCTGTCTTGTGTTTTGGCCAAAGAGTGTAAATTCACCTGACTATTTCTGAAGTATTTCCTACAGAATGCTAGAAAATTACTTTTAAAATAAAGCAATTATTGAAAGCAGTTTGCATGTTATCTCTGAGCCTTAAGCTTTAAAGAATACCAATATCACAGAATCAAACCAAATTGCGAGATGTGAAAAATATGTTTCTAAATTACTTAATTCTATTTCTTAAATTTTCTATGTCTAATGAACTTTCTATTCCTTTCTGTAGGAAGGTTTATATTTGATATTCCTCCCACAAACTAAAGCAGCTATAAATCTAAAAAGCCTAAAGCTGTATTTCACCTTGGTACTATGCAACTTTTGCTACAGGTACAGAAATGGAGGATGTAAAAATTGTCAAAACAGCTATCTATTGCCTTTAAATATTTTTAACCAGGTCACAAAAGCAAAACACTGGCCTTTAGTGCCACTTTGACTAGGGGTCCCTATTCCCATAGGACATTTCTCTACTTTCCAAACATGTACATATTTTCTGCCCTGAATTCCAGCATGAATGAATATATGAACAATATTTCATCAAGGTTCTGTTTCCATCATTCTGTTCATGAATATCCACTTCCTAAGAAGAGTTTGAAAGCAAAAGAATTAAAATAGAGTAATGGATCTAAAACACTGATTGCAGGTTTTTAGCTTGATATCAGCAGTAAACTGGCTTTTAGTGGAAGATAATTCAGAATTTCTGTTGTCGTTGCCATTTTCATTGGCATGTAATGTTTCTAGACAAGTCTCACTGCTCTGAAACCTACTTATTCCAAATAGTATTGATAAGGTTTTATGAATATGAAAAGTCTATTTGAACTGAGTTAAATCTGCAGTGGTGCCAGCTCTCAGTCCCTGTCTGTTAGCTCATGGGGAACAATGAACTCATCTTATGTAACTTGAAAATTAAATAATTAAAAACAATCCTTCTCCCTCCCTGTGTGTAGTTCCCCCCCTCCTTTCTTTACGGTTAATAATTATAATAACACACTCAGATGCAGGCAGTGTTATTATCTGATAATGCCTGAAATTTGAAATGGGCCTATTAGCCACCCGAGGCGAAACATAATTGCCCAGTTTCTGTGCACTATCAGATGGCAGATGATGTTGCTGAATGTTATTACTTAAGTATTTCAATTTTTCATATGGTGGAGAAATTAAATTTCAACTGTGTTCTGCAGCAAAACACTCAGCTTTGAAGGGTGTTGCTATTTCTGAAAGGTTGCGATGCTGGTACTGTTACCCCTACAACCTTTGCTAAAATTGGTGCTTTGACAGTGTAATTGAAGCTGAAGAGCATTGCTGCTGGGCACATTAATGTGGTTTATACTATAGTGAGTATTTGCACTTCCAAACAGCAGTAATCCCGTGTCAGCTTTCCTAAGTAAGCAAGGCCTGAGCCCATTTCATTGCTGGTAAGTCACACATCTCCAGCTCACAGGCATTTTCCATTGCAATTCCACCTGGGCTGGTGCTCCCAAGTCTGAGCTCTTCTTCACACTACAAGTTTGAAATACTCAAAATAAATTCTTAGCTGTTTTTGTTTGTTTGTTTGTTTTCTGAATAGTTTGTTTAGCTCTGCTTTAAAGCCCTGGGGACTGCAGAAGCAGGGAAGCCAGCCCATAGCTCCTTCAGCTGGGAGGTGTTGAGGGGCTGTGGGCCAGCAAGACTGATGCTGCTAATAAGGCCTGGTGCTGTGACTCAGAATTAAAGGTTACTTGCCCAAAAAAAAGGGTTTAGCTTGAATAATTTCATGTTACACTGAAACCTTTGGGACTCCCTCCCAGTGGAGCGAATCTAATAACACTGCCTGGGTAGGATAGACTTTGGGGCTTGATATATCAGCCTCACCTAGAAAAGCAAGAAGAAACTATGCTTTATTAGAGTCAGAATGTACTGTTATTTAGCATCTTTGTGCTACTGCCTAAGGGAGGCATGAAACAGTACTTATTCCAATCTGTTGCAAGCATTATATGCTTTCAAAGAATTTCAGAGAGTTAAGCTCTTTAGAGAGCTGACTTTTTAGGAATTTTCTGGCTTTTATCTCAGGTTAGGGTCAGTTCATCTGTGTAAAACTTCCAGGTGCTGTGATTCCCTCTGTGATGTCCGGGTTACACAATTTTCATTCACAGTTGAAGAGGTAAGTTTTGAGTGGGGTCTAGTTTCCTGCAAAATTACCTCTGACTTCAGGTCCTCTGCTTTTATTTTCCCTTGTAGGAAAAAAAATAAACTTACAACCCAATGAAAAAATCTATTTTAAATTATTTTTTTGTTTGAGAAATTAATATTATATTGCTCAATTTTCATATTAACAGCTAACTGAGAAAAATACTTCATCATTGAATATGAAAATATTTTAATTTCTTCCCTTCCCAGATGCTTTTGTTTTTGGAGCATCCTGACCTGGCTGCCTTTTTTTTTTTTTTAATGAAAAGAACAATTAGTGAAACCATGATTAGGAAATCCTGATAAGGGGAGGAATTCAAAAGCAGCATCTAGAGGAATAGAAATGAACTTGAGAGTGGGGAGAACCAACTATCTTCCCACCTTTTCCCTGTGGCAATAGCTGATGTATGGAGCCTTTGACTTACCCAGCGCAGAGGGTGTTGGAAGGTATTCCTTCTGCTGTTGGATTGTGTGTAAGTCATGCAATAAGACTTATCAAAATTCTGTTTTTCCTAGAAATTCCTCAAATAGCACCATTCAGCTACAAGAAAGGAAGGTATTTGCTTTCTAATGTGGGGAGGAATGGTGTTACCCTATTTCTGCCTCGTGAAACTATTTTCATAAACTCTTTTAAAATATGGAAGACCTACATTTGTAAGGATTGGATTAGGACATAAAGGAAAACAGAGCTCTACTATACTTTGCTGCTTTTTTAGTGGATTTGAATTGAAACACCTTTGAATTCCTCAGGATAAGATGAATTTTGGACCTGAGCCAAATTTCCACTTTTAAGAAAAATGCAATGTCTCTAGCAAGTCACAAGTACATACAGTCTTTTTTGTTTCTTTTTGATTCCTCATTCCATACTTAGGATGTGCTTTAATGGCCCGAGCAGGTAAAGTGCACTCTCGATGAAGTTTTTGTATATACACACACCTTGGACATTGGGAAAACAAGTACACTGTTCTCAAATATCTGTAAAAGCAAGGATGTCATCCCTGGATACAGGATATGTGGGAGAGAAGGAGCTTTATGTGCCCTTCAGCTCATCAGCATAATGCTGGGAAAAAAAATCCAGCTCTGAGGCCCAAATTCTCTTCTGAGACCATCAATAGAGATGTGAAGAACTTTGCTGGAAAACAATTCTTTCAGAAGAAGAGTGTGACATGTCTGCTAAGTTCACAGTTCCTGTTGGCCTCTTTCCCCTGGACCCTGTTTCTGGTCTGTGCAAAATGGGCATGACCAGTACTGCTGAGGCTTGCTTTGGCTCACCCTGTCTCAAAAGCAGAGCTTTAAAAATGGAAGAGCACACCAACTGAGAAGATCTGAACAGATGAACAGTCAGTAACTCAAATTCCTTTTTAATATTCATCTCCCAATTGTTTTGGAGAGGTGGTTAGCAAGACTACTCAAAAATTCTGTCTGAATGCTGCATGATCAACTGTGCTTTGGCAAAGCTTCTGCCGAGCCTCCCAGAAGTCCTTCACAGCACATCAAGCTCCCAGAGTCATATAGCTTCCTCTTGGCAAGGGCATTTCATAGTCCACACTATTCAATGCCAGAACTGGAAAACAATAAAATAAACTATAAGCTATGAAGCAAAAAGAAAATAAAGAAAGAAAATAAAAGAAAAATTATACTCATTGTAATTGAGTCAGCTTGTTGAGGGACATAAAAATCTAATCAATTGCTTTTGCATAACAATCAGTTGCCACATTGGGCTCTAATTGAGCAGCCAGATGGAGCCTTGTAGTTGTAGACTGTAGTAGTAGTATTCCTGGGACACACAAAACCACATGAGGCAATGAACATTAGGTTCATCTTTCTATTAATGTGTAAGGAGAGCTCTGCTTTACAGGCAGAACCAGATTTCTCAAACCAAACATATTCCACTCACTGTGCTTCTCTCCCATATATGGCAGACAGAAACCTTTCTTTTAACGGATCCTTTCTGGGCTTATAGGTATTGCTGAATATACTCTGAAGTTGGGGCATGCGTGGCTTCCAAATGCCCAAATGACATGGAGTATCTACAGGAACTTCATCTCCTTTCTAACGTTTTTGTATATGCTCCATGTGCGTGGCAGATTTAAAAGGACACTGACGAGACATTTTTCATAAACATTCTGTGCCTTAGTGTTTATAAAAGCTTCTTGGGAAAACTGAAGCTGAAATCCATTTCTTGAGTGAATTGTTTTTCTCGTCCATCTGGATACTTTGATTTACTTGGCTGTGAGCTTTCTGGTAGCAGCAGAAGCAAGCAGTAATAAGGAACTGAGAATATTTAACTATTTATCCCTAAAATTAAACAAAAATAGGCAAGTCCCATTTTGAGTGTGCAAAGCTTGGCAGCATTCTGTCAAATAGGGTGTTGAATCAAATATAGTCAAGAAATAAAAATGACCAAAGAAAGATTTTTGCCTAAATATAACCTGTGTTTCTGTCCCTGTCTGTGTTCCCTAAGATCGTCTTTGTCCAAGAAATGTCATTGACTTTGGAACAGGCTCAACAATACCACACTAACGTCTGGTTTTTAAAAATGTATCTACTTGATGATAGGTGGCCAAGTAGGCAAAAGTATTGTCTCAGAGATCTGGGAAAAAAAATTGAACTTGCTGATTTTTTTTCCTAGCTTCCAATAGTGATTAAAGTTAAAATAATTCCTCTAGGGTTTAGTGACCCTTCTCTTCAATGGAGGAGAGCTGCTAAGGGCAGCTGCCACTGCTGCACTGCAAGAACTTAGCAGGATGCTGGCTGGGACGTGGTGCATGGTGGTGACTTTGCAGAGACTGTGTACATTGCATGCACACCATGAGCAGCCACCCTTGTGCTGAGGCCTTGGTTGGCCTGCCACATCAACCTCTGATGGGGAGATAGCAGCCCCTGGTTCTTTTGGTTGATTTATTAAGATCTATCATCTCCACTGTGAAACCTTTTATATTTTGCAGTCTCCCTCTCAAACAATCTTCAGACGGCATTTCTTTCTGCTTTTCTCTTACTTTCACAGTTCTCTCTAATTTCCTCTCCTTCTGTCTTCTAATCTGATTCCTAATTTCACGGCTGTGCAGACTACTTATTAACAGCTGCCATATTCTTTCTCCTTTCCCCTTCTACCCTTTCTTGTAGCTGAAAATTTCAGCTAAAAATAGGTAGGATATGCTCTGGGGAGTTCACAACAATTCTTAAGGAGCAGTACACAGGTTGCTTTCATTGCTGTAAAAAACTGTTTGACAACAATCCACAAAAGCAAAATTCTTCTAAAGATTCATCTCTCACCAGAAGCCACCTTAATTTCAATTCTTGGGAAGGTCTCTATGTTACCTTTCACTACAATTTGCTAAAAAAGGAGTAATTTGAATTTTTTTCTGTTTTATATAATCATTTATATACATATATATAAATGATATATCTATATATTACTGAATTGTAGTATCTTAGGGATTACGTTTTTGCAGTCCTTCTAATGTAATACTACATTAAAACAATACATTGATAACAGAAAGTAACACTTAGCACATTTTCAATTAATAGCCTGTCTGAAAATGGATCTTTGTCAAAAAGATGAAACCTTATTATTATCTAGTCATTTCTTAATGATTGAACCAAAATGAATGAGTCAGTGTTCCTTTGTTCCTCTGAGAAATCATCAAAAAAAGAAGTTTCTTCCTCAGGTTTCAACTGAGGACTTCAAAACTTCCACACACCTGCAAGAAAGATGCCTCCTTTTCAGGATATCATACCCCATATGCATTTCTGAAATATCTGAAACTAGACTGAATAAGCATATTTAATCACAGGTACCAGAAACTCAACAATTTGGTTTAATGTCTTGGCCAATGATTTGGGAATGTGAGATGCCACAGTTTGGCTAAAGTATACACAGAGATTATGAGAGCAAATATTCTCTCTTTTGAGAGAGAACTGCTTAATTGTTCCATTAATATTAAAATGTGCATGAAAATTTACTTTCTTATTCTGAGCTGGGACAGCCCTTCAAACTAACAGTGCTGGTCCATTGCTATTATGCTGTCATGTTAAAAAAAAAAAGAAAAAAAAAGAAAAAAAGGGTACCTTCCATTTTAACAACTTCTTGGCTTTTTACCTTATAATTATAGATTGATTATGGCTTTTAATCTCACTTTTTAATGTCGTTTTTATTGTTAAGGATGATAGGTCCAAGGGGATTTTCAGATATGAGATGACTCCTTTGAGAGTGATATGTATAAGAACTGCTGGATGCTGCAGATAAGCTTGATACATCTGGGAAGCAATCTGTGTGTGGGTTTTGATGGGATGTGCCTTTAGTGGCTCCAACCACCACCCGGGGATAGTGTGAGCTCAGAGTCTGCTCAGGGCTCTTGACCCTACCCTGGCAGTGTGTTTCTGTTTGGTGTACCACTGAAAGATCATTGTGAGGAAAATTCCCAAGTGACACCTTCCTCCTAAAAATCAGTCAGCACTTTGGTGTCTGTGTGTTAAGACACACATCCAGGAACCTCTGCTCTTGTAATACCTGAGAAAGATGATTCTATTGTAGCTGTCTTTTTCATCCTAGGCATATGAGGGTGACATTTTAGATTACAAGTAACTAGCTAGTGCTGTGCACCAAGAATGTAGTTATTTCTAAAGGGAAGCTTATGTGAGACAACCAGCCTAACCATGGCTGGCTGGAGGGGTATCTGGAAGTACACACAGTCTGTGAGGTGTCCGTGTCCACATCTAGGCTCATGGGGCTGTCCCCCCCTTGTCATAACTACACAAGGTTTTCGCAAGGGAAGTGGTGATTGCGTCCTCACTAAGGTTCTTTCTGGTTAGATAGTCTGATTTGTCAGGATTATGTGTCTGTCCCATGCTCCCACGTGGGCTCTGAACTCACAGAAAGCCCTGGAGAATCTCAGGATTCCTTAATTGCCTACTCTGATGAGATATCAAACCTAAGGTGTAGGCTTATGGTTCATGGGACTTGTTCAGTATGTTGAAAACAGTTTTGTCAGGTGTTCAAATGCAGATTTTTGTCTATGGGCCTTGAAATCACTTTAAATCCTTGGTTTATATATATTTGTTTATTACATTGGTAAAAAAACATCGAAAATGCCTTGCTTTTTGGATGCTGCCTTGGCATACAGAACATTATAAGAATAAACTTTGTTAATATGGCCCAGGCCCTAGACCTCATCATCAGCCTGATCAGGCTGTCTATGCCTTGCAACAAATTCCAAGAGTCTTACCTCACCAAGCTTGGGATAGGCAGCTGGAAACAGCCTGTAGAAAAAATACTGGTGAAGAAGGTTTCTCAGGCAATCATGAAAGATACATTCATAGGAATATCTTGAGCTGTCTGGAGTTGGAAATTTTCCACTGACAAGATTTTTTCCCACCAAAACACATAATTCTGTAAAAAAAAATTCTCATGGCAAAATTTTTGTTTGCAGTTTCTCATTTCCTGGATGACAGCCACAGAGAGCAGAAATGGAATTCCATCTTTGAACTAAAGAAGAAAGCTGTGTATGTGGACACCCAGCTGTTGACCTGCATCTGTCAGATTTCATATACTTTGATAGTCAGTAGTGGAAGTGACAAATCTGAAACATCAAAATAATATACATGCCCAAATTACAATGCAGACTCCTTGCCAGATGTCTGATAACAATCTTCCCAATTCATTTGGTCCAATGCTTTAAGCAAGTAACAAATTAAGTGAAACTTTAGTCTTTTGACAGTGAAGACCACAAACTGCATCTCACCACTACCAGAAAATGGAAATTGTATGTGCCTGTGTGTGGTCTATCCCTTATTCATCAATTTCCTCTCTATGGACCTGCTTTTTTTGATTAGGTTTTCATTACAAACCAACTGCAAAACTTCAATTTAAATAAAAGGAAACCTTGTGTGTGGTATTGGTAGTTTTACTACTTGAGGAATATTAACTTGTGAGCATGGATTTACCTGAACTTCAGTTCCCGGACATTTTCTAGAAACATGTTTAATTGAAAAAAACCCTACCATATTGACATTTTTATGTCTGCTGTTCTCTCTGTCAATGCTTTTTTAGAATCCTTATGTGCTGCCTACTCCTCAGTCTTGGCTTTAGAATTCAGATTTATTTCATGATCAAAAATGTTTTTTAAAAATGATGTCCTTAGGTTCATCAGAAACCTTTAGATCACTTTTACTGTAATATCATCCTGAAATTATTTTATCCCTATTGTAACTGTCCCAGAAATTATTTTTACCTAAATGATCTAAATTGCAATAAATACAGATGTCTGTCAGGCAAAATAAAAAGTAATAGTTATAGGTGAGTTTGTATTTCTAGAATATTCCTCATATAAAATTAACGTAGTGCAACACATACACACACAAAGCAGTAAAAAAAAAAAACAACTCATTGAATTAGTGATTCAGATCCTGTTTCCAATTACGTTGTTGTATACCCAGAGCAATTCCACAGCAATTCCGCATTATTACTTTTGATTTATTCCAGTATAATTAAGAAAAACTTATGTCATCAACTCCAACGGAAGCCACTGTCTGAAAATTTAAACAAGAGAATACACTTTGAGATAGTTTCTGACTAATGAATTGCAATATAATTCAATATCAAAAGAAGCAGTGATTTAATACTAGTACCCTTTCATTGTCTTACCTAACTTTGTATTCCAGGTATGCATCCCAGTTAGGAAAAAACCCCAAAACAAAGTACTAAGACTCAAGCAAAATAATTTTTAATTTTATTTTTTTACATTATAGGTAATATTTGTCTGCCAAACATTAAGAGTTAAATTTGTGTAACAATCCCAATCTCTAGCAGAACAGACTCAAAGCAGAAAGAGTATATTAAAACCCCCTAAATTTTTCAGAGTCCAAAATAATTGCATTCTGCTCCATTTTTCTTATCCTGTTACTTTTCATTCATTCTGTGAGTTATGACTCCTTATACCTGCTCAGATCATCACTTTATTTGCTGTATATACCAAGCTGCATTTATCTATCCCCCTTTCTGATAATAATTGATTTTTGCATGGATCCTAACTATCCTAACAATCTTTCAAGGATTACTGCAAATCTGTCAAACTCATAGATATAGACGTCATTTTGAATTATGTCAAACACACATCACACTTTCTGAAAAATTATTAAAAACTCTGTCATGACAGAGGTAACTTTAGATGGCAGTGTAAGCATGACCTGGCATGAGAATTTTTTTGGTAGTCCCAGAACCTGTATTGCCTACACCTCAGTTTTAGAAACCAAATTAAATACTGCTGGCCTCTTAATCAAACACCATGCATCCTGCTACAAAATCTAGTAGTAAGCTAGCCAGAAAAGCCCATAATTCTGTATTCAATTTTTTTTTCCAAAGAAGAGGGGATAAATGTCAAATTCACGGAGAGAGACTGCTCTTTCACTGCAGAAATAATTAGATGGACCTTTCTTGACTCCTGGACTACAGAATAAAATACTTCTAGGTAATAGTGCCCTTTGTGCTGTTTTTAAGGGTCTGTGACTGATGCTTCCTCTTGCAAAGGCACACTTCCCTCTGTGATTAAATATTTACCACAGTGAAAGAGCAGCAGAAGGACTAAGTGCCTCCAACTGACTGTTGTGGAGGTCCATAAGGGAGTACAGTACATATATAAATATTTTAAAAGATCAGGTCAGAGCAGTGTCCATATCAGGCCATCTCCCTGTAGATCAGGGTGTGCTGTTTGTTGGTAGGCAGATGGATGTTTGCTTACCAACAAACCAAGCCTCCACTTTACTTGCTGTGCCTTTGCTATAGATCACTTGTTAAATTATCACATTAATCATGCATATGAAGAGCTCTGCTTTGCCTGGTGATTAAGAAGGGTGAGAAAAACATAATTAAAGGTGCTACAATCTGTTTTGTTTGTCCTGGGTATTTTTATTGTTTCCAGGGCTCACCCACAGGAAGAAAATTCACATTTAATTCTTTGGACCAAGAGGTCTCTGAATTTATGAGGATCTTAGCCACACAGGAGCCATCTGTCTCTTCTTTCTTTGAAAAAACAAAGTACAGAGCATCTTGCCCCAGGTCTGCTATCAAGAGCATTTGGAGGGAGTGGAAGGGAGTCAATAATGTTCTCCCAGGCTGGCTGCTGATCCAGGGCATAAGCTCATGCTCCAAGGGGAAGGTTGGCCAGTCCTTGGCTTATATCTTGTGGAAATGGATAATCATTGAGAGGGTTTTTCAGCTCATGGCTGCTCAGGTTTTTTTCACCTTTCTGTGGAGAACAACTCTAATTTGGGGTCCTTCTAAAATCTGTGGTTGTGGAATTCATCTGGTCTGCCAGTACTCTCAGGAGAGTCCCTGCAGAACTCAGGGCTTGCAGACTTCTGTCTGCAATTCTCATCCTTCTAGCTACATCTTTTTTTTGGTAGTAGAATGAGCTGAGGGAAAAAAAAAAAAAAGAAAAAATACAAAACCTGAAGAAGTGACTCTGTTACAACAGATTTGGGGAATCAGAGTAATAATTTGTTTTACACTGAACTGTGGTGAAATAAACAAATACAGTTCTGGATGTGATGAGGAAACTAATTAATCAACAGTTTATCAAATATATGTCTGAAAATAAAGTATGAAACAAGCATTTTTTATGCAGCCCTCTGAGATTTGAGAACACATATTTATAAGGTGTTACAAAATCATACAGCAGTTTAAGGTATGTGAGTGAAATAGATTCATTGCTACTAAGACCAGGGCAAGGACAGGGGAAAGTTTCAGACAAGGGATATCTTATTGCTAGGTTTAATGCATTTCCTTTCATAACTCTATTTTCAGTTTCTCCATCCTAGTCAAGCAGGCATGAGTTTGACTCAGACTCTGTGCACAGGGTGTCCTCAGGCAGACTTGTGTTTGGGGTACCTCAGAACACATTTGGAGCAGCCCAGGTTCCCATCAGCCACGATGGAGCCTGAATACACTGCTCTTCCAAACCCATATGGGCATTCTTTGATGTTGTGAAAGGTTCACTGCTGGCCTTTGGCAGGAGCAGAACCCAGGAGAAATGAGCAGTGTCCGGGTTTAGGGGGATATAAGCATCATAAATTCATTCCAGGACAAGAAGCAAGGCTTTGTTAGCCATCAGCTGTACTAATGGCCAGCCCCTGGAAGCAGCAGGGACTCTCTAGCCTTCCTGAGACCCTGTGTGTGTAGGGAGGAGAGGCAACTGCTGTGGGCTTCTGGGAGTCCTTCTCTGTCAGGGTACAAAGGGCTGTTAATGCTCACATGACCTTTCCAGATGAACCTGCTTTGCAGTCAGGTGCTGGAAGATGTTCCACACAGTTAGTTATTTCTGGTAGATAGCAGGCCCTTCGCTTCAGCAGTTTCTCTTGCAGGAGTAGAGTACGCTGTCTTTTTCTGTTTTCAGGCTAAATAAAGAGGAATTTATGGAAGTTTAACAACAATTTTTTTGATAAGAAGACATTACCAACACCAATGATTAGCAAAGAGGGGCATAATCAAAGGTGGCACCTCCTGAAGCAGGAAGGAGGTAACCCAGTACTGGAGGTTTTGGTCAACATCTTTTGTAAACTGTCCTCCTTGGAGCTGAGGAATGGTGCTCCTGTCTCTCCTCTGCTTGAATGACTCCCAGGGACCCAGCAGTGTAGCTATTGTTGGCAGAGCAACACCCACTACTTTTTAGAATACATGAAGCAGGGCAGGTGAGCAATATAGGGCTTTTCTTTTGCCCTAATAAAACACAAGCTGGGCTGTAATTTCTCCAGTGACGGGTAGCACTGTATCTCCAGGTGCAGCCTTGGCCGTGGTGAAGCTGTGTTCTAGTCAGGCCCTCTGCAAACCATACCCAGTAGATGTTGAAAAGGCTAACAGCTCCCACCTGTGTTATATGGAAGAGATGAGATTTGTTTCTTTATTTTTAGAATGGAAAACCACCTCAGTTGTGGCAGAAGACTGTGCAACTCCAACATAGAAAACAGGTTGCAACAGTGTGCGTGGCTGGTAAACAGACTTTCATATTTAACAGATGCACCCCTTGCCTCGAGGTTCAGACATGCAGATGTTTTAGTCAATGTGCACCAGTCAGGATATACCCTCTTCATAGCCAGTGCATTCAAAGTTGGACTACTGCTGGATCATATTAAAGAAGATGGGACAAGAATTAGGTTGTTATTTCTTTGGATGCGTAGAGACATATTTAAAATTGTGCTTATCTTGTAATTGCTATATTTGTTTTCAGTAGATCTGACTGAGAGAGACATACATGAAAATACATTTCAGGCAGCATCTTATTTTAAAAAATTTAATGGCTACATGCCTATGTGAAACACCTTAGCAGATTCATTTCTGATGAAATAATTATCAGTACACATCAAACAGGTCATCAAGCCACATCTGACTGTCTTGGCCAAGAAAAATGAAAGCTTTCCTTCTGATTATGATCACAATAATGTCAGAATAATAATTACTTTTTTCTACACAGCAAGTACACAACACTATTGGAATTCTACTTCCCAACATGTTGGTCATCTCAAAGGTATCATAATTTACCATTTCAACTCCATCAAATGTCCAGGACAGTATATGGCTGCTACAATCTGAACATGTTCATTTTCATTTAAAACTGTTTTGACTTCAGCAGTACCCAGAGATCTTATACAGGGCTGGATGATAAACATACTCCAAGATGTGGCCAAGGGCCAAGGAACAGTTGTTTCAATGCTTCATGCTCTTGCTCTTTGACAGGGTCTTTAATAAAGCTGTGTCTCTCTGGATGGACCACAGTCTTGTAAACTAAAAAGCTCATGGTAGGGCAATTAACCGGGTTGAGAAACCCTGAGGGGGCCTGAAAGAAATTTTTTCATTTTCTGGTCTTTTTTTTCCTGTTTGGTTGAAAGGAAAATATTCTGTAAAATATTCCTGTATTAAACAAAAAGGATTAAAATTCCCTGTCCCTCCTCTCTTTGTTTTCTTCACAGACATAATGTAATGAGAATTTTTCCAAATATACCCACATGGGTTAAAAAAGGTCTAAAGTCAATGTACCCTATTTTCAACCATAATTACTCCTATCTATAGCATGTGCCACAAATATATTTTTTAAATAAAAATCAGAAAGGAGATGAAGCTGCAAAACAACAAGTGTTTTCCTTTAAAAATTCAGAAGAATGAGCATAACAATTGGCCATAAGAAAGGGAGTGCCCAGAGTTTTAATTCTTATGAGTTTACAGAGAATAATAAAAGGAAATACTTGCACTTGCTGAAGAAACTTAGAGGATGCAGAAGTTTAATCCTGAAGCAAATTAAATACATTGCCAGAAATACAAAGAATTCCCTTAGGTCTTACCTGCATCTTTCATCTGGAGTTGTCAAAGCACTTCTTAAGGCTCCAAGAACTGCTTTCATGCTGACATCTGGGACAATTACTCCTTAAACTTACCTTCTAGAAATATTTTGGCACAAAGCATCACAGAAGCTAGGTCTTATAAAACTGGAGGTGGTGGTGTTCTTTTAATTAGAGGAATGGTAATATTTTACATAAAAAACCAATTGTCTGAAGAGTAAAGCTGTATATGACCAAAACTATTCACAAATTTAGGATGAATTCAGAAAATTCTCTTTGCACAAAGCTTTAATAATGATACACAGGGGATAACATAGCTGAGGAAACAGGTGCAGAAAATAATGATTATTCCATTGAACAGCTTGAAAATGTGGAACAAGTTCAGACAATGAAAAGCTACTTCCTAGAGGANTGAGAATAGGTGTATATGCCGTGGTATGAAATACTGTGAGATGTGCAAGGTGCTTAACCTGCTTTTCTGATTTATGAGGAGAATGTAAGAGCCATTCATATGTTTTAACTCAAGGGGACATATAACTGTATGGCTGTCTGGTTTAATTGCAGTGCAACATGTGACTGGGTCAAAGAAATTATGCATGCAAAATAAAGACATAATATGCCTTGAATTTGGTTGTTATCTGTCCAGGTTATGAATGGGTTTCAAAGTAACCACAGATCATATAATTCCTAAGAGGAGTTTGGAGAAACACGAGGACTGTGCTGTGGAAACTCAGTTGCAGCAGAGCTCCCCTTCAAACAAGACTAAGGATGACTTCTGAAGTTTTAACTGGCAAAAATACATGTATTTCAATAGGATATTTTTCCACGTGTATCACAGATTCTTGGACTGACAGCTTGAGAGAAGGTACTCAGAGTATTCAGTCCTGACTTACAGCCAAGAGTAAGAACAAATGTCAGTACTTTTACTGGGTATGATAAAAGCATGGAAAGTTGTTCTTGATTTAGAGTGTGTTTGGAGGATGACAGTGAGAGATTATGAAAATGATTGTGAAAAGAAAAAAAGATGGTGTTGCATATAATTTCATACTTTACTATTCTGAATGTTTATTAGGTGTGCTTTCAGTGTTTGTGGGAGTATTCCCGACAGGCAGAAGAGCAGATACCTCCACTGTGGTTTGAAGAGAATCAGTGTCACTGGCATGCAGAAGAGTTTGGGATGATTGAACCTTCTGGAATTATGCCAGCCTGATTGAGGGAAGAAAGAGGGAAGTGAAATGACTATGGAAGGACAGGTATATAATTATACAGGATGATCCAAGAGGTACTACATATATTACTTCTTTACTACTAGAAATTTTTCCTATTTTTCATAATGGGAAACTTTCATAATTTTCTTTGCAGTTTCTTCAGAAACAGTGAAGCTTTCACTTCAGTGGGTTATTTTCTTAAAAATTAGTATTTTGCATAGATGACAGCAATAAGCTATAACTAAAGATCAACATTTTTTAAATTAACACAAGGCTTCAGGCCTTGGTGTTCCTCCAGAGGAATATATCAAGACTTTGTCACTTCCTTCTGGGATGGAGTTCTGGGCTAAATACACCTCCAGCACCCAAAATGAGATGCCCTTGCTAACACTAACAGTGGCAGCTGGAGGCACCTGAGCAAACACGGGTATCCTGAGCATGCTTTACACAGAGCTTGTGCAATATGGATATGGAGTGACCACCAACCTGGCACAGAAGTTAAAGAAAAAAGAACAAGAGGACTTCTCTAAAATTCAGAGATGCTAATGGTAGCTCAGGAGCACAAGGGACAATGGGAACAATCTGAAATGAGAGAGGCTCAGCCTCCCCATGAGGGTAGCCAAGCAAGGTCACAGAGATATTGTGCAGTATTAGAGTAGCGTGTAGGGCTGGGTGTCCTTCCAACTGATTTATCCTGTGATAACAAACAGGGATGGCGCAGGTTCATAGATGTTGCTAAAAAAACCCAAGAACAACAACAACACCACCAACATAAAACAAACAAACAAAAAACCCCAAACAAAACCCAACCAAAAAAACCCCAAAAGCATAAGGAGGCTTTTATTTAATACAGCAGTTCTCCCTTGATAACTAGAAAGGTGGTGGTGTGGAAGGCACAGACAAATATTTGTACAACAGTCGTTATAGATGATATATGAAGGATAACCAAAGGAGGTTAAATTGCTCTCTCAGCAAGAGATTAGTGAAAACAGAAGGGATTTGGATGAAAAACAGGCTCTGAACTTGCATTGGTTAGAATTTCACAAGTTTAGTCAGAATGAACTAATGTTAAAAAGTCACCTTGGTCAAGTGAAATGATTAAGAGGAAACATTTTTAAAGCTAGCAAAATGCTTCCTAAAAGAATATGACAGTCTGACAGAAAATAGGCATCTGGTAGCAGACTGAAGTGAGAGCAGCTACACAGAAAAAAGAAAAGAAATGGAATATTTTAGTTTGGTTTCAGTACAAGAGATCAATCACAGGGTTTGGGTTGATCTTGAAGTAACTTGTTCTATAATTGTATTAGAAAAGGTGCTTAAGCACCCTATAATTTGAGCCCTGGTGTTCTTACAACAACACTAGAGCAAGGAAACTTAAGCTAAGTTTTTAAAACTCTTTGTGAACTTTAGTATTTGATTGCTTTATATGACAGACACAGTATTCATAAAATGGAAATTTCCCCTAAATTATTCAGAAAATGATATAAGAAGTTTGCCCACTTGATTGAGCTCAAGGGGCACCTTTTAAATCAGATGAGCACAGAGCATGCTCATACCTGTTGTCAGGATAGGACCCCATCCACCAAGGAGTGCATGGATGTGGCAAAATAGGCTATGGTTTGCAGAGTTCTCCAGCACTGCTGGGGAAAATGGATGTGCTGAACATACCCTCATCCCTCCCAAAAGTTCTCGTGCTGTTAAGTGAAATGAGAGAAGTTTGCAAATGACAAAATATTTTGACTCGCTTGGCAATGTCAAATTTCATTTTGACATTTCTGAGCCATTTCTATGAAACTGAACCTTTTCATGAATAATTTGAAAGCATGGATTTTTCATTTTAATTCTGGATGCAAACAAACACTGAAATATTTGAATTATCCATGCAGTGAAAACTGATTTTGGCCAACACTGTTCTGTAATCAGTTTAGGCACTGAATGGATTTTAACGATTCACAAACTTCCTGTGATATGCCAAGTATTTTTTCTTTCTCACTTGTACCTTGAGTATGGTAAAATAATTAATTTCTTTAATCCTGATCTGCAATGGCCCTGTGTAACATTGACACCTTTAGCTTTCTTTCCCCTGCATAAACATATTTGATCTTGCTTATTAGGAGCTGTGAAGCACAGCTGTTAATAAAGTGTAGTTTTTAGACCTCAGATCATGACTTACATAACATTAAGAGTAAGGTTTGCATATAGTCTCCTTTATCTGCTGCTAAGGCAAGTACATTTAGATACTTATCTAGAGTGCAATATGAAATTAATCCCCTCTTCACTTTTTGTGGTTTCAACCCCTTTCCTAGGGTGATTTCTTCCTTTGCTGTCAGATCAGACCTCCTCTGGGGGCAAGGAAGGAATTGTGGGTGAAATGATCATGTTTAATGAGAATTTTTCCTGCCTATTAGACTTTTCTCTCTTAATTATCAGCATTAAAATCTCAGGCAGTACACATGTTGAAATGTTTCCTGGGTTGTCAGGAATATATATACTTAGAAACTTGGCCAGCAGTTTCTATAATCTTCATTGGGCACGAGGCCAGTGTGTGCCCAGGCTAAGTTCCCTTGGCATTAATAACAGCGTACAGACATGGTCGTTCTTGGAAGTTCACATCAAGCTTGAAAATCATCTGTTACTTGTGAGTTTGTATACAGTGTCAGTGAACTCTGAAAATTGAAGCTGAGGATCTTGCTGTGAATAATGACAAGCCTAAACATGATCAATAGCTGTGTTCCAAGAAGCCCATGCACAGCTGGTGGCAAAATAGGCACGTTTAATTTCCTCATATAGCTGTTTAATTTTAAAACATGTTGTGTAGACATACACAGATCAGATTTTGAATGTGGTGCTGCATGTAGCTATTACAGCTGATCTTCAGAGTGGAATCTCAGAAAAAGAATAGGGAATAGGAATGTTATTCAAAAATTTATCTATTTCATCTCCTTTGTCTCCTGCTGTGATAGAATTTAGATTGCTTAACATCCTCCAACAGATGTTATAAAGGAAACATTGGCTATTTGGCCCAGATCTTCTACAGCACAACAAAGGTCAGCAGAACATTAATATCTAATTTCAATAGGCTGCTCCAGATCTTGCTTCTATTGGTGAACAGCAGAAACATTTGTTTAAAACTCATCTGACACTGTGCAAGTACAAAAGTACAAGATCAGAATGAGAGCCAGGGGAAAGCTTTGACAAACATTTCTGTCTTTACAGAATGGTTTCTCACATTTTCAACCTGTTCTCAAAATGTAAATGTAAACTTTAACGGGAAAAATGACCTGAGCAAGAGATTGAATGTAGGTCCTGGCAGAAAAACACAAAAAATCTTGTGGATCTTTTTACAGAAATGTGAAAAAATGAAACCACCTCTTCTCTTTTTGCAGAACAGCTCCAACACTCTGCTAAGCTATGGCTGTATTGATGAGACTGTGTTCAAAGTAGTGGCTTAGAGCACTGTGGTATGTGCTGGTTTTTGTTTGTTTTTCTTTACTTAAGGTTACCTGCTAATGGAAGGACTCCCAAAGACGAGTGATAAGTTAACCAAAGGCAGGCTCATTCACAAAGATCAATGGTCCAACAGCACTCATCTATTATCTTGGACATGTCTGCATAGTAATCGATGGTCATCCATCTCTTTCCTGGGGGTCGATTAATCTTTTAAATTTTGTATGCTTGGTACCTTGGTGGAAGGCTTTTGATAATACCTGCACAAGCTTTTCCTTTTCTATTAAAAAAAAAGTACTAAATTATTTAAACTATATAGGATATGGTTGTTCAAAGTCTAAAGGGAATAACTGTTTGAGGTGTGAAGTCAGCTCATGGCCATTTCTTCTTCATGTTTTGGGCCTCACAGTTTAAAATGCTTTTACCCGTAATGATTTTTAAATCAGAGAAATAGCAAAGCTTTAGAAGTGAGTTTATTGTTTATGAAGCTGAGTAAATTAATCTTGTAATATGGCATAAAAAATAAAGCTGTCAGATGAGATTGGTGCAGTCTTGAACTTGCAATAAGATCGATGTCTTACTGGGGAAGAAACTTAATCTACAATGGGTCTGAAATAGGAAATAGAACTCTGTCAAATGCATGTACCTCTGAACATTTAACTTGGCAATAGAAATTGCCATCCCTCTGGTAATGTAAGATCTCTGTCTTGATCAGATGAACCTAATCAAATATCCTTCAAGACAGACCTTCAGCTGGGTGGAATAAGTAGTCACCTGACAGCTTATAGCATATCTTGACAAGAGAGGAACAAGACTTGTCCTTGGGATTTTCCCCAGTGTGCAAAATACTCAGAGAAAGGCAGTATCTCGCTGATAACCCAACCTATACAGCCTTAATTGAAAGACTTCTCAGCTGGAACAAAAGTAGAAAATACCTAGTTAAATTATCATCTTGCATAAAGCAAATGATTCTTCCTACTTTTAACTATTAGTTTTGTTTTTCTTGAAAAAGAATTGCATCAAGAGCTTTATTATCAGCAGGAATTCTAAAATTAGGTAAAAAATTAACCTTCATTAACATTAGTCTCATTTTTATTATTTTCTCTTTGATATACATTGATCTGTTCTAATGCATCAGGTTTTTGTAAGAACTTGTCCTTATTTTTGTCTTCTAAATGTTTAATGCAGAGCGAAGATGGATGAAATAAGATATCCTATGCTGACAAGAAAAAAAAAAAAAACATAATTTACTAAGTGGTTTACATATGTCTAGTATTCTTACAGTAATATATTATTACATGGTTGTATACAGATTTGTATTTTTAAAAAGTTAAGTTGTTCAAGAGAAAAATTAAGTAAATTGATCCAAGATTGACCACAGTTGTCTGAATTCTCTTATAATAAAATGATCCAGCAAACTGGAAGCAAAAAAAAATCATGTTGAAATTATGTGAACAGATATCTCCTGAAGAAGATTTTCTATTCAGATGATTTCTTGCTCCTGAAGAAGACACTGGACCTTCCCTCTAGGTATATTGTCATTTCTTTCGTGCCTGAGCTCAGATGTGTCCCTGAGTGATTAGTAGGATTGCAGAATGTACACAGCAGGCTGATGCTATTCATCCAAAAATTTTTTATTGCTTTCTAAACTAAACTCCTCACATAACTGAAGAGTAATCTAATGCATAACTAAAAAAAAAATAAAAACAAAAACAAAAACAAACAAAAAAACTACCACCACCAACAAAAAACAGCCCAAAAAAAATCCCCAAAAACACACACACAAAAATAAGTCTCATATCTTGGTTATCACAGGATATCTTGGGTCCTCACAGGAACTTTGTTTCTTCAAAGAACCCAAATGTTTCAGGTCTTGGTTCTGTTCCATAATAATTTTCACAGAAGACAAGTGTCACTATGCAACTGCCATTCAACTTAAGTGGAGTCTGCATTTCGTTTTGACTCTGAGGTGTCGATGTGCTGATTAGTTTTCTGATACAGCTTGGTTGTCAACATTTAAAACATTTCTTGGAAGAAGAAAAATAATTTTGAACAGAAGGCATTCTGTTATACCTATATTTATACATATTTCCCTGCATCCTCAAAACCTAGTTCTAAAGCGGTATTGGAAGAGCTGTCACCATCAGCTTGGAAACTGGTCCATTGACAGCATGCATCAATCAGTCGTCTCTCACAAGTATATAGGATCTTTTTTCCTTTGTTTCTTTTCTTATTTAAAACATATTTGAATATCTTAATACTTTCCCTGAAAGAAAAAAAAACCAAACTAAATTCCGCATGGACATTTTGGGGGTGGCATCTCTCATTAAACAAAATAACTGTCTTTTTTTTTTTTTTTTAATTTCCACTGATTTAGGTAATAAATTTGTAATCAGGGTGCTTGCAGGAGATGAAGAAGTTCTGTGCTCCACAGGGTGCTTCAGTTTCATGTGAAAAATCATTGATGGTTAAACATTTCTAGCTGGTACCTACTTATCAAGGCACTTTTACTATCTTCTTTTTTTGCCACAGGATAGAAGAGTACCTTCTTTCCTGAACAGTTGGTAGCTTCATGCTCTTGGGAGGGGTGTAGCTGTGAATCCCTTCAGGCTGAGGAATACAGTTAAAGTGACTCCTCTGCATTTTTGAATGGTGATTTATTTATGTAAAAGGGTGAGGCCATGTCCTACAGTAACTCTGCTCTCCAAGGGAAGAAAAAAGGCAAGTTGTTCATTTTTTCCTGGGAAGGAAGACTTTGGAGAGAGCAGGGCATCTTTAATTTGCACTGCATGGGGTGGGGGGCACCTGGCAAAGCACAGTGTTTCACACAGATGCCTGCCCACAGCAGTCCTGCTGCACTGGACACCCACCTCTGGGATGCCCAGAGGAGATCCCCAGGTACCTGCCACAGCAATACATCAAACTCATTATTCAGTGCTCATCATTGCAGACTAAGGCCAGTTTTGGAACTGGGCTTTATTTAATAAATACCTGTGTATACAAGGCCTGTATCTCAGATCAGGACCAGCAAAGACTGGTTAGAAGTTCTTTGCTTCTGAATAAGAAAAATGAAGACATTTCCCTGTGTTAGAAGGACATCCAGAAGAAAGATATGTAAAGATAACACCTTTCTTGCTAAAATATCCAAACTTTTATTGGCAGAAGTAGTACAGACTGGAAGTAGCATAAGGCCTATAATGAGTGAAGTACATGTCCTGTGTATTTTTCCAGGGATATCATTAACATAAGTTATTTCTGATTTTATTATTGTTTGTTGTTATAAGTAGCACCTACAATGTCTTCCAAAAAGAGGATTAAAGAAAATCTATATTTTTGTCCTTTCTAATTTGACAATCATCTCTTGGCAGTGCTTTGTGCATGGTCAGATTTAGTTTTCACTACAAAGTCAGTTTCTTGATCTATCCATTTATGTACTGATCTTTCAAAAAGCAACAGAGGACACATGAGGATTTTAAAATGTGATTGTAAACCCAGAGAAATTGTCAAGGGCACTCAGCAACAGGTAAAAGTTCCAAACTACTTTTAACTTTCTGGTTTAGATCAGACTCTTTTTCAACTTCATGGCATCTGTGGGCAGATCCTTGCCTCACCGTCTTAATTTCCTATACAGCCCCTTTCAAAGATGATTGCACCTATGCATGAATATTTACACGACTTCAACCACACACTTTCTCAAGCCATGGGACACAATTTCCTTCCAGAGCAGACAGCTTCTTTCCCTGACAGGTGATTCTGGTGGCTTTTTCTGGCAATGTCCTTCAGATAAGGTGAACTGTGAAAATGTTGGTGAAATTAGCAACTTCCTTGTGCTCCAGGGTACAGATGTCTCTATGTGGGGTGGGTGTTCTCAAGGAAGTGTTTAAGGTCCATATGGATTCAACTACATATGCTACTCTTTGGGATGACAGGTTGCACACAGAAATGGAGTCACAATTGGAAGAAATCACTTGAGGTGCTGTGCTAGGGGATTAAGTTCCTTCTCTGCAGGTTAGGAGCTCTGTTAGATGAGGTGTTCCACTCAAAATCAGGAATCCCAAACCATTGTGCCATAAGGTCCTTGCAATGAAGTGATAAAGTAGCCCTGAACAAGGGTCTTCCAGTTGGTCTCACTGAGGTGACAAGGAGGAATTATCCTAGAGGAGGGCAAGGGAAGGAGCTAGTTCTTTCTGACTGAAAAACATGATGCACTTGTCCTGCTCAAGGATCCCAGGAGATGGAGCAGTTCATTGCCCTACTCTCTTTATCCCCTCCTCCCCACTTCTGGGAAGGACAACATCCTTCAGTCCCCTGGTGTGCCGTGCAGCAGACAAGCATTAGCAGATAGCAAGCTTCCTCCACCTCTGTGGTGGACAGTCCCCTTGGATACAGTGCTCCTTTAAGGGTTTTAATAAACCTGCACGTTAGCTCAGTCTGCCCATGGAAGAATTTCCATTTGTGCAGATGGTATCATTTGGCAGATCACTCCGATGTTGGCAGCATCACAGGGGTCATATTTTTGCACAGATGGACTTTTCTTCATCTGTTTCTTTATTGTAATAGACCCAAATAGGTTTTCCCACAATAGTACATATGTGCAGTACAACTCTCCTCGTTCCCTGTCAGACAACTTATTTAGCGAGAGCACACAAAAATGTCTCTCTCTGTCTCCTTCTCTTTGTTCACGTATCAAGTCCTCTTTGTTTTGGGGATGCAGGGTGAGGATGGACTTAGGAGAGCTATCAGGGATCTCTGCATTCCTGAGGCATAAAATCTGATGGCATCACCAAGATGATATTCAGAGTACTGCTGTGAGTTTAGGGTGTACTTATGCATAGATTTCTTTTAGTGGTAAATATTTTTTGCATAATGCATGTACTTACCACAGCTCCCTCCCTCTTAAAGCAAGAGCCCTTACAGCTGACATGTCAATGGACAATTGGAGAGGTTGAAGAGGCTGGGGAATTGATAATTCAAACCTGGAGATTTTGAATCCAGAGCAATGATTTGACTCTAGTAGTAATAAACAAAAGCTGCTACCATTTGACAGCTGTTTAGAAAATTATGTTAAATGAACTCATTTTTTAGTGGTGAGGCTTTTTTTTTTGTTTTTAAGCATCTCTTTTCACTCTCACTTGCAATCTCAGTGAGGCAGCAATGAACTGACAGTACAGTTTTCAGGAGCTGCCCTGCCAATAGTGGTTTGTGACACAGCAAAAGGACATTTTGGAAAATTTGCCCTGCTTCTATTTTACTTACACAATCACGTGCTTTATAAATAGAAAATTTTATCCCTGTATGACTTATGGTTGATTAATGATGAACCTGTCATCTTGTGATGAAACTTAGACATTTTCAGTTTACATGTTGATAGCAAATTCGGCTTTTCCTTCTCACTTGCTAGTCTAATCAATTTAGTTTAAACTTCTTAGATGTCACAGGTAGTGCAAGTATTTTGGTACAGGCATTGTTTGCTGCATACAGCCATGAAAGAAGTTTTCACTGTGTGTAAATGAGATCAAAATAGCTAGGAAGCTTGGACAGTGAACTTTATATACCTAGACTGTACCTTAGTAAAGTAATTTTTATGGATGTTAGACAACATATAGGATACCCTTTTCTTTTTCTCAAGAAAAGTACTGTTTGAAAGAAAACTAGTTGCTTGTAATGTAAATATTACTGAAAAGGCAATTCCTTCTACAACTGCTTCAAAATGAAAAATACTTCTGCTTATTTACTGATTATTTTTAACCTTTTGACAGCCTAGTGAAAAAAATGCATGAACTGGGTACCAGATGAAGCATTTTGAATCAAATTAGGAAGAATGTGTGAGTGAAATTCCAGTAACAACTGTTAAATAACTTTTTGGCTATACTGCATAATGGGGAGAATAAAATTGTGGACTGCAGCTAAATACAGGTTACTTGGGTAATATATAAAAACTCAAAACTAAAAAAACCCCCAAACTTTAATTTTATATCCATCTGGTAAGTCTTCATAATCAGTCCCTAATTATCTACTTGTTAAAGCATTTCTGGTTACTCTGACACCTTAGGAATTTTTCTATGGATAGATTTCTTGCCCAAGGCTATGGAAAATTATACATGCTGCTATACAAGCTTGGATACAGCTGGTTTCTGCTTTGGGGTCATTTTCTTTTTCCATCACAGTTAATGAACATATCTGCACAAGTAGCTGCACTGAATTTTACTTTTTTAGTATGATTCTGGAGCTCGAAAAGCAGTTTAAACCAGAATGTTCCTAGCAGAATTGTAGTTTTAGGAAGCAGAACCAAAAAAACCAAACCAAAACAAAACAAGATGCGTAGTATTGTAGTTTTGTAGCATGTTATCATAAGATAACATATGGAAGGGTACAGATCAAAAGATAAAATGCTTGTGGTGCTGGAGGTTTTGGCTTGTTTTGAGAGCATTTAGGATTTTCTTCTTGAACAAGGGACAAATCTTTCCTCCTGATTTTGAAAGGCATACAACATGGTGTTTCACTTGCTGGAAGGTTTGCCCTCTCAGATCTATCTGATGCAATAAAGCAGGAATTTCAGTCAGCACATTGCTGACTGTTTTCCCCAGATTAATATCTGAACATCTTTTCCAGAGTGTAAGGAGGTATAAGCAGCGTGTGAAGCCACATAGGAGAGGACTTGCACAAAGATACTTGTTACAACCTGTAGTGGTACAGTTCCAAGTCAACAAGACAGCTGACACCAAGGCCTCTCACAGACTTCCCATTTAATGACTAGATCTGCAGGAGACACATTCTAGAGAAGATTTTATTTTCTTCTTTCATTCCTCAAATACTGAAAAAACAGTAGCAGACATTAATGACTGAATCCTAAAACCCAAAGAACACTACAATATGTGAAGTGTACTGGCATAGTAAAATATTTTTCTGCCCATCAGAAGGGGCAGTTGCGAAGAACTGAAGATCTGGGTATTCTTTTGTCTGAAGCCATGCTGAAAACAAACTGTACAATAAGAACAAGATCAGGCTAATGATGTTCTTAGCACAAGAATTAAGATGATCAGCAAGGGACAGTTTATAGCTCTGGCTTTATAAAGCCCAGTCTCCAAAACACACCTGGCAACTAAGCACCACACAGCTGCTTCTTCAGTCCCCTGTATATATTGCAGTAAACAAATTTGGCAATTGAATATTGAGCTGACCCTCTTTGGTCAGCTGGGGTCCGCACTCCCTGCTTACTCACTGGTGGGGCAGTGTGAGGAGCAGAGAAGGTCTTGTGTGACCACTGCTTACTGATAACAAAACCAAATTTACCACTGGAATAAGGCCCGTGGAGCAGTGTCACAGCTGGTCTGTGACTGAGCAATTAATTGAGTTATAGATAAGAAACCCAGCCCGATTCTGTAAACCAGCCTCTGGGCTGACACACTGGGACCTCAACCAATCTTGTTCCATCCTAAGGTGCGGACATCTCTCTGGTCAGAGAAATGGGAGGTGTTAAGAGCAGACCAATGGGCGTTTTAGACTGGGATGTTTCAAACCCCCTATTATAAGGCTGGGTTCAAAGAATAAGGCTCTCTGTTGCCACATGGACTTTGGGTGTGTGTCCTCTCTTTCTCCGACCCACCCCTCCACATTACAGAGCAGCTGATGTGGTAGGTGGTCAAAGCATGTCTGGTCTGCGTGACCTGATCAGGATTTGTACCTGGTGTGTGCCACATGATGATGGGAAGGACTGGAGCAAAGACATCGACTGTCAAGCTAGAGACAGAGCACTCACGATAGAGAGAGAGCGCACCTGAATAGTACATGGAAGTTCTAGGGCAAGTCCACTCTTGGAAATCATTGCCGGTGAGGATGTTTCCATGGTCCCTATTGAGCCGCGCAAAACCCACCTGCAGTGTGAAAATGTGACTACTGAGGTTTGTCAGCAGTAGTTGTGCAGCTCCTTCACCATCTCACTCTCCTCACAAAACAATACAGGAACTTTGTGTAACCTGAGAGCAGCGTTGCTTGTGGGCACTCAAATTATGTGTTCATAAGAGCCCAGACACACCCCTTTTTGTCTCCAAAAAGTGCCTATATTGCCTGTATTGTCAGTGTTGCACTAGGCAGGGGATGGATGGACTCTGAAAGGCAGTGGGAGAGAAACCTCCTGCTTTACAGAGGCAGTAGGGGATAGGAAAGCCAGTTTGAACACACAAAAAAAAGGACTTTTTGATTGCTACAGTCTTTGTGAAAACGAAGATAATCATGTGCTTAAATTTTGCCAATATGATTTACTTTGTGAAAGGCCCCAAAATGGAATACGGGCCTGAATGCAAATGACTTTATACACATTAAGATAGAGCCAAGTCAAAGTAAATGAGAAGTGATCCTCTGGATTTTATACTACAAGGGTCTGACATGTTCTGATAGACACCTAAGACAAGGATTTTAGTCAGCTATGGATATTTATGTTTTAGAGAGGGGGGAGAGAAGGGAAAAAAATGGAGCATAAATGTAACTAGCATTATAATGGTGAGATTTGTCAGAATTTCCATTATCAGAGTCTGTTTACAAGTTGTAAATATTCCCTCTGGGCTAAGACTTAAAATTCAAGGTCACACAGAGGAAATTATATTTATCTTTACTAAATTAAAACATTGGTTCAGTGGCTTTAAAAAAGCTATTTCACAAGAAAATCCTCCAAAGTGCAAGAAGTTCAGACACTTCTGACTTTCTTTTTTTTTTGTCAATCTACATTTTATTTCTGCCTGATAAACATGGCATATGCTGGATATGCCTTGATGTGTTACTCTGACATTAGTAGTAGAGATATATTGAAAAGTAATGTACTGAAAGTCTTTCAGTATGAATGCACATTTTCTTGATGACATTTTCTGTTATTTTGCTTGTCAAGCTCCATAATGTTCAGTGCTCCTTCTTTACATTTATAAGAGGATTTTGTTACAAATAAATCTTATCACTATTCAAACAAAGTAATTATTTGGTTCATATTACCATTACCTTTCCTACAGAATAATAAATATATCTTTAAAATTCTCTATTTTTGAAGGTAGTGTAGAATTTAAAATGCACTTAAGGATTCCTTATTTGTGTGCAAATGGTTAGGATGAAAAGAATATAAGGATATGCAAAATGGTATGCAATTTTCAATCACATATATATATATTTATTATAAATATCTTCCAATATTTTTGACTTCTGATAGCATCTTCCAATTATTTTTGTGATTTAGAATATAATTGCTGACTTAGATTACCAAGGAATAGAGAATCTTACAGAGTCCAGTATTTTTTTCCCTCTAATTCCTAGCTGAGCATGAAATAATTCATCTGTATGGGGCCAGTCAAATTGTCTGTGAATAATTTTCTGTTAAATAGAATTCTGGCAAAGAGTTCTTCATTTCCCAAAGTATTTTAACTGGTGTTTACTGGAACTGATTGAATACTGTCCATTTACTATATTGACACATTTTGATGCTGTGACTGAATACATTATTCAATTAATCATCTCCGTAATATGAGACCAGGAATAGTTTTTGCTCAGAGTAATAGACCTGATGTGAATTCAGTTATATAGGAGCTGTGTGTGGTTTGATAAACCCTTTTCTTTGACTTCTTTTGTTCAGATCAATAGGTTGTTGTTCAAAATAGATTGTTTGATTTGTGATTCGAGTCCCCTTATGCCGTGTGTTTAAGAAACAGACCCTCTTTTCTTATAGGTCTCTAAACACTTGTTCTGCATAAATACTAGAGATTGCTTCTTTGAAATCGGGGGTAGAGAAATCAGTGCCTGACTCAGCTCTTCCTCTTCATTGGAAATATTCCCTGATAGAAGCAGATAAATTAGGCCATGAGTCAGAGGGCCGTCAGGATCCTGGACACAGCTTATTACAGTGGCGATTAAGAATGATGCAACAGAAGTCACTTTAGAAAGCAAAGACCAGACTTAAGGCAGGAGGCTGTGATGGGATCCTCACTTTACATGGGTGTAACAAGTATGTGTGGTCCAAATGCTATGTCACCCAAGTCTGCTTGGGGGCTGGGACATTTTTCACCAGCTGCACCAGAAGTCGTGTTAGTACAAGAACAAAAAAAAACCCAAACAAAAAACAAACAAACAAAAAAACCTCCAAAAACTAAAAAAACAAAACCAAAAAACCCCAAAAAACTAAGAGTAAAGGGGAATTTGAAGAGTCTGGGAGACTATTTTATAATATTTTATGTGGTGGATGATTTTTCTCTCATTCTTTAACGTGAAATGAAAGAAGTTGCTGAAGAACACACTAAAATTAGATGCCACATAGCCAAGTACTGGATTTGAATGAGGCCCTTCATCTCTTGAAGGCAGTTCAGAGGTGCCACCTTCCCACTGGTTCACTGATAACCATTGCCTTTGAGATCTCTTTAGGCCATGGAACTTTGGTGTCTCCTACCTTCAGCTGCTGCTGGCTGATTTTTGTCAAGATATTATTCCCTCAGCTCTAGGTGTAGGTGAAAAACATTAAAATGCCCCTAAAGTTTCAAGTGTTGTAGTTTTAACAGTATACCTTTTTTTGGCTATAAATGCTTTTGATTAATACCTGTTTATTTTCCCTCATAGATGCTGACCTACCTGAGTAATCATTAAAGCCTCATCCAGCTTTCAGACAGCTTACACAACAACATCTTGTTTAAAATTAACTAAAATTTCAGTTGCAAACCATACAGTATATTCATATATTCATATATTTTCAAGGAAGTGGAGAGGATGTGCCAGGTACAGTCATGCAATTTATAAGCCTTAGTTGTGAGGTTAATTGTTTTTGTGCTCATGTTATAATACATACTAAGTAGGAAAGGCTCCTAGAAGACAGTTTTGTTCCTTCAGGTTAAGCTCCTACTCTGAAGTACTGTTCAGAGAAGACTATTTCTCTGTAGTGCTTGTCTACAGAGGCTAGCCAATTAACACTGGCATGAAGGTAGACCCTTGAATTTAGGAGAAACTGTCCTCCCTCTGTGAGGGCTTTAAGAATCCACCACAGTGAAAAGGCAAGGGCCCAGCACAGAACAGTGGGTACCAGTCTTAGTGCAACTAAGTTGAAATTTCTTAAATGGGAAAGCCATGGTCCAAAGAGGGCAGCTATTCAAATATTACAAGAATTTTTAATGGAAAGACAAGGAAAAGTTCATATGCCTTCCTTTTCTTCATAACAAAATTGTTCTAGAGAATTCACCTTGAAATTTATGCTATGAGTGCTGTTAGCTTGCAATACATACTTCAAAAAAAAGTACTATGGAGAAGTGAAGGTATATGCAAATGAGTTATTAAAGAGTGGGGGAAAATTGTTTCAGAATTACATGATGAAGACAGTGTGATGGAACAAAGGTCAGCTTAAGTTACATCAGACCTTCAGGTTCTTGTTTCAATTCAAAATCAATTTCAAACAAAACCAAATGAAATCATGCTGAGAGAAAGGCCACAGTAATATTTCAACACTCCACTGTACTGATACACCATAAAGTATTATTTGATCTTCCATATCACAGAAAATATTCAGTTAGTCTGTTTGGATATTTTAGTACTCAATATTTTAGTATTCAATATTTAAAATTGGTGGACTATAATAAGGAAAATCAGCCCCTTTTAACTAAAAATGGTTAATACTATATCAACATTTCATATTTTCAAGGCAGTTCTTTACAAAAGTAATTAAAATCTCCAGGCATCTTTTAGTGTGCCCTGGATGTAAGTGGGCTTTTTTTCATTCAACTTTCTCCCTTCTTAAAAGTGAAAGAATTGTCTTGGGGTTTTATTTCCTTTTTCTGTAACAGACCAATCTTTGGCTGTTTGTGTGGATGCCATGCAAAGACCTCTCAATATAGACCTACAAGGTAAAGAAATGCTTCTTCAATAACAAACTTCTAAAAGGGTAGTAGGGGAATTCAAGGTGAAATGAAATACTACAGAAAAAATCCACTTCAAAGCTCCCACTGAATTGCTCTAAGGCCAAGATTTCATACTTATGCCAGGTTATGTCCTTGGCCTGATCAATGTTCGAATGAAGTTTAGTTTGCAAAGCTCTTTTATTGTTCAAACAAACTCTGGAACTTTTGATATATTTAATAAGAAATGCAAGAATGAGTAAAATAAAGTTCAGGAAAAAGCCCACAAAACTGTGGAATTCTTTCCAGCAGCCAAAACTGCATTGTGTGTGGGCTTTTAAAAAATTATTATACACACAGAGGCAAATTGGCCCAGGGAATATACGACAAACCTGCTAAGGATGAGTATCGTAGCCCAGGCTCGAATTCTGCTGTAGGTTAACAGTTATTGTACTCAATGACTGGAATGGTGATTCTTCTGTGCAGAAGGCAGCAGGTTTTGGCCAAGTATTATTAGGTAATGCCAAAGCAAAGCAAAAACAGTGTGGTTGCAGTAGCCCACCTGGGCCACCTGGTCCTCATGGTTTTATTGGAATAGTCTCACTCACATCTTCCTTGGAAAGAGAAGGTCAGTGTGGGTCAGAGAAGCATTTTCTCTTCCTTCCAGCATCTTAATTAAGGAGTCAGTCACTTCCACAGATCATTCTCAGATAAAGAGCTTGTCTTCAGTAATTCATAAAACAATGTTTCTGGGAGAAACGTAAACTCTATTTTCAAGACAATAATAGATCTTTCCATCCTGTAGGCAGATATCAGTTATTCTGGGTAAGCACTGTGGAGGTTCTGTAGAGACAGTAACACAGGGGACTCAGCCTCTACACGATTGTAAGTGTGGTAGTAGAAACTGTCTGTGGACAATCACTTAGATCAAGAAAACTTGAGGAAAGAAATTTTATAAGTAGTCAAACTTAGAAAGATTTGAGCTAATCTTTTGCTTTCCTGCTTCCCCCTTGTTATTAATAAACTCACATCTTAGAAGAGAGAGTTTAGGCTTTGCTACGACAAGAACTATGTTTCTGAGCAGTCCAGTGAGGACGCTTGTTTATGATCTTAAAAGCAGCTTTGGGAGATGAATCACCAGTTAGTCAGCTTATGTACACAGTTACAGCTCCAGGAAGCTGAGGAGCAGTAATGCCAGTTGAGAACCTGGACCACTGACTTATGAAGGGTTTTACATGGAAAAAGTAGGTAATCAATGAATTAAAGAATAGTAATATAGAATAAATAAATGTTTAAAAAAATGAAAAAAACCCTTGGAATATATATAGCAAATAGAATTAATGTTGTGCTGCTATAATGAGATTCTCTGCCATTGCCTTTTTTTCCTCATAAGCTTTTTCCAGATAGGTTTGTAACATTTATATGTCTGATTTGGTTCACAGACATCTGAACCGTAGGCCCTCCCTTGCTGTACTGACACTGACTGTCAAACTGTGGAACAATAAACGCACAAGCCTGGCAGAAAATGCGTTGGTGTGTGGAATTGTGTATGTGGTTCTGGGAGTACCAGGTGAGGAAAGTTCAACTCTTCCCAGATGAGTCAAATTAAGAGGGCAGGGCAGCATATGAAAGCAATAAAGGAAGAGGAAGCTGGAGAACCTGCTGGGAGGGTTGAGGGAGGTCCAGTGGAAGGGCTGAGGAAATGACAGAGGTGTTTTGCCTCCTGGCTGAAGCTGGGGAAAGGAGCTGAGGGATTCACCAGCTGACTTCTCTGAACAGGGATGGGCACTTGGATAAAGAACCAGCAGCTGGAGCCAGAGAGATAAAAGACTGTCTTGACTCCTCAGCTCTCTAAGTGAGATCTAGTGAGCAGACAAGTGGAAATGCAGGCAAGCTGATGTTTAGGTGTGGTGGTGGACTGTGCTGAGAGACTATGGATCTGTTGGTGGAAAGTGCTTTTGCTTAGTGGTCTGCATGACTGTGTGGTCACAGTGCCCTAGGCCAGAGTCCTGGAACTGGGAGGCTGACAGAGGTGCTGGAGTTTTTGAACTGGGCCCAGCTTGCTTTATATGAGGGCATGTGTGAAGTGCATGTTTTGTGGGTTTTCCTGAGAAAAGTGTTTATTGTGAGTTGCAAGGAGTTGAATGTTGTGACTGGGTGGTCCTTTCCAGTTCTCTTACCCATCTGGGATTCTGAAGGGTTATACATGTGTTTCATATATATGTGTGTATATATATATATATATAGCATATACACACACACACACACAGATATATACTGTGATACTGAGGAAAGAAAAGAAATTCTCGGTGGCATGTTAATAGATATGAGACATCTCAGAGAGGATAGGTAGATCTGCAAATGACACTCAGCCAGCTCACAGGGAAGCTAATAGTTTTGGGGGAAACCTTAGCAAACTAAGAATGGGCTGTTTCAGAAAACTGAATCAACTTTATTATGAGGTTGTTCTTGTGGTTTCATCAGTCAATGAAGCATATACTCTGAGGAAACATCCAGGTTTACTACGTTCTCAATTGCCTCATTATTAATCCTCACCTGACACCAAAATCCATCCTCTGTGTTCCCTATAGTCATCTTCTGCTTGGCTATGCACCAGTCCAGAGCAAAATGGAGTCCCTACCCCAAAAGGATTGCAAACAACAATAAATATGTTTACTTTTGCATGTCCCTCTGTTAAATGTGAAGAAATGAGTGCATGCAGCACCTTAGGCAGCTGCTGGAGGCCAGCCAAAGCCTTTTTTGTGAGTTTTACAGTGAAATAGGAATCTATATAGGTCTTGAAAGCATAAACATCAGCTGTTCCCCTATCCTCAACTATTAAAAAAATATTTAAAACAATGTTCTAACACAAGAACTGTAAGAAAAAAATATAGGTAAAATATAGGCAAAGCCCACTAGCATATCCTACTTATCTTAAAGAAGAGGTACTTTTCAGTAGACATTTTATCTTGCTAGTATTATCCCAATGGCCTCTGACTGTTGTTGTTTGTATTTATTCTAAAGTGTGCCTCTAGGTAAAGCCAGCAATGCCAGCAGCACTCTGCATGTGCAGAATATATGTTTGGAGAATCAGAGCCTGACATCAGCAGGAAAAGGACTCCTTTGCAGGGAAATGAGGAAGGTGAAAGATAAAATTTTACATCAGATTTTATCATGTATTTTAAAATCTTGCCTAAGGAAACAGTGTTTGTTGAATCCTATGATGACTTTTCTTTTGCAGTGGAGGTGAGATGGTTGAAGGAGAGACCCCCTTCTGCACTTAGCAGAAATTTCCAAAGGGTACTTGAGACTCTCCTCTGGCAGAAGGGAAGAGCAATGACCAATTCAATTTGATATTGACCTGACCAAAGCTACAGGAACTAGAAGGGAGGTAGGTCTGGTCCAGCATGTGAGCACAGATTTTGGCCCTCACCCCTGCTGTGAGTGTGAGGCACGAAAAAGGGTCAGTTCATCAGCTGATTGTGGGCAGAGGATGTTAGCAAGGTCTTCTTCACTCAGTAGCTAATTATGTGGGATTGCAACCCCCATGGCATAACAGAGTGTTACAAAGAGTCTCTGGATCTCTCCTGTCATTGTTCTGCTTTGTTGCATGTACTGCATCAGTGCTTGGGTGTTAGTGGGTAGCATTGCTGAGAGTTGTAGTAGTGTTTGAGCAAACAGCTTGAAAGGTGAGAGCCTGAAGGTTTTCTTGCTTGTTTTCCTATGGTCTGACATCTCCTTGGGCTGATGTCTTCAAACACTGCAAGCCTGAATCACCTCATATTTCTGAGGCATTTTTTGCTCACCTTCCTTGAAGCACCTTCTTGCTGTGGTTTTGTCCACCCTGCGTGATTTGGAAATGCTTGATTTAATAGAAGTCACACAGCACAAATAAATAACACACATGGAAGTGTGTGCAAGTTACTGTGCATTGAACTGTTTAATACTCTTCAGCCTGCTGCTGAGAGGCAAGCCAGTCAGAATATATCAAAACTAAACACAGCATTGGCAAGATTAAACAGCAGTGGATTTGCACATGTGATAAACCTGCTACATTGAGTTTAATCCATGTGTAATTGGGAACAGATAAGGCTGGAATTGAAAGATTGCACAGGATCTGCCTCAGATGGAAGAGGGGAGAGGGGGCAAGAAGGCACGGCTTGTCATGCAGCCTCTGGTTTGTCATGCAGATGCCAGAATAAGGGGTGGGTTTATGCTGTTTAATTGTGAAGGACATTAGAAAGGTAATATGATGTTGATGAGCTACAAGTACAGTAAAGGGCTTGGCTACTGGAGAACTTCAAGTGTAAATAGGTTGTTTTCCTCCCTGGGCTATGGGAGGGACAGTTCTAACTGGGCTTAGCGTCAAGAAATGTTGCCAGTTGTTTTTAGATGGAATTTATTTGCTCAGTCTGACTTTAATACAGTAAAATCAAACAGTAAGAATAAAAGAGCTGCTACTCTATTGTTCTGCCTTTTCCCCATTATCTCTGTTTTTCAATTTAGAAAAGAAAGAATCATGAACAATCCAATCTTCCCTTCTCACTTCAAAAATCAGAGTATCATGGCCAGTCTGTGTGGGCTTTTCCTCTGTTCCCTGACAACTGTTTACAAATGAATGTAATATTTGCCTCCCTTTCAGCTTACTTCACAAACCTTTTTGTATTTGTATAACTTTTCATGTGTTTTGAAATACATGAGGAGATGCATCTACAACATTAACAATATTTTTTTCATTCTATGGGATGCATTTTTTATGTAGTTTCTCCCTTCTTGTTCCTCCATAGCCCTGTCTGATACCTTTTCTGTCTTCCTGCTTTATCTTCTGTGATTTCCTACACAGTTACCACCAGCCCACAGCAGCTCAAGAGAGGCATTAAATGCATGCACAGCCAATCTTTTCCACTTACACTTGATAGACCCCATAGGCTTGTGAGGATATTCTTACGCAGTAATGGAAAGATTCAAAAGATCCTTTAATATGTTTAGCTGAAATCTAGCTAAACAGCCCATCCTAATTTTCATCCATTACAGAAGCTAGAGGATCAAAGGACCAACATTTATCACACAGGACTTTGTTTTCCTCAGTTGTTATTTCTTTTGATTCAATTAGTATGGCCCACTTTTTGTGAGCTTCAGATTTTGCTGTGATCTTACACAGCTCCACAGCACATGACTGTGGAGTTGGGACACTTGTTCCAACTTTGTTAGCAGAAACCAAAGGAAAAAGGCAAAAGTGCAGTAATTCATTAATTGGTAAATCTGGAGTCACACTTGCTTTCCACCTCCTGGACATAGCAGGCATGCCTGGACTGGCAGAGGGGAATCTGCTGTTGCCTTGGTCAAATGCAGAAGTAGAGGATTTTCTTAGTAGTTTGATTAAACATGTGCTTTTCTATGTGAATTTTTTTTTCCTCTGGAGAAGCATTTCTAGCTTGAGCTGCCTGAATCCTGAAACAGTGTTTCTAACAGCCCCTACTCAGCTACTGCTCTCTCGTGTAGGTACTGTTGACTTAATTAATTTTGATTTCAGAGGCATGCCTGAAGCATGGAGCTGTGCCACTCCGAGTGCAGTGGATTACCTCAGTCCAGATCAGGACTAAGTGGTTCAGTGTCCTCACAGTGAGACTCATTAAGGGTGAGAAGGCAAAGTGATTTCTCTGCTTGTGTCTTCTTGGATGTGCTTGTCAATCTAGTAGGTCTTGCCCAAGGTTACACAACATGCCAAGAGAGAACAAAGTGGCTTGGAAATGTACTTGGGACTACTATTTCCTCTCAAACTGTAGTTTTTAGCGGGGCAGCTTTAGGCCCCTTGTTCACTTCTGTAGTGGCAAAGCTGGTGGGAAAATTTCAGGGTGGTGAGTGTGGATGGATGCTCTCTTGGCTGACCCTCAATTTGGACAGCTGGGTTGCAAGGACCATACAAAACATTTGAAGTTCTGTTGCAAATTTTTTTGCCTGAAAGTATAGAGTAAGGTTTTTAAAAGCTACTCTCTTCTCTTATGGTCTATGTGTTTGCTGAAGGTTTGAGTACGAGAATTGTTCAGTCATTTTGCAAATGGGTTGTGCTTAGTAACAATTACAATAAAATGTAATCCAAAGCCCCTGGATATGGCAGTTTATGCCTCTTGCTTTATTATTTTTATTATTTCACAGTCATATAATTTGTGCATTTTAATTTGAGTGATGATGTCTCTATGCTTTTGCCACAGGACTCAAATGAGAAGCTTAATAAACGAATATGGGATTTACATGACTAAATTTGTTTCTTACCTCAGAGCTGCTAGCTTCTCCTTTCCCCCTCTTCCCCCTACCCATTTAGTCTGAATTTCTTCCTCATTTATGTGTTAGTACTGTATGCAACTCTTATTGAGTGTCCATGTTACAGCATGATGGGGAGTTGGCTGCTGGTAATTATGTGGGTATTGTGGGTGAACAGGATAGCAAGGTAACTAAAAATTAAAAGGATGGTTTTGAGCAAAGAACAGTTTAGAAGAAACTGATTGTAAGTGCACCATCCCTGGGGCTTGGGAGGAACAAAACAAAGTCAGCTTTTCATCTGAAGCTGTGTCTCTTTAACACTTGTGCTGGGAAGTACATAGGGTAACCTAAGCATTTCTTGTCTCTGTCTCTACCAGGATTGGTGAAGGGCAATGTAAGGTTGGTCCCAAGGCTCCTGCTTTGACTGGTGCTGTGACCATGAGATCTACTTAGGCAGTACAGTCCACTACTCAGTATTTAATTCTGTGTTCATATTTCTGCTCTAGACACTACTACTCAATCAGCAATGTTTGTTGAATGGTGAATACAGTAACAGTGCAATAGAAAGGGCTGGCTCAAGTCAGAGAAAATAATTTTGAAACCTGATTTTGGTTTATAGTGGATTTTTTTTCACTCTAATACATCTGTTCTGGTTGAATTCTTTCCATTTTATAAGATCACATAACACTAGCCCTGAAGTAGCTATTTTGTATTTGGCTATATATCAATATCACTTCTTTAACTGTGTATGCATCTGTTATTTTCTGACAGAGCACTCTTCTTGACCAATACAATCTGGGAAAGGTGTGTTACCAGACCTGATGGACTGATACAGCTTAGCAGTTCCTATTCAATTACTTGGGTTTGTTCTTCTGGGTTTCTGGAGTTTTTTTCTCCTCTTACTTCAATTACAATACTATAAACAGCACTTAGGTGTTCCTGATTGCATTGGTTTGGCCCAGCCTGGTTTTAGGTAGCAGGGGAGCCACAAAAATTGCTCCTGTGAGAAGCTGCTGGAAGCTTCCCACCATGTCCAGCAGAGCCAATTCCTGATGGCTCTGAAGATGGACATGCTGCTGGCCAAAACTGGGCCACTGAGAGGCTGGTAATGCCTCTGTGATAACATATTTAAGAAAATCAAAACAAAGTCATGGGTTTTACTTCTAGTCAGAGAAGAGGAGGAGGTGAGAACATGTGAGACAGCAAGGTCAGTGAAGAAAGAGGGGCAGGAGGTGCTCGAGGTGCCGGAGCTGAGATTCCTCTGCAGGCCATGGTGAGACCATGATGAAGCAGCTGTGCCCCTGCAGCCTGTGGGGATCCATGGGGGATGCAGAGATCCACCCACAGCCCATGGGGAGGTGCCCATGCTGGAGTGGGTGATTCCTGGACAAGGCTGTGATCCAGTGGAGAGAGGGCCCCTGCTTCCAGGCTGGAGCAACCTGTCCTTGGAGGGCTGCACCCCATGGAAAGAGACCCACGTTGCAGCAGTTTTGGGAAGACTGTCTGCCCATGGCAGGAGTTCACGTTGCAGCAGGTGTGGTTTGGCTGATGCTCGTGAGACTGGACCCATGCCGGGGAAGTTCACTGAAGAAGTTCTCTTCCCGGGGAAGAGAGCTATCTCCTGTGGGAGTAACCCCACAGTCTCACAGAGGAAGGACTCCTCTTCTGGGGCAGTGGAAGAAAATCTCAGTGATGAACCGACCAAAGCCCCCATGCCCTGTCTCCCTGCACTGTCAGTGGGAAAGAGGGAGGGCCTGGGGGGGGAAACAGTGTTTTACAGTCTTATTTTACTTCTCATTATCCTCCTCTGATCCTGTTAGTAATAAACTAACTTTGTATCTAAAGTTGATCCTGTTTTGCCCTTGAAATATTTCTCCTGGTCCTCATCTCACTCATGAAGCCTTCGTTAACTTTTTTCCCCTTTTCCCTCCTTTGCCCAGCTGTGGCAGGGGAGGATGAGCGAGCAACTCTCGTGGGTGCCTGGTGTTGGGCCAGTGTCAAACCAAGATACTGATCAAGCTTTCTTCCCCTTCCAGTGTAACTTGGTAATTCTAACAAGCAAGTTGTCTCCATTATTTTAAAGCTTTCCCTATTTCTTGCTTTGTGGAACTGCCTTAGAAATGGCATTCATGGGGGAAAATGGGTAGGTGTGACTACAGGAAATTACATATAGTGATTATTAATTTACACTTTTAAAAAATATTTCTCTGTTCTTCAGTATCTTTTGCCAGAAGGAATGAATGCATTGGCAGACATATGCAGAGCTAAGTTGAGGGCTTAGAAATGGCTGAGACTTTATTGCTAAAGAAAGGCTAAATGAAAGGTGTTTAATTTATGTCTGTATAATTTATGTTTGCTGGGATAAGGTGTTTGGGTTTTTCTTTGAAAAAAAAAGTATATATTAGCACCTAAAGAGCATTAGCAAACCTAGTAAACTATTTCAAGAGCACAAGGACCATTGGTGTTCACCTGCATCTTTAAATCCTTCAGTAAGGTGAATCAATTTTTTCCTTCCTAAAAGCAATTTCAGAAAAGAAGTCATAGCTCTCTACACTGAATGAAGGATATGAAGCTTGTCTCTGTGTGTGGTGTGTATGTATATATGTCTGTTGTCCCCCCAACCCTGCCATTTTCAGGGGTTGTTTTGTAGTCTAAAATAGAAAATATAATAGCTTTATTCTCAACACTTTTGCAATATAAGACACTGAAGCTAGTAAAAAATCGTAGTAAAAAGACACTGCAAGTTTTCAACTCCCTGCTGTTTGACATATAGTTTTCACTGGTTTCAACAGCAAAAAATTCTACCAACTGAATTGTGGGTGGAAGGTACAAAATTCATGTTGACAAAAGACGATATTCATTTACTGCTCATATGGATATTGTTTATAAGTTGTTCTGCAAGTTAGTGCACAATACACTTTTTATTTTTCTGTGTGATACTTTGCATTAATTATAAATGAAGGGTTTTTTAAACGTTTGTCACTATGATTTGGAATTACCATGTATCAGCAGTTACTATGGATGATTCAAATTGTTGAGGAAAAACCTCCTTAGCTTATTTCAGACTTCATGTATGCACTGATCTCTAAGACAGTGAGATGTGTAGTGCATTTTAATCATATTGCAGTGACTTTGTATTGTGCAAAACTATTTCTGTTGAAGTCTGAAATGAGTCTGGCATGACCCAGAGTCACTATGATAATATATTCTTGATATCCTTTACATGCTGATAACAGTTCGGCTGCACCAAAGCATTTTGTCAAGTTGTGTTCATTTTCTATAGGTGTTAATATATTTGGCAATGAGAATTCAAATTGTTACTCTTAAATTAGTGTTGAATTTGGGTCGTCGACTCTAAATTGAGCAATTTCATCAACTGTTGCAGGATGCTGTAGCAAACTTTTGAGTTAAACTGTGCTCCTGTGTGCTGAGTGTTGTAATTTAATAAAAGGCATGCTGTAGCTACTTGTCTTCATCCTGGGAAAAGATGGGAATATGTTAAGTTGATATTGCTATAACTTTAAAAGTTGAAATAGAGACAGGGAAACCTAGAAGGACTGGTTTGTCTCCCACTTCCTTCCCCTTGTCTGTTGAGCCAAATCCTTACCAAAATTTTCTTGATCTGTTTTAACACAATTTAGCACAAATTCTATTTTCCTGGGTGTCTTCATAATTTAAAGACAAATTCAAACCAGCAGTTCTCTGTCAGGGAGATATGTTCCTCTGGCTCTACATTAAAGAAATGCCAGTGGTCCTACTAGATTATCTCACAAAAATAAACCAGATTATTTTAGTCTGGGTTGATGGTTTGAAAGGGAGTGGTGTTTGGTTAAAGAGCTGATTGCTGGATAAGCTCTTGTAGGAGCGCTCATTTGTTTTTTGACTTCTCAGTCTTGGATCTCTAAGAAGATGCATTTGAGCTCCAGAATGTGCTTTTCTACTTGTCAAAAGATGAGATCTCCACAAAAGATGAGGGTGAGAGGTTCAATTTTCTTCTGTTTCTTCTTCATGTGGACAAAACGTGGGGTTTTTTTTAATTTGCAGAGCCTTACAGTACCAGTTGCAGGATAGCCATGATGCATACTTGTTTAGTACAGCAGTCTTGGTTTAAACTTCTGTTTCATTAAATGTTGTTTATAAACCACTTCTGTAGTCATAATTAGAATGAAACATGTAGGGATGACATACACAGCATCCTGTGGCAATCTTTGCACAGGGTTATGCTGGATACTGGCTGGTTCTATTGCTTTACTGAAACTCTTTGCTAGAACAGCTTTTTTCATTCAGACTAAATGATAGACACATACCTTCCAGCTTCACAGTCAGCAGGTGAAGAGAAAGACAGTACTTGAAGATCTGACTGTGTGTAACATAGGAATGGCCTAGTTAGGCTGCAGGCTTTTTCTTGAGTACCTGAATACACATCAAATGGGTGAATGAACAATTTCTTTATCTCTATGTATACAGGAGGAGGGAAGAGTAGTAGAAATGTGCATATGTGTTGGCAGCCCTGCAGATCTCCAAGATCTGCATGGCACTGAGTTACATCACAGCAGTTGATCAGTTTTGATCTTTGCAAATAGTAACTCCCGCAGGAAGGTGGAAATGTAGGTAAGGGTCTGCTGATTACTGCTTCTGCTCAGTGTCCTTGCAAATTCCAGAACTTCTGCTTCCCACCCCAGACTGCAATGTATGCATACTCAAAGTAACAGAGAGAAAACGCAGCTGGGAAACCAAGCCCAGGAGTAAAACATTCTTGCAATTTTTAAGAAAATCCTACAGCAAGATTCTGAGTAGGACAGTGTTTGAAAAGATGCTTGGAAGTGGAAGGAAAGGGGCTGTTTCCTGCTGTCTGCCTTCCTGCTGTGCATATATTATGTTAATAGATGAGTTAGGAGGAATTGGTTGGACCCTTGATTTTTCCTTCTAGTAGGAGCAGCCCCAGAATCCTGCAACATGCTGAGGGCAGGAGAGCAAGAGCAATCTGCTTCATTCCCCATATGTGTTTTGGCACAGACATTTTGGTCAATGTTGTTAACTTTGTGATACCCATGATATAGGAGTTCCCATGACAAACACATTCATATCTAACCCTGAACAGCAGGGTTAATCCCAATCCTTCAGGGTTAATTAAGAGGTAATTGCATGGGCCTCAATTAATCCCTGTTTAACTCAGTTGCATGTGATAGAAGGGCACTAGAGATTAATTTGGCATACTGCCTCATCAAATTCATTAATTTCATTAAATGTGAAAAAATATTTCAAGTGTGAGGTGGCAGCTGTGACTCTTCTGTCTTATGATGAGATCTAGCAGCACTGGGCAAGACCTTGAATGCTTGTCATAAGGCTATAGATATCAGTATGTTTGGCTGAGTTAGGGAACTGCTGTCTCTTCTTCTCAGTGGCTACAGAAAATCTTTAAGATACTGAATCACACAGTAGTAAGGAGCTGGTCCAGCGGAGGAGTACTGACTTCTTGAATCCCTAATGATTTTGGTGGGAAGGACAAATGCTTGCTCCCTCTCTGAATCAGGCCCATGATGGTTTACATGAGAGTGAGCATTCACAGGCAATATGTTATACAACATACCCCGCTTAGTCTTAATTAAGGTTATAACTGAGAGGATGCAGAAATCTTTTGTCATTACTCTGCAGATTACTGAAATCTTAGCTAATGAGATTTGACTCTAACATCTGCTGTAATAGTAAATTTAGAGCTAGAAGAAAAATTCTTATGCCTTGAATGGCTTAGTATTGGAAGTATGGCTGAAACAGCCCAATGTCAGTCTCTATAGATGTTACTCCTGAGTGCTGAGTAAATACCTGGCTGATTGGGACAGAAGGGCTCAGATGGGAGGTAGGTTACTAGGTTTTCACTACTTGCTTTGGTTGCTCATGCCCCTACAACCCCTGGCCTTGCCCAATACCTGCACATGCCACAAAATACTCTGGTTTTGCTGACTTGCTCAGTTAGGTTTCCCCCAAACCACACAACCTGGGTGCGCTGTAGCTGCAGTGTATACTCAGTATGAAAGCTGACTCAACTTCTGCTGCAGTACACTGTACCAGGCAGCTCTCAAGTGATGCTGCTGCAATTTATCACCATAAACTGTTTCATATTGGAACAAACAATACTCATGAGGCAATCTGGATTCAAATTAATTCAAAAGCGCCATAACTGAAAAGTGAGCAGTCTCTTTGTGTTGTTTCTTTTAACAAGATTTTATGATATGACTAGACTACAAATAGCTCTATTCATGATAAACTGGCAACTTTGCAAATTGTATATGCTAAAAGCTATTTGTTGTACAAGCTGTTCTGGAAAAAACTCTAAAATGAAATCTTCTCTGCCAGGGGCATGTGAGGCATCAGTTATGTGGGCTCTGCCATAGGTGCCCCATTTCAGGTATCCCATGGCTATGGGGGCAGGGATGAGAAAAGACCATCTCATCCAAAAACCTTTAACTGCTCAAAGTTAATCACTCCAGGGTGTTAGAGAAAAGGACAGGTCCAGTTGGAGGCCGTTTTCCAGCCTGGTGAGGAAACAGGTGAGGGTGAAGGAAAACACAGAGGTGGCAGAATTGCTTTTGGTCCTAAGCATTTGTATTTGACTCTCTGGAGCTCCTCCTGTATCTTTTCCCTTTGAAGGCACAGCAATGTTATCTTCCTCTAAAATACCCCAGAAACATCTCCACTTTAATGTCCATTAAGACTGCTGCTATTATCTTTCAGAGATATGCTGTGTTTTCAGCATGATCCCAGGACATAGTCGTGGATGGACTTATTTTAAGGATAAATGAACAACTGAAAAAGACCTAATATGTTTTTGTACCTCAATCAATGTAATTTATGGTATAGTATGGAACAAGGTGTGGTATGCATTGTCCCTACAGACCTTACTACAGCAAATTACACCTGTATTTGGAGACATATATTTCTTGAATATTTGTGTAGTCAACTCACATAGCAAATGACACATCCTACCATGCAAAGAAATGCTGTTGCCACCAGAAAGGGAGCATAAATTATCCTTCAAGAATAACTCCTATAAGATATCTAAAGATGCTGACTGCGACCTGCCAATAAAGCTTTAGTAGTAGCTATGGGAGTATCTCAGAGCCAAGGAGAAGAATTATAGTTATGTTTTAATGCACTTATCAAATAATTCTAATTCCTTCCTCCAAGTAAAATTATGTTTCTTGGAAAGAGAGCACTATTTGCACTCGGCCTTTCTTTTCAAATTATTTTTACATTCATAATAATAATTATAAGTACATTGGAGGTTAAAAAGCTATCTGCAGAGCAATTAGAAGCTCTTGAGGAGAATTTGGATCTGAATGTGAAGCCATGTATAGGTTCAAATTTCTATTACACATATGAGATACACCTAGAAAATAGCACATGTGAAGGTGCAGCATAAGATGTGAAAACAGCTGGAGTGAGGGGAGGGGTTAGGCATCTGAAGTTGAAATCTCAAAATTTTCTCAGCTGCCATTTAACTCTACAATGCCCTAGATCAGGAGGAAGATTGTGTCAACAGAGATTTGAGGTACATTGCATTCTGTTTCTGAGTAACCACAAAAGTTGCCTGCTTTTGGTAGGCATAAATATAATTCAGCATTAAGCACTGCAGGAATCCACAAAATGGGCTGTTCTTTGACACCAGTTCAGTATAATTAATGTTTTCTGGATGCTTCCACTCTAGTGACCTCTCAGAGTCTTGGCATCTGTCTATCTCATTTTCAAACCCTGATGTAGAGGAGCTGGTATTGCTGCCTTCTCTGCCTGTCTGAAAAAAACAGTATTTACAGCATGTGTCTAGAACATGGGAACTGGAGATTTGGCACCTGTGCAGCAGGAGGTCAAATCTGTATATCTTGTAATAAATGGCCTAATTATTTGGATAAAAAGTTCAGTGAAATAGAGAGTCTCTATTCCTGCTGTTATGTGCTTCTAAGTGTGAAAGATTTGAGCAGCCTGAGGTCCTTGTCCTGAGGCTTAATTAGCTCTTTCACTCAAGGATTGATTCCTGTAAGGAAAGCAGTCCCTGACAGAGGAATGGAAGTGCAGCCATGTGCCTCCTGGAAAAGTGGTTGTGCTGGCTTGGGGCTGTTTCTCTCCTGACTAGCAAGCCTCGAGGTGCTCTGTGCAGTGGGGTCACAGTCAGTAGCACAGAGGCAGCACACAGTTGCTAGCAGTGGGACAGCTAATTGCTTTCCCTCCAAGGAATGGAAATGCAACCTGGGTTTGCTGTGTCCCACGTCTGTGTTATCCAGCACTGGGCTGCTGGATAAAATACCGGAAAACTGAAAGAGGAAACAACCTTGGTCCAACTCACTTTTCTTTTAACGTGCCCTCTGCCTAACAGAGTAGAGCTCAGGCTATGGTACCTAAGCATTACTCCTTGAAGATTATCTGTTCAGCTTTTGAAGGCTGACTGCGGTCCCAGATTAAAAGTCTGGGGAAGGATGAAGTTCATCCCTCTTCAAACACTGAGCAGGTGCTGGGAAGAGTAGGTGTAGAATAAATTTTATGCTAGATTTTCACAAATAATGTTATTTGTTATAGGCAAAGTAGTGGGCACTTCTCTTTCCTCTTCTCTTCCAGCCTTTAAGTCAGAGGTGTCTCACAAATGGGGGGTGCAGGGGTGTTTGGGGTGCAAATGTCAGGGTGAGGAAAGCCAAAGGCATAGCAGGAGCTTACAAGATGAGTTGGGTGGCTCATGGAAACTGAGGCAGACACTAAGTGTCCTGAGCAGTACCTTTTTGGTCCATGGTGCGGGCAGGTCTGGGGCTGTGGATGGGTGATAACAACATAGAAATGTCAGTGGAATAGAAGAAAACAGGTGCTTCCCAGAAATTTTGTTTTTTCAGGTTGCAGCATGGTTAGATGCACTTGGAAATCTCACTCTAAATTTGTGCTTACTGTATGGACTACAAGAACAACAAAAATGGTATTCATTAAAGACTAAAACTGAAACAACTTAGCTGGAATCTAATTTAGTCCCTCAACTTGGTTTACCAATATATTCTGTGCACTTCATCTGTATGTAGTATGATTGTAATTATGATATCTTTGTTAGTCTAACTCCCCAGAACAAAAAAGTGCTTAGACATTAGCTGGCTATCTTCCTGATTTTTAAAGCCAAATGTCTAATTAGAGCACTTCTGTTTCTTACATTTATTTTCAGTTCTAGAGAGTGAAAGACAAGAAATCTCAACACAGCTGTGGCTCTTTTATAAACTTCAGCTTATTAGAGCTTCTGGGTCAAATTCTCTGGTGGTGCAACTCCACAGACTTACTCTCTGCTGGTGTAACTTCAGATATAAATATAATTCTCTGTACGTCTGTCCATTTGTGTGTTCCTATGTATACACCAAGCCCATAGCTGATATAAATCACTGTAGCTCTTTTGGCTTCTGTGAAACTGTAGTGATTTCTTACCAGCTGGGTATCCGGTCCACAGCATCTGGTTTTCCTTTTCCCTCCCTTAATAGCACTGATGAATCAGAATTCCTAAAGGAGGATAATACTAAACATAATTAGACAGGATATGTTCAAGAAGAAAATTTAATTTGAAGAGGTTTGCACAGAATTTTTATTGGCCTCAGGTGGAATGCTGGGGCTTTATCTTAATGAATCCTTTCTACAGATCCATTTCAGAAACTGCATTATGCTCTCATGTGATGGAGTGTACTTTAATGGTGCATTGCACATATGTTTATTCAGTTGGATTTAAAAGTTCTTCTGTAAATTAGTATAATTACTCTGGGCTGAAAAAAAAGGTGCAATAATATAACCTGAAATTTTAAAATATTTACACACAGAGAAGTTTATTTAAGCTTTGGCACCTGCATACATTTTAGAAAGTCCTGTTAGACTCAAATATCCGACTGTGGATTGGAGCTTTCTTCAGAATTGACTTGATGGTTAAAAAAAAATCAACATTTTTTTTTCAATGTTATTGTGTTCATCAATGTCTCACAATTCAAATACTAATATTTTATTATTGTGTGATATTTTTTACTTTTAAAACCATATCTAGTTGCTGTTTTTTTATTGTGATTTTGTAAGTACAATATATTTTGAGATTATTTAACTAAATTCTGTTAGATTTTGTTCAAGATACTGAGTGAAGTCTTTACTTTTCCTTATTCCATTTGGTGTCTTCAGAAGAGCTTGCTGATTTTTATTATTAATAATAACAGGCAGTATCTAGCTATTATTTACCATGATACAATTTTTATTCCAATTCAGATGCTGTGTTTGGGGCACTTGTATCAGAAACAGTGTATCAGTTAATGGAAAAAACCACCACTTTTTTTTGTTGGGTTTTTTTTTTCCCGGCCATGAAGGTTTGTGGGGGTTGTCTTTGAGGCCAACATTAAGGGGAGAAAGGCAAATAAAAGGCAAATTACTTCTGAGCTCAGAGAAGGGGGAGAAGAATTAGTGGAGCTGCTAGGTCTGTTTCTCTTCTTCTATAATTGTATTCAAAATGATGGAACCTTAACAAGGAAGTATTGGAGCTGTTGTACAAAAGCAAGCTACAAGCTCCCTTTGTCCTGGCACTGTAAAATGAGATTTACAAGGTGATAAAGTCATATGGAAATGGAATGTCTTCCATGTCCCTGGTATTTTTTCATTGACTAATTACTGCTAACATAGGGGTCACTATTTTTTTTCGTAGTTTCTCTGTTAACACTTCGTAAATGAAATTGCAAATCTGCATTGTCTTCTCTATGTGCATAAGACATCCCATTTAGCTGGTGATTGAGTTCTTGATGAATCTAATATTGCAGTGAAAAATTACTTTGCAGCCATTACATATTCAGAACATGCAATCAGATAGCAAAATATAACTATTCAAAACATGTAATGAAACTTGAATAGCCCTGCTGAACTGCAGGAAAACAAAGCAGTAACTCATACAGCTCCATACAGATTTATGGTTTGTTTAAAAAAAATGGAAATAATAATGAGGTATTTATTTTAGAAATAAATGTTTAATAGGCCTTCTAAGGAAGGCATAGGACAGGATTTGAAGCACCAACAGATGATTGCTGCTGCCTCGGGACCAGGTGTTGAAAAAACATCTCCCAAGGTCCTGCCATGGGAGTTAATCACTGGTTTGCAACAAGTTTTATAACACTTTGGAGCACCTTTGTCCAGAGTTTGCGTGATGAATGAGTGCACCACATACTCTGACGCCATGTGGTCTCTTTAATTTAATTAACAATTGTTTTTCTAGTTTGGGTACAACCACAGTGCAATCTGATCACAGTGATGAGAGAGGTTCTGTGCTTGTACAGACAGATCTAATGCTGTTACACAGCAAATATAAATAGTTCACCCAGCAGATGTTGATTCATGTTGCAAGCCTGTTCCTTAATTTACATGCAGGTGTAAATCTAATCTCTATTTGCCTGCTTTTCCAAATATTTTGCACCTCTGTGGCCTTGGAAACATTCACATTTTAAAACCAGAAATGGGCCTGAGCACCTGCTGTTTGGAAAAAAGTCTTAATTGGAGTGGGAAGAGGAGAATGAACATCATGTCCAGAAGCAGTGATTAGGTCCGTCTCACATAGCCTTCTCCCATCACTTTGAGCACTTCCTTAAGAGTATGTGTCTGGCTTCAGTGAGTAAGAGTCACTGCTAGACTGAATATCCTACCCTTTTGCTTTTTTTAGTATCCTTCAGGGTGAGAGTAGAGGGAATTTGCATCCATAAAATTATAACAAAAGCTGTGTGTGTGCTGTGACAATAAGCAAGTTCATATTTTTTCAATTAGATCTCATGTTTTGTAAAGGCAATGAAGATACTGGCCCAAAACCAAGCTTCAGAGAGTCCCTAGTATTTCAAACAACATAATTGTCCTGTGTGTCTCTGTTACTTGAAAGCATCAAACCTGAAGCTGGAAAGTAATAAAATGTAGACAGGAAGCTGACTTATTCCTAGGATGAGAAATTCCTACTTACTCTTATTTTCTTCTGTGCTGTTAGAATAACAAATACAACAATTGTTATGGTGTTCAGTGCTTGGGAAAACAGGGCAGAAAATTCTGGGCTAAAACTCCAGGGACAGTGCTGTGGATATTTGGAACCTTGAACAGCAGGCATATAACAGGAGCTAAAGTGACTGTACCTTGGGGGAGGCTGTGGATTCTGGAGCAACCAATTAAAGAATAGGTCTCTCCCATGTGATTATAAGGGAGCTGGGAAATGGGGCCTTGGGAGCATCTTCTGCCCCCAAACTGAGTGGTGTACATCTTCCTCTGACTTTCCTTTCTCCTGTTTTCTGTACAAAATTGGAAATTTATTGTTAATAGCAGCTTCTTTTCTTTCTTTCCCACCACAATCAAAATAATCTGACATTTTTGTGGTGAAGGAGCTCTGTCATAAAGGGTGCAGCATCTTCAGCAGGAGAATTGCATGCTAAGCTGCGGAATCCTGTCAATCCTTAAGGCTGATTGATCCAGCATTACAGGAGTTAAACTATTTTTAGGAAATAATTTTAAATTAAAAGTCATGGAGTCAAATAGTCTCTGTTCTCTCTATAGCTTCTGTCTAAAGAACTCCAGACTTTCTTGGTTTGAGAAATTCCTATGTGCAAAGGGATTGTAACCAGAAATGTTAGAAATATAAAAAAGGCAGAATTTTTTGGAAAGTAGAAGTGTTTGCAAAATGTTCCTGAATGGGGCAGAAATCTCAAAAAATATTCTCTTCTCTTCATTGTAAATAGAGAGTTAAATTTGATTAACAGCATTCCTGCCACCTGAGTAGCAGGGCTTGCATTTAGGAGGTATGTACAAACCCTGCAGAGTCTACCTAGCAGCACTAATGTAGGATTAGGGTAGATTTTATCCTTGTGGCAGCACTAATGTGCTTTTGGCTTACTGTAGTTGTCATGAGTGTTTGAGATGATGGTTTATTTATATTTCCTTTTCTTTTGAATTATTTTTTGTTGACAAAGATTAAAAAGATTTCAATGTGTGTTTCCATTTAGTAGCCTGGACTACTCAAAACCTTGAATTTCATTCCTCTTAGGAGAGGCTGGTCTGGTTACCTTATTAAAACAGAAATTGCTTAACAAAGCATATACTAATGTTATTTGTTGTAATTGAGTCCTGAAATAGTATTCTAAATGATGCACAAGTCTATCTATTGGGACAGTTAGGGTGGGTTTTTTTTCTTGTATTGGAAGAACAGGTCAGCTCCTAATGCTCTTATTTATTTGTAGCCATCAGTGTGACTACATTCATGGAACATCTCCCCCCCTCCCCATTTCTGTAAGTTCAGTTTTACAGCAAGTAACCTTGTAGTTTGAGCTGTAAGAGCCATGAAACCCCAAACAGAAAGTGTTAAGATGAAATTTTCCCTAGAAAATGACTGTCTATGATTGAAAATGCCATCATAACCTCTTGGGGTTTATTATAATTTTTATCTGGAAAGCTCTGAATTTTTTATGCTCAGTAAGAGTCAGTTACTCCACTAAAATCCTGATTTTAGATTTGAATTTTTTACATGGAAAAGCCTCATATGCAAAGGTGACCAGGTACATTTCACTAATGTATTTGATTTTGATTATAAATTGACACAGAAAATGCATATTTCTTTATGATCAAGCTGCAGGAGGGAGATATTTTCTTCTACTCAGATTCACTCCCAAAAGACTGGCCAGTCTATACAATGATGCAATCTATGCATACAAATATAGAGGAAAAGACAGACTACTTTCCTAAGAATAGTTATTCCAAAACTATCTACTGCAAAAGCAAACCAATGGAGTTGCAATGACTATTTAGAAATGTTGTTTAGCTTAGAATCAAGCTAAGAACACAAAGGAAACACCCACACCAGGAAACTGATGCGCTTAATTAGATCTTGAATTTGCATGCAGTTTAAGGACGGATTGGGCTAGTTGTTCTCCCTTTTGTGTGCCCTTTTGCAGAGGGTAATTGGAGGGGGGCAATTGAATTATTTCATTATTTCATTTATCTTCCCAGAATCTGAGTCTGCTGCTACAGGCTGTCAGCTACCAGCAAACAAGCACTTCATTTAAAATACTGTTGAAAAGTTGGGTTCAGTCCTGTTGCATCTGGTATGCAGATGGGATGCTACTTTTTTGTTCAAATAAACAGAAGAAGCAATTAAGCCTCTTTTGGAGTAAGATATCTGAAACAATAGGAGGCACCATCTGAAACACAATCTCAATCAGATACTGAGCCATGTGGACAGCAGAATTTTATAAAATGTTGAATGCAAGCATAGATTGGATAAGTGGGGTTTGGGGCTTTTTTTTCTTTTCCCTTGTTTTTGGAGTTATGTGGATATGAACAAAGATATGACCAGAAGGAGGGATGGCAGCAAGAGAGGAGAGAGAAAAATGTCCTGAAGTTCCCAGTTCATTATTCAGTTTCCTGTACTACTCTGAAACACCGAAGACATGACAGCAGACTTTGCCTTCCTCCCTGGCAGTGCTGTGTAGGACCCCAAGGCCCCACAGACTGTCACTGCTGCAGAACAATTGAACAACTGCAGATTATTCCCTCTGCCTGTGAAAAACAAGCTGACACACAAAGATTTTTGATTTCTCTTTTCTGATTGCAAGCATCCCATAGACTCAGCCACACAGATGAATGTTTGAATCTCAAAGTGTGATTACTCTTCTTTTTACACTTGCAATTAGTTTCAAGGCAAAAGCGATCCTATACCTTTTTTTTTCTGTTTTTTTTTCTTTATGGCTGTTGCTGACTGGTTTTGGAAGTGTGATTTTTTTTGTCCCAGTAGAAGATCAGCTTATGCATAGGAATATATGTACACCCTAGAAATATATACAAAATACTCTTAGGAAAAAAATGGTTTTAAATGATATGTTCGTTGTCCTCAAGAATGCAATATTGGCATGTGAAGTGGCAAACATATGTACTCACAGTTTTGGAATTTGATGTATCTTGTTTTAAAATAACATTTTGCATGTGTCCCATTAAGTTACATCTCAGTAACACAGATAAATTAGTCTTCATCTTGCCTTTTCTTTTTTTAAGAGTGTGTGCTATTTAACATGACAGCATAACTTTTCATGTTTTCATGTGAAATGTGGAAGATTTTTCCCCAACGGCTCCACCTGCCTATCTTGGAAGTGCTGGATATGAACAAAGATATGACCAGAAGGAGGGATGGCAGCAAGAGAGGATAGAGGAAAAAAGCCCTCAAGTTCCCGGTTTGTTATGCAGTGTCTTGTACTACTGCTCCATTTAATGGAAGACAAGAAGTTTTCCTGGCTGAGACATTACCCCTCATCCTCCAAATTCTAAGCTCATGTCAATGGCAGTGCAAGTGATTGACCACTACTTTTAAGGTCATGAAGAGGCAAACAGTTGACCTTGAAATAAAATTGTTTTACTATTGTTAACATTATTACTTTATTTTTATTCAATTAATAAAACCCAAAAAAATCCTTTCTGAAGGGAAATAGTGTTGTAATATTTTTTTGTAAAATGTGTCAAAGTGTTTAACGTCTACAACTGCTATGTACAAAAGCAAAGGAAGTAAATGTAGGGGGTAGAAACTATTTCCCTAATTCAGATTCAGCCTGCAAATAGTTTTTGTAGTCCTACAATTGTGTTATAAAAGTAGAAAAATAAGAAAATACCTGAAACAAAGGGGTTTATTATACAGTAAAATCCCTGTTACTGAATCAGATTACACGCATTGGGGGGGGAAAATAGGTGATCTTTCTGATCCAGCTGCTGCCTGAAACATGGTCTGAGAAAAATCCTGGGTGTTTGTCAGCTTCTCCCTCAGTCTAATAATAAGACATGCTGTGTCTCTTCTTACCAACTTTTTCATGTACAATATAGTACACACTTAAAATACATAAATCAAAATCTTTACCTATGATCCTTGGCAAATAATAGAGAAAAAAGTTTAAGAAAATATTTGAGGTAAGTTCAGAAAAAAACAAGAATTTTTGGAGGGTTTTGAGTAAAATGAAAATAAAAGTTTTCCTTAGGTAAAATTCAACCTGAATTAAAGCAAAATTGTTTTCTTTCCGTTTTTGGTAACCTTTTGCTTTATTTCTACAGGTCCTGGTAAAATGAATTTAACTTATAGAGTTAAAAATCAAGGCTTTTCCAAACAAGTCACAAACATTTTCCTTTAAATGTCAAAAATAAATGTTTCGTCTCCCTTTATGGATGTTACCATTAGATTTATTGGTAGGAATCATATTCCAAATTTAGTGCATTTGCAAGTAAGATTTGCCTTCTGCATCAATACTGTTTAGTAAAGTTGATGTTCAACTCCCCTCCCCTTAAAACCAGTTGAATTAGAGTTCAAACTGTGCAGGACTACAGACTAATGTTAAATTAGTTAAATTATTATTCATTAATAATGTTAAATTATGCATAAAATTCAGTGTTTCTGACATGCCTTTGGATTTCTATCTGTGCATATAATGACTTTGCTCTATACTCTTGTCTGCATGTTGGTGCATTTACTTCTGCTTTTGTTAATCTCATGATATGCTGTTGAGATCTGACTTGTGTGAGGTCTGATGAAAAATCCCTGTAGGAACAATATTTATCCTTAAAGATATTAATGAAGCCTGTGTTTTATTCTCGTCTTAAAATCTTGATGGTGCAGCTTTCAGGATGAAGGGAGCAAAAAGACAAATGGACTCAACTGGAGCAATGTTTAGGCTGAAAACAAGTGTTGTGCAATCTTGTTCAGAATCAATTCCATTGATAAATATTCTACTGTAAAAATGAAGAGAGGTAAAGGCAGAGGGACCCTTGAACTTCTTTAGTCCATCAAGCTGTTGTTTACCTGGCTGCTTTATTAAAACATTCCATGTTTTATTAAAACATTTCATGTTTTTAATGTACATCACAGCAGGTTCCTATAGCAAATACTCCTGTGCTTACCTCACCTCTTGTGGTAGGTTTCCTGGGGCCAGCCAAATGTAATATGCTTCCAGATGACTCCTGCTTATCCAGCAGCAAGTCTGTTTGTTTTAAATACTATTGAAACTCAGAGCAGAGCAAACTGAAGCATAAGAGTCAAGTATGAACTTGGCATACTGTACTTTTCATGAACCTGTACAGCAGCAATTGCTAAATTTCAGAATGGATACACATCAGCTAAGCCTAAGGCTATGAAGACTGACATCATCCCTCCACCTCAGTCCCAAGTCCTGACATGTGCTTCTTTCCAGGCTGTTTTGAGGTAAACCATCTCCCAGGCAACCCACTTCCACCATCTCTCCACTGCTCTCCTCTTTTCCCTTTATATATAATATTGCAGCTGAGCATTGCTGATCTATTTAAGGATGTCCAGTGGAATGCCTTTTGCATGCTAGTGGCTAATATAATATGTCTAATTAAAATGAAAAAAAAATTGAAACTGATGACTTAGTTTAGCTCTTAACACTTATAATTACCCTACCAAAGGTCTTGATCTAGGGGAGTGAAGGAATATCAAAAAATATTTCATATGAATATAAAGCATTCATATCAGTTGTTGATTTTTTAATTTTAATAGTCATTCTTTTTGCCAACATCAGCTACTCTTTTACATGTTATATTCCATTGATTTACATGACAGACCACTCATTAACTTGCTGTTGTATAATATTTTGCTGTTGGAAAAGAATTAGTAAAAACCAGTTTGATCAGAGCCTGCTGTGACTGCTGTAGAACAAGTTACAAAAGGCCATAAACTAGAAAAGGGTGGAAATATTGTTCATAGGATAGGAAGTGAATATCCCATGTAGAGTTGAATTCATGTTGCAAGCTTCTATTTAAACTAGCTACAGAGCACTAAACCCCTCCTCCCACCAAAAAAAAAAAAAAGGAGAAAAAAAAGAAAAATCAGTTTTGCAGTGTGTTGCTTTTATGGTGTTTTTTTTTTCCCCTTTATGAAAAGTACCTGTTGTTTTTCTAGCAGGAATTTTTGACAAAACAAAAAGTTATGAAATTCAGTTTCAGAATGTTTGTAGGATGACATCTACATGTCGAGAACCTTTAACGATGAAGGGGCAGTTACACAAGTGACCTCCATGAGCAGTTCAAATCTTAGCAGCAGTTTACAGAAAGAGAGGGCCTGAATGACTTTGCATAATGAACAGATTATTCCCAAACAGATAGCAAACGAATTTGTGTAGAGAGAGATCTATATCATCGTTGCATTGACTTTCTTTTCTACTTTATTTTAAGAGGTTGATTTTCTACCCTGTATTTTGTTTGCAGTTCTGTAATTGTGACTCCTACACCTATAGACTATCAAATAAATTGTGACAGAGACCTTCAGTAATTTTAGTAGGAAACTTCAAAACAGAGAAGTGTAATAAAGGAGTGGCAAAATAACCTGATCTACTGGTAATGCATAGTAATATTTTAAAGTAAAAGTATATAGAGTAAAGTAAAAGAGAGGAGTAAGTCGCCTTGTCTGTTCATTGCACTTAAGCCTTCTACTGCAATTAGAAGTGAAGTGCACGTTATTAGAAAAACAGTTGTGTTAAGCAGGGAAACCCAGCTAGCTACAGAGAAGGAAGATTTCCTACCTCCTTGAGTTTTTTGATGTGACAAACTAGCTTGACTTCATCAATGGACTGACTCATTAAGGAAATGTCTTTTGTGTTCCTTACATAAATACTTTCCCTCTAATAGATCTATTTTTTCCTCTCACAGAGTACTGTGAATAGGAAAAACTCAAGCCTCAACTATTATTGTGTACTTCTTAGCTGATGTCCATCTAAGATCCTCGTTTATTGTTTCCAGGAAGAGGTTCAGTGAGCCAATGCCTCTCTTCCAAAGCAAGATCAACCTTGTACTCTTTGTAAATGAGGTGCACTTACATGACCACAGTGTTGCATGAGTGCTGGTTGGAGTTCCCACTGGCTAAAGAGTAGTTTGATTAATGATTCTAGATCGAAGGAGTTTGGTTGCCTTTGTCAGATAACTGAGCCATGAAAAATCCCAGTGGACATGTACATTATCTCACTAGATGGTACTTAAAAATGATATCTCTCAGACTAAATAACTAAAAAAGAAGAGTATCTGTGAGGAAAAACAGAAGCAAACTTGAATGTAATGAAATCAGAAAATTAGATAGTTGCTATATAAATTTTTCATATCAGAATTCTATGTCATTGCATGTCCAAGCTTTTCTAGCCTGTTGAGACATGATACTTCATCTTAAACCTCTTAATTTTAATCTCAGCACTGTTCACCTGCTAACTACATAATAGAGACTGATTTTTGAACTTATGTCTTATTGGAGAAAGAGGAGACATAATTTAGAGATGTTTGGGTGGAGTGAGGAGGGCTAGTATGGCAAATGGAAGCCAGTCACAAAATATATGCTTTGTCAAAATAGAGAAATAGCTGAGCTTTGGAGAGCACTTCTCCTTGACACCCATCCCCACACTCACACTTTCATTGCCAAATTAAATACTTGGAAATACTGGCCTTTCTAAAACAGAAGCAGCAAGAGAGGTAATAGTAAAAAAGTAAAACTTCAGCGAAACAATAAAAGGAATGGATGATTTTTTTCCAGTATAAAAGCACAATGAAGGCTTTGCTGTTCCTCTGCAATATCTTGAAATTGAAAGTGGATACTTTTCCTTTTTTAATGTAAAAGAAGTGTTGTGAACTACTATATCAAGCAGCTAACTTCTAGTCTAGTTTAGGTGTGTTCTCAGTATAGCATTTGGGTTCATGGATATGTACCAGCAGGTGTAAAACAAGTGGCTTTTTTACATTAAGGACAGATAACCATCTTTACTGAAAGACTAATAAGTGTTTCTTTGCTTTTTACTATTTGCTTAATTCTACTGATATCGTTAAACATGAAGGGATGACTGGGTTAGGTGAGGTTGATACAACTTACCTATGCTTCAGTGAGCAAGGTCGGGTTTTCAGAAGTGAGATTATCGTTGATATCCTTCTAAGTTGTCTATACTCAACCACTGAGTTATTGAAGCAGTTCTGGTTGGCCAGTTTTATAAGGAACCTTACTGTGCACAAGTCCATGAGACCTGAAAAGATAAATCCAAGGGTCTTGAGGGAAGTGGCAGATGAAGTTACTAAGCCATTCTATCATATTTGAAAAGTTGTTGCAGACTAGTGAAGTTCTGTCACGGTTTACCCACAGGTGGCAATTGAGCACCATGCAGCCAATTGCTTACTTTGCCCTGGTATGGTGGGGGAGAAGACTGGAAAGGTAAGGGTGAGAAAACTCATAGATTGACATAAAGGCAGTTAAATCAGGAAAGCAAAAGCCACGCACACAAGCAGAGCAAAACAAGGAATTCATTCACCACTTACCATGGGCAGAGGGCAGATGTTCAGTCATCTTCAGGAAAGCAGGATTACATAATGAATAATGGTTACCAGGGAAGTCAAAATGCCATCACTTGAACTGTCCTCCCCTTCCTTCTTTTTCACCTTGTTTTTAATTTCTGAACATGATGTCACAGGGAATATCCCTTTGGTCAGTTGGGATCAGCTGTCCTGGTTGTGTCATCTCCCTACTTCTCATGTCCCCCACCTATTTGCTGGTGAGGTGGTGTGAGGGGCAGAAAAGGCCTTGGTTCTGTGTAAACACTGGTCAGCAATAACAAAAACATCTCTACATTATCAACAAATAGTTAAGCCCAAATCCAAAACACAGCCTCACACAAACTACTATGAAGAAAATTAAGTCTATGCCAGCCAAAATCAAGGATAGAAGTTTCCCGAGAGTTGCAAAAAGGGGAAACATAATGCCCATGTTTAAAAAGGGAAAAAGATTTGTGGTGAGCAGGTCAAGGGAGACGATTCTCCTCTCTACTTCACTCTTGTGAGACCATACCTGGAGGAGGTTTACAAAGATGACCAAGGGGCTGGAGAATCTCCTTTATGAGGACGGGCTAAGAGAGTTGGGATTGTTCAGCCTGGAGATGAGAAGGTCCCAGGGACACCTCATAGCACCCTCCAGTACCCGAAGTGAGCGTACAAGACAGCTGGAGAGGGACTTCTTACAAGGGCATGTAGTAGTAGGACAAGGGGTAATGGTTTTAAACTGAAAGAGGGGAGATTTAGATTAGGTGTTAGGAAGAAATTCTTTACTGTGAGGGTGGTGAGGCACTGGAACATGCTTCCCTGATAAATTGTGGATGTCCCATCCCTGGAAGTGTTCAAGGCCAGGTTGGATGGCCTTTGAACAACTTGATCGAGTGGAAACAACTGTTAGAACTGGATTTTTAAGATCCCTTCCAATCCAAACCTTTCTTCAGTTCATCTCAATAATGGAATTACGGGCTGGAATATGAAGTTTTATAAAGACCTTTTTTTCCTTTAAATGGAAGAATTGAGGTCAACTTGAAATTACCTTGCATTACATCAGTGGACTTTCAGTGACTACCAATGGACATAATTTGCTATGTCATTAGTTTCTAAGCAATTTTGTCACATTGCAATCCCTCCATGAATATGCAGCTTAAATGGAAGAATTAAGAGCTGAACAATGTACAAGCCATAATTTTGTCCTCCTAACTTCAACAGCTGGAAGAGGATACTTCAAATTTTAAAAGCTCATATAGATTTTATAAAGGCAACAATGGAAGTACCACTGGCTGCTGTCAGTTCTGGCAGCTGTCAAAATTTATTTAACAGCAGTGGCTTTACACAAATTATATTTGCACCCAAAATGAAACACTTTTTCTCACTTTCAGTGTTTTCACGGAAATAATAGTTAAACTTTTTAAATGCAGTTATTTCTATTTACATAAATTTTATGTGCATTGTATATATACGTATTTAAACTGAATATTGTAAGTAAGAGCTACTGTCCCTCCCAAAATCTCAAGCCAATTAGGGAGCATGAGAAAGGTTCAGGAAGGATGGGATTTCTAACAGCTTCTCTGTAAGTGCAGCTGCAGCTGGTAGTGGCACTGCTGTGCTGCCCTTTGGACATGTACTGTTCCTTTGTGCTGCTCCAAGTGGGCAGATGTGTTTGTACCTGTTAGCTGTTTATTTTTGTCTTCATTCTGGACAGGTCTTGGAGTTTCAGGGTTTCTGTGGAGAAGCTTTTTACACTCCAGACTTGACAAGATGTTACACTAGGTCACAGCAAAAATAAGGTTTGAATGAAAAGATGGAACCAATCATTCTGAAATCCAAAGCAGTTTATACTGGCTTGCTGAATTTTCTTCACATTCTGAAACAAAAAAAAAAAAAAAAAATCCAATCAAACTACAGCCTGTAGAAACAAAAACAGACACAAGCATAATGATGATAACCTAATGAAACCAGCTCTAATAGTGACAGGGTAAACATCTTCCATGGTGCTCAGGACCCAGCCCCAAGGCTGGCTGCAGTGAGACTGCCACTGTGAGACAATCCATTCATGGGCGGGCAGAGTCCTATGGAATTACTTAAATGTTGGACTAGAACCACTGTGTTTCTAAAACACGGGTCAAGGTGCACAACTGACTCAGAACCACTGGCATTTAATATCATCTCCTAAGGTCATTCTTTTGGGACACGGTCAAAGCCAAGTAGCTTTGTTCTAAGGAATTACACAGATTGTGTGCAGATGCATTCATGTGTAGTTATACACCCTTGTCCTCCCAATCAACATTGCTGATTCCCCATAGAAGTGTTGGTCTTTGGCCACTTTACATGGCAAATAAGGACCTGGCTTTGCCCTCTGCACTGTGCTGGAAAAGTTTAGGGTTTCTTTGAGTGGGGTCAGGTAGACAAAACTTAGCAGGGTGGAAGATCACAGATTTTCTTCTAGACTGGTGCATCTGTGCACTTCATTCCACTTTACACCACTGTAAGGAAGGACAAAATGCATTTAGAAGTAATAATAATAAGAATAAGAATAAGAAGAAGAAGAAGAAGAAGAAGAAGAAGAAGAAGAAGAAGAAGAAGAAGTGCATATTTTGGAAGTTTGGTGCCCTGGTTTAAAAATGTCTACAGGCATTTCTTTGAAATAGACTAATCCTGATAGTGGTCACTGATTGTTTTCTGTTGTTTGTAGAGGCCTCAGTCCTTTTCAAAGGCCTAAATAACATCAGTGATGGGAAAAGGTTGTAGTCTAGACTCTTTTCTTTCTTGAAATGCAACTCCAATTTCAAACCACTCTCAAGGCACTGTCAAGCTAGCACACAAACAGCTGAGAAAAGTGTTTGAGTAATTAGATCTCAAACACAAATAAAGAATGGTGTTTTTCTTCATGGATACACAATTACTTTGACATTTTCTCTTAAGCTGAATAAAAGTTTACATATCAGCTATCAAAGTAAAAAAATAAAAAAACAATCCAAATGAAACTGTTAGGTTTAGATTGAAATTTAAGACTGCAGCTCTGCCATCACTTTAGAAAGAGCTCCTCAGAGGTTTTGGTGCCTGAGTCAGGCAGCCAACCAGAAAGTTGACAGGGGCTAGAGCTGCCATGGCTGCAAAAATACTACAGACACAGGTAGACAGTAGAGGAGAAACCTTTTGTAAACCACCCTTGTAAAAAGCACTCTCAGTAAGGTATGCTCTGGTTTCAAGAAAATTAAGAGATTCAACCTGGACAAGTAGGTCAGCAAGATGCCTTCATGTGATGGTAGGACAGTACACCCTGATTGCCCTGGTTATAAGCAGGGGGTGTTAAATTAAGCAAAGAAGTTATTTCTGCCTTCTTGGGTGAGAAAATTGAGGTGAGCATAAGGGAACACTCTGTTCTTTAAACAAAACTTCTAAAATTTTGAACTTCTTTGCTTCTAAAAGGAAGAGAAGTCCCAGACCAAACAGCATCACATGGAAAATTTTATTCCACCTGGGGAAGGTTTTATAATATTTGTTAGTTGCCAGGTAACAGTGTTTTATAACAGGACATTTATAACTGGAACCCATTTATGACTGGAGAATCCAGTTTGTCGTGTAGTGATGAATTGGTGCCTACTCTCAGATGGTCTCATTCCAAATGTAGTATGAAGATTTTTTTACTTTTCTGCCTTTCTCTCTCTTTTTTTTTTTTTTTTAATTTTTTTTTTTAATTTCAATTGGTTGGTGGGTTGGTTGGGGTTTTTTGTTGCCAGACAGCTTGCTAAGAATTTCATTCCTTCTCCAGCTCCCATTCCAGAAGGACTCAGTGTGCACCAGTTGTTTTGAAACAGTAGCCTTAGGGCAACACACAGCTGGCAAAGGATAGGTGGACAGTAGTAGGAATAGTAAGGTCCTTTCCTAAAAACCTGCCCAGACTATTACAATGAAAAGAGAAGAATTTTCTTCTTCACCAAAATACCTCAGAGTGTTTTCTGTACAAACATTTATTTACAAGCTGTTTCCCAATGGCCTGGAACTGTTTTGCCCAGACCTGAGCGGGGGTGAGGACTGTAGGTGGCCCTCCCAGTCTAGGAAAAGAGAAGAAAGAAGCAGATTAAGAGAAGATGGGATCAACAAGTCTTTGGTGAAGGAGGCAGGTATGTGTGGAAGCAGGAGATCTCACAGAGTTTTTAGGCTTCTTTGAAAGAAAAAAATAAAGTTAATAACTGCAAAACGTAGTTTGAAGGAAAAGTGCTGGATTTCCTAGGAAGGTAGACTTCTACAATTTTTACACATCAAATGGGATATTGAGGAGATAAAATATTGTATTTATTTTAATTTTGAAGCATTGCAAAGATATCAACTAAGGTATATACAGTTTCAGGAATTTTCTCATTTGTTGCTTTTATGTGCATGTGTTTTGTTTACAAATAGATACTGGCCATATAAGAAAAATCTTCCATTTCAATCTACAAAGAAATCAGATTTTGGGAGTAGTTATTCTAGTTATTAGACATTTTATAAATGAATGTTACTTGTTTGTTTGCTTGTTTGTTTATTAAAGGTGGATTTTTTGTGTGTACGTCAAATACATTTGGAAGGCAGAGAAATAAAATGTGATTATCAGGAAAGAAACAAACATAATTATGGAAAGCAATGCTAAAATACTAGAAGGAATTATTCTGATTTACTTTTTTGTACATAGTTCTAAAAAGGCTCTCTCCTCTTTCCCCTCACCCTAATCGTGACCTGGAGCCTGAACTATTCAAATAATGACCCAAACACATACACACAAAAAAGAGTCAGTATTGATACCATGTCACATCTGGCAAAAGCCAAAATTAAAGCAAGTCATTTACCCCGTGGTGGCATGAGGATATCAGGTTTAGATAGATTTCATTTATCAATAGGGTCAGGCTGCACTGAATATAAAATCAAATTACACAGAAGCAGATGCTGAAGTCCAAGAGGAGAAGGTGTAGATTGATTGGAGAAAGGCAGCCCATCAAAGGGGCCTTTGTCCGGGGTTGACTTGGTGAAGCAGCTGACAAGTGGCCATCAGATCCTGCAGCCAGGCAGCTGCATGATGGGAGTTTGACAGCTGACTTCATTAGAGCCCTTAGGACACGTGCGGGGATGAATTTGTCCTTTAATTGAGCTGGGCCAGGAAATAGCACCGAGAGGACAAACGACAGTGAAAAGGGCTGAAATGAACCCGGGGGCCAGATAGGTAAATTTAATGCTCTTGTGATATTTGACGTGTATGTTCTGTTTGTATGTACGACATTTGTGTATTTATCACCAGTCTTAAAAGCCTTCAGAAGCCAAAATATATATGCAGCATAGAAGTCACCAGAAAATTTTTGCCCGGGGGTGGTGGAGGGTGAAAATGTTGCATCGATCGGGGACCCCCAGAGGCAACGTCTCTGTATGAATAGACTTCCTCAGCCCTCCGTTCTGGGAATAAATCTTGCTTTTCTGTTTGCATTAATACCATCATTTCCTGCTTACTTAACAGATAACACAGTCTTTAAAGCAAATTCTGCTATTTGTGTGCAGTTTTTCTGTTTACAACTCAGTGGTGTTTTCTCTGGTATAGCATTTCAGGAACCATTGTAAAAATCTAGATTGAGTCCAAATGTTAATACAAACTCTGCATTAGTCTGCCTTGCCTGGCTTTTTGTCTCGCCTTGCCAAGAGTCTGGGTTGATTTTTAAACATGAAGTGGAGGTGATGGAAGCTCTGTAGGGGGTGGAGGGAGAAAGTTCTTCAGTTCATCCTCAGGCAAAATGTTAATAGAAGGCAGGGCTCCCATGGAAGGAGATAGGAGTTTGGTTGTAATATAGACTGTACTTTTTAAGGATCCCTATCAAAATATCCTTATGTAATGCTCAAGCTAATTAATATACAAAAAGGACTGTGGTGCAAAGCTGTAACTGGTAATCTGAGTCCTCTAGCATCAATGACACTCAGATATGTCTATCAAGCAGAGAATAGACTCCTTTATTCTCTCTCACAGCATAAATATGTGATCAAAGAAATAACATGCACTAGAGCTGCCCTTAGGCAATGACCCTAACCTTATGCCTCTCTTCCCATCGCCAGTATCCCCAAAGCACTCAACAGATGTCAGATACAGTTAAAGTGGAACATATCCATGCATCTAATTTGGAGGCAGAGTAATTGCTGGCAAAATTTGCCAAATTCTAATGTGCTTGTTAAAAAGCTACCTCAATTTACACACCTCTGAGCAATAGAGTTTGACAAATTATTAGTACTGAGTAATAATCAATAAAGTTTGATCAAATTAGATACTAAGATGTGTAAAAGCATCTCATCTCACCCAAAATGTGGGAGCTATCTCAGCCCAGGAAATGTGTTGATTTTGTATGCATAATTTGGTTAATTTGGTTGCCACCACTGTAATCTACTGTTGTTCATGCAGTGTATGGCAACAGCAAAATGTTCCAAAATCTGCCATAAAATGAGGCGTGGTTGGAAAGTACATATCTGCCTTGTGTAGCATACTTACAGTGTATAACACAAACAGTGCAAACCAAAACAAAATACCATTAAAAAAGAGCAAACAAACCAACAATACCACAAAAAAGCCCAAAAAACCAAACCAAACCACAAAAAAACCCAAAACTCAAACCAAAAAATTCCCCTAAACAAACAAAAACCCAAACAACAAAACAAAACTCAAACAAAACCAAAACCAACCAACCAATCAAAAAACACACAAACCCCCAAGATCAATTTATGTATTAATACATTTGAGATTGCCCTAGTGACTTTATGGAGCTTTCTGTCTTCCAGTGAAGCAGTTTGGTTCTGCTGCTTCAGACAAGTAAACAAGTTCTCAATTTTATTACGTTTCTGGTATGCTCCAGTAATCTTTTCTGTGAGGATGGACAGGGCTGTCATTCAAAGGAATAGACCCCCCCTGAATCAGACAAGGAGATACTTTTTCTCCCTTAAGACACAAAAATATATTTAGGCAACCAGTGTCCATGGAAACTCTGCAGGAGCTGGAGACAACTCCAGAAATTCTCTCTTTGTTTTATAATCTGCTCAGAAAGAGAATGGGGAAGGGAGGAGGAGACAGGGAGAAGGTCATAACTTTCTGCTCATAGAGGTTGTTTTTCTTATCATACTGGGTTGGAGGTCTCAATTCCCAGATGCTTAAGAGCCCATTTGTCAGAGAAAGAAGATATGATCCTATGCTCCTTTTCTAGTGTCATTTTCAGCTTATGCTGCAAGAACAGGCACTGAAAAATCTACTCCATGCTGAAACCTGTTGTTATCCAGGGAGCTCTCCCTGGCACGCTGGCCAGGCATTCAACAAATTAATGACTAACTTTTAGCCAGAGACCTAAAGTAACCTCCAAAAACTGTGGGCCAGGAAATTTTGTTTCAGTTCTGATCGCTGCGATGATTAAGTAAGGTTCCCTCCATGAGACTGTTCAGGTCCAAACTTTTATATAAATTGTTTTGCGATCTGGTTAGGCCTGGTGCCAGCCATGCTTTCCCCATGTGAAGCATGTTTACAGCTTGAGTAGGACCTGGAGAAGGGAAGGAGGATGATTTCCCTAAAATCTGGTTTGATGCCTGGAAAATAGGCATATTATGTATAAAGAGAATTGCATTCACTGAGATTGCTCCAAAGTGTTTTGCTTTCTTATCCCCTTATCTAGAGAAATACTAAGTCAGGATACAAAAACATCTGAGAAAGATTTGGGGAATATGCACTGTCTTTGGCTTCTTAGAACAGGAAGCCATGCCCCATGTATAAAAGACTCAAGGATAAAACTGAAAGGCAAATCCACAGAACAGCTAAAACTGACAAATCTTAAATATGCCAAGGGCTTTTTGACCACGGGCTAGCATTTCTCCTTAACATACAGATCAACATTTCTTTAATCTATGCCATGAGGGGATTTCAACCAGCAAGCATATTTGGGCCTTGCAGAGCTGATCTCAGTTTGAGCCTCTGTGACTAACCCTATGCAGCCCCTCTTTTTGAGGAGTTCTGGCCCTTCTCCAGCTGGTGCAATTGGGGCATCACAAACCAGGATGGCGTCGTGCATGGCTGCCCTCTCCTTGTGGGGAATTTGCTGCTGTAGATTGCATATTATTGGCTTGGGTATAGTAAATGTGGTCTTTGAGAAGTGACTATAATCTGTTTCTGTTGTTATCCCAGAAATGGACAAATCTGGTGTGAGGTCTGTCTAATGGATTATTCTAACAATGGAATAATTGCTAATGTTTCATTTTTCATCAATTTTTTTCTCCTGCTCCATGCTGTCTTTTCTTGTCTTTTCCTTTTGTGTGTCATACACTTTTTCTATTATTTGCAGTATTTCTGCTTTGGATTGCTACACTTTTATGCATGACAGCCAGAAGCAAGGAGTTACAGAACACCTTTATGAAGAAGAGCAGGCTTATTTTGTTTAATATTTTCCCTCCTGGCAAATAAATACGAATTCTGCCATGAAGTGGTGAGTAAAACATCACTTCAAGCTTCTCCTCACATTAACAATGGTGATTAATGTGGTTCAGCATGGGCTCCATCTGAGCTGAAAGCACATTCAGACCTGTCTGCTGTAAGAGGTGGAAAATTCATGCTTGTCTTAATGAGTCTCCTCGATAATTACTTTAAACACCCTTTTTTTTTTTTTTTTTTTGATAGTATTTTGAAGGTTTCTTAATGAGATCTGTACATTTTTGTGCACAAGCAAATTACTGAGTTTGATACAGAAACTTTTAGAAAGTAACAAGATACACTTTTTAAAAAGCTTATATTTACTAACCTGTGCCTGGATCTGGTGCAAGTGGTGAGACAGCTGGTGCATTGATTAATAAAGTCACTGTTAAAACCTAATATAACAAATATTTGCTCAATATTGTCTGATTCAGTAATCCTTTGTAATGGCACAGAGCAAGTCAATATTCCCCAAGTAATGGCATTACTATACAATGGATTCATGGTGTACAGACACCCAGTAAACTCCCAGCAAAATCAATCGCTGTGTTGTATTTTGTCAGAGCGAATGAACCAAAACCTGTGAAAAGAAAATTAAGGGAGTTAAACTAGGACTCTGAATCTCCTGGGCTGGGTTTAAGCTGCAATGCTAAGATGCTGATATCCTCCATTTAAACAGTGCAAAACCTCTGAGTCTGCTCTCCCTTGTGCTGGTACCAACAACAATGATCAGGTAAGTGACTTTTTTTTTGTTAGCTGAGTCTCTTTGTGGGGAAACTCAAGCTGCCTAGCTCCAAAATAAAAGACTGAGGAAATTGGATTCTAATTGCATTTTGGAAGTAGATATAGGATTCAGAAAATGATATCAGTGAGGCAAATTAATTCCTACTGTAATTACATTGACGTCAGTGCATTTAGTCCAGGGATAAATTTGGCCCAACGACTTCAAGTATTGTTTGCACCCAGGAGTCTAAACAACAACAAATCCAGAAAGACACCATATTTGTTGGAGTTCTTCCTGTTGAAATGGCCAAAGAAAAAAAAAAAAAAGGGCCAAAACCTTCCAATATTTGTATTTGAGGTGAAAGGGTAGTTACATGGTTTTATTTGCTGAACTATTAAATTCCACAGTGTTTATATTTTGTTTCCTTAAAAAAAATTTCTTAAAGTACTCTGCAAAAGGACACTTTTCCTCTCTTTAGGGAGATTCTCCGAGTTTTGCCTAACAAAATCAGTGATGGAATTGGAAGCAGGAGACAAGTGGCTGTCTGTGAGAAAAGGCTCCCACGTTGCTGTCTGCATTAATCCCTTTGATGACTAACTAGGGAGTTGCAAACAACAGCTGATACAGGACACAGCAGCTACACTTGTATTATGCATCATGATCCGTAAGCTCAGGACTCACCAAACCAACATCACCAACCGCCCAGGCAATCTCTGGAGCAAGCCAGTGGTGAAAAGCTGGCCCTACCCTCCCCTTTAGAGCAGACCCACGTGCATTGGTCTTGTCCAGCTGCTTTCACGTCTCCCCACTCCCTTATCAACAATGTCCTGAGGCCTTTCTTGGGTGGACAAAGTGTCACAAAGTCTTTCCGTTTTCTTGCCTGCAAAGGTAGCAGGTATTTGCAAGGCAATGCAGATACAAGCCAGCTCAGGGCTACATGCAAGATTTAAGCTTTCCAACAAGGACAGTTAAAGTGCAACAGAGAAAATCTTTACATTTCCAGGTTTAACTTTGTCAAACCTGAATGCTTTGGTACAGTTTACAGGAGAGATCTGTATATTTTATCAAGCTCTTGGTAAAACTGTAAGAAAAAAGACCTTGTTCCCATGGGGCAAATCTTTGGCTTCTTGATGCAGTTTAATTTATTACCCATATATGATTGCTATGATAATATAAGCCTGCTGTGTAAACAGCATGTCACCTCTCCATGTAGACACTGATTTATATGTCTCATCACCCACTGAAAATAAAGCAGGGAACAGTCCAGCCAAAAAAGATAGCCAGCTTACTTCTTAGCCAGTAAAGCACATCTTTTGTTTGGTTGATCTGCTGTTTGGCTCAAAAAAAAGAATAGATATGCTAATAAAAAGGATTATCGCATAAATTTCTTCAAGTTGGTATAACTAAATGCAGTGCTGGAACCAGCAGTTCCTAAATTAAATTCACCCTTCTGTGATGGAGTCAGTAGATTAGTGACTAGACCTTCAACTTTCCAAAATCTAAGTTAAATGATTGTATTCATACAAAAGAATGTTTGGAAAGTCTTGCTTTTCACTTGCTAATTTATCCTTGTGAAGTAGAAGGAGTTTGGTCTGGTTTCTTTCCAGCAATATATGTGTCCTAATGTGTTAAACATTTATTAGGGAGGGGAATTTTTATATAAAAGTTGGAAGGCAGATGGTTAAAGTAAAAACCCCGCAGGCTGTCCATTCTAATATATAAACAATGGGATCTTTATGTTTTGCCTGTTCAACATTTCTTGAAAATTGTTCTTTAGCAAACTGCAGCACCTGCAGTAACCAGAGGCAGCTCTCTTTCACTCACTCCTCTCCTCTATAGCCAAGGTTCATAAGGTGCTGAGTGCCCAGTTTCCATTGCCCGTGCTTGCTTTATGTGCCTGCTGCTTTCAGATGAATTAACAGGTGTTTGACAGGCGCTCTGATGTGACGAAGTCTATGTCCCATGTTTGATAGGACGACAATGAAAATAAGTGTGTGCTTCAGACTTACTGAAAAGTAAACATCAGCTGAGCCTTGGAGAGCAAAGGGCTTTTAGGTGCTGAATTCTTTCTGAGATATAGCCTATCACAAACTTGCAACTGGCTCATAATTTATAAACCCATTTTATAATACGTGGGAAGAAACTGTGTAATAAACTTGCAGTCATAGAACAAAGTAAAGGGGTAAAATGTGCATAGATCAGACTGAGCATGTTAACACACAGTTAACAGTCCTGTTTCTATTTAACTGGAATGGCAAAATGCTGCAAGGGAGGCATTTTGCCAAAAGACAGAGCACCCATGTAAGTACCAAGTTGCAGAGGCCACCTGGGTTAGCTCTCTCCTGCTTGAGTATACTGAAAGCAATATGTTTGTTAAAACACTGCTTCTACTGCTACCATAGTGCACCCAAAACTTTTCCATTCCTGTAAACTAGCTAATCAGCTTTCTGCAGACTAGGAAAAAAAATAGAAGAAGAAAAAAAAANTCTGCCAGACAGTCCTATCTGAGCTTAATTCTCTGAGTGTCATATGTCTATCACATATACTGTGTCCCTTGGAATAATAATAATTGAGCCAGGCAGCTGAGTCTTGCTGTGGGTATCTACAGGGAGGGGGGATGGGGGCTGTGATAAAAGACTCATCAGTTTCAGCTTAGTTCAGTAGACATCTGTGCAGCAGAGGACCTCGTGATGATCCTGGCAGCAGCTCTTTTCATTTGGGTTTGGCTTTTTGTGCTGAATGCTTTTTGTACTGAGTCCCCGTACCAGCCTGTCTCAGCACTTTCAGAGCCAGAGCTTTTTCTCTTCATAAGCTCTAGGGTTTTTTACAGGCCACTGAGTCTGACTGGAGCTGTATCCAGAATTACAGAAAGCAGCAACCACCTGTCACCAGGACATTGTGCACAGTGGAGGGGGAGAGCAGTGGGCTGGGGGTGGGGAGATGGAGTGAGCCAGCTGATTGCAGGGGATTTCTGAGAAGCAGGACTCTTTGCTTATCCATTTGCAAACACGGGAAATGATGACAGTGGTTGGAAGCTTTGAAGAGACTGGGGGAAGGGGAAATAGAGAAGCCAGAAAGAAAAGGATTGGGGGCTAAAAGAGACCTTGTCCAGAAAAGACTGAAAAATTCATCTTTTCAGATTCCTTGATCAGTGGTAAGATTTGTTCTACATATGATCCCCTCTTAGCTTGACAGAATCTTTATGCACTCCACGTTTTTTTTTGCATAATTTGTCAATAAATGGGCAACTTTTTCTTTTGACGCTTTGAAGACTGTATTGCCTACTCCAGTACTAGGGTGAGTATCAGTAAAGAAAAAAATACTCAATTGCATATGTCTCCTGATTCAGTCACATTAATTGCACTTCAGATTTTATGGTGATGCAAATTCAGTAGCCTTCTTACACAGAGGAATTAGCATTACTTTCTGACTTGTGGGGCCTCTGTTCTCACTTCTTCCCCTTGGAAGGCATTTACAATGGCTGGTCTGTTTATCTGAAATACTCCTTTTAATGGTGCAACCTGTCTTATTAAACCAGAGCATACTAAATATATCATGCCATTTCTGTGGAGAATAATTTTATTTTCTAGTAAATAATAAAAGTACATGGAAATTTACTTTGATAGCTTATTTTAAAGTAAAAACTGCATCCATGAAGATATCAAGTCCTTATTGGGAAGAATAACATTCTAGAGCTATGAAGTGTGGAGAACATTGTGGTCCCACAGCATTACAGAAGTGTGTAATAACAACAGTCAGATAAAATCCTAATGTCTTTTGCCTGAAAAAAATTCCACTGGTAACACTAAAGTAAGTTTTCATTGAACTGAAATGTATCCATCTGAACTACACCACCCGTTTTTCCCCTTGTATCCAATACAGAAAATGTCATTCCAGAGGTTAAACCTGAGATGAGTTATCTTAGACCAGGACTAATTGCTCTCTGGAGAAGATGATGGCTCCTCTTGGGTATTCTGTGTGCTCTAAAACTGAGCTCTAGTTAGGCACTTGACTTTTAGGTTATTGAAGTTAAATGAGGTGAGTCCCAACCCAAAACACATGCTTTTGTCCCAGGATTGTTTTTAAAAATGCATGGCAGAACATTAGGCTGACATTTACTGTGCGTGTCATCATTTTTTGGATCTTTACTTTATCCTGTGTGTTTTGTAAATCTTTCTGATGTATTTCTTTCAAGTACTGGAACAATGAGGCTCGCCTTGAAGTTACTGATAAGGGGGCACTGCTGCCACAGGGACCAAAGGAGAAGGGAGAAGTCTCAGCCAGGGCAATTGGGTTACTTGTCAAAGGTATGTGTACTTACAGCCCTGGACCTGCTCTCACTCCTGACATGTTCAGTGAGATGACTGGGACCCTTTTGACCTTAAAATGGAGGTATGAACAAGAATGTAAAACAATGTGCTGTGATTAATTTATTCCTCTCTAACTCAATAATCTTCTCAGTAATACAAATGAAAGGACATTCTCTGCTTAGCAAAAGCCTCTCCTGTGCTCTGATTGTTCTACTTTAGTTTTCTTTGTTTCATTACCCAACTCCATACAAGACCTTAAGAGTGTAGTACAGAATAAGATACAGAAATACACTCGAAGTAGGAATGTAGTGAATCTCCTATATCAGGATAGCAGCATTTCTCTTAGCTACTCAAAGGGATATAGATTCACAGTAATGAAGAATTGGGGTCAGTCCAAATTTATTCCTTCTTGTGAAGGAAAATATAAAATACATGTAATTACTATAAAACATTATGTTGCTTTCATGAAGATACAGAAGGTATAATCTGTTTATAACACAGGGAGTTATTTGTGTCTTCATTGGGGACTTTATCATGCAAATGACTAGTTCTCACCTTCACTGATGTCAGATGTAATTGTCATAAGACTGAAATATTATTTTAGTTTTTCTTTGGTATGGTACTTAAATATTAATGTCAAAAAGTAGAAGAGGTAATGTAATATGTAGTGACTTGATTAATTTCAATTCCTGTTTTTACTTTTGGGTTTTTCAAAGATTCCAGAGAAATGGAATTGTAGATATGTTCTGAAAAAATTGGAAAATAATAGCTGTGTCTCTAGTAACATGAGGCTCTTGTTATGTCAATGACCTTTCACTGCATACATGTTACAGTTTTTAATTTACTACCAGTGTGACTGTGTTATACAACATAACGACATGCATGTGTTCCCTAGTTCAACTACAGTTTTTTGATGGTTTTGGTAACTAAAAAGCCCAAGAACCCAGGAAGGACTTGGAGCTTAGTTTATTCCCTGTAGAAATAAAAAATTAATTTTGCAAAAAGCATCAGAAGGAGAACAGTATTATTAAGAAGATGGTGGGAGCACAAACACACTATTTATGACTTACTTATCCACTGTGAACAACTTTTTTTTGAGAGGTGACCTCATCCAAACCAACAATCTTCTTCCAAGAACTGCTTAATGCCATAAAATATATCTCAGTATAGCACCTTCAAGTCTGTTAATGTTGCACATTTGGCTTTAACTTGCAAGTTAGAGGGCACTGATGAGCTCATTCCCTTCCTTCCCTGCTATTTTCTATGTAAGCTGTACTAGGTCACACACTAAGTCAGAAGTTTGCCCTTGGTTTCCATCAAAATACATGGCAAGCATTACTCAAAATTTACTAAATTCACAAGTAAAGTCCCAGTTTTTACTTTATTTTAATATTTGAAGAATCTCTCACTGTGCATTTGGTTGCTAAAAATACTGAAATCATTCAAACTATCCCTAAAGCAAGAAGATGTTTCATTACTCATAAATCTTTGTGGATTTAAACAAGAGGAGAAGGGAGATGTGAGTGCATCAAGGATAGCTGGTATTAGAAACTCCTATTTGTTGCTGGCACCTGCCCATGGCCAACTTACACTGGAGGAAAGAAAATTCCTCCCTCTTTCTTAAGAAAGGCCTAAGGTATTCCTTAAATTGCTCACTTCTATTTAAAATGTAACTGGAATAATTTGAATAGCTAAAATTCCCTAGACTATCCTGATTTGGAAGGGACCCACAAGGATCATTATAAATAAAGGTTTCCTAGTCCTGCACCAGACCACCCCACAAATCACACCATGTGCCTGAGATCATTATCCAAATGTTTCTTGAACTCTGGAAGGCTGAAACCTTGACTCAAATTCACTGAATGACAGCAATTCAGTTTGGATTATTTATTGATATTTTTTCTCATTCTTCTCAGAAATTATGGGAAAAAATTGACATGAAGGTCATGTAGAACTTTATCTTCTGAATGAACTTGTTGGTGTGAAGTATTAAAACCAAATTTTGATATTCTACTCATTTCTATGATAACTGTCTTTACGAACATATCTTAGATCAAGATATTTTTCCAAAGATGGATGAATCTTACAGCTTCTCAGGGAATGGGAAAATACTTGCCTTGAATATTAATACTTGGAATGCTTGTCCTCTTTCCGTTAGATCTGTCTGCAACAAATAGAATTTCTGAAGCTTTTTTAGGGGGAAATAAACTGTACTATTGCAGATATATTAACAAATAAATTCAGAGTTTCAAAAATCCCTTTTTTCATTTGACCATAAAAATGACTCTATTAGAAGATGAAGATTTCTGTATCTCTAAGAGACATACCAACACTGTTGCAAAAATAAATTGAGCTATCCTTCTGCTACAACAACTAAACTGTGGTTAAAAATGAGATTGCTGACTTGAGCATGCCACCACTCTCCTTCAGCCCACACCCAGCAAAAGCCTAATGGCCTCAAAGGCTCCATTAATGTTAAATTGAATTCATCTGGGTGGTGCTGACCCTTTGCAGAAGACAGCATGTGACTGTGATGAGCTTGCTGAAAGGAAGTTCTAGGGCTCGGGAGAAGCCAGGAACTGATATGTCCAGCTGTTAATCAGAAAATTCTGGGCAATGATAGGGGATGATGCTGAAGACATAATGGGAGAAGCATAAAGAGGTAAAACTGGCTTTAAAAAAATATTAAAGGAAGATCTTCTAGACTGTCTTGGATACTCCCTGTCATTCTTCAATGCTTTGATTGTTTCCTTGCAGGATACTATACCAAATTTTATTAGTGCATCAGGCAGAGGTTTAGAGAATTCTTCAACACTGGCTGAAATGTGGCAGATGACAGCAAAGATCTGTCAGATGACCATACAGCACATGCAAATCACACCACATTCTTGGTACAGGAAATAACTGATGTACATATATTCTGGGTCAGGGCAGTTTATGAATGGGACACAGTGTGTTCTCTGCATGTTCATACAGGACATACATTTCAGCAGCATCTATTTCTTTCTGCTGCTTCTCTGAATCATAAAAAAAGCAAAAATGTGAGGGAAATTGTGTGCTTTGTTTTTAATTGATTGGGGATGGAGGTTGTTTGGTTTGTTTTTTTTTTTTTTGCTCGGTTGGTTGGTTGATTTTGGGTTTGGTTTGGTTTTTTTCCTATTGATATGTTACACATACACTTAGAAGACTGCTCTTTGGCAGAAGACTTGACTCTAGCCCAGTCAAGATGGGGTTTGAAACAGATTAGGTTATGGCCTGTAGAAGTCGAGGTCTTGACTGACATACTGAATTCTCAGCATCTCTCCGAAGCTGCTTCCATTTAAAAATAGACACTATGTATCCTAAGAGCTCTTGTAAAGTAACATTTATGAACATGGAATTAAATGTATAATCAAATAGCGCCTAAGAAACCCAGGTAAGGGTAGTTTCAGCTACTTCTTTCTGTTCCTTTTCGCATCAGCTTGGAACCATCTGCCTTCTCCCCTTCCCTGGGGAAGCAAGTTGTTGTAAGGTGGCTGTACAGCTGCAGGATAGGCTCTGCTCTTAAGCTGTGGGAACACGGGTGTGCTGGATCCATGCTCAGGATGCTGATCCACTTGTGGTCTCTCAGTAACTCCAGATTGGTCTGCCCAGCTAGATGCTCGCCTATCCTCTGTCATGCCACATTTTTCCTGCTCCTTAACTCTCCCGTTTCTTCTTTTGCTGTGGAGCATGAATCCTAACAGGGGGGAAAAATCCAAGAATTCATAACAAAACATGGGGTAAAAAGACCATCTCCACTGAAGTTAATAATCAGCAGGGTCCAAATTATCTCTTATTAGCATTTATTTTACAAAAGAGGCAGGGTATAATTTCACGATAGATTCAGATTTGGAGAGGGACTATAATCAGCCTCCTGAAGAGCTGTGCCTGAAGTACATGGCTGCTTATTTCTTTTCCAAATTGCACCGCTCTCTTTCCCCCTCTTGCGCTTACCCCTCCCGCCCCGTTCTCTTTCTTGATCTCTTTGAATAATGCAATCACTTTGAATAGCCCAGACAGGCCTGAAGATTAGGGAGCCTGTTTGTGGAGCGGGGGGCCAGCTGAATAGGCGCAGGAGGCTGGCTCCCCGGGAAAACAAGGCGCTGGGAACTAGGCCAACTGTGAAGAGCATGTGCTGGGAGGGACTGAATAGGCAAGCAGCCGGCCAGCCCATATGTCAGGCTGTGCCACAAAGACTTCTCTGCACATCTACCATGACAAACAGGATTACCGAAGACAATTAATCTGGCACGCTTTATCAAAATCAAGCGCTGACCCCCAACCTCTCCCCCCAGCATGCAGCAGATGCCACGCTCCAATTCAATGGAGCTCAAGTGTTCCCTTTTTCGCTGCTGAAAGGCATCCAAAGCCTGAATAAGGTTGGCGTGGACTAATTGCAAACACTGTCTGATGGTGACAGTCCTAATCAAATGAGATGAGCTCACCTTTTCTGTAAACTTCTAATGGGAAGGCTGGTGGCAACTCCCCATCAGCTGCTGGCAGAAAGAGAAACGCATGGGGATGAAGGGTTTTCCTCCTCCTTTCTCCCCCTTCCTTCTCACTGCCCAATGGAGGAAGAGAACAGCCACAAGCATCCTTTCCTCTTGAGCCTTTTGGGTGCTGCATCACGAGAGGGATGGAGAAGGGCAAGCATTAGAGCCACCTCTGTGCAGTAGCGTCTCTGCTCTGCAGATGCCACAGAGCAGCCAAAAGGCAGCGTGCCGACGCTTACTGCCATGCTAGAAACCAGGCTCAACATCCAGGCTGAGCCCTCAGCTGATGTCTGTGGAGCTGTAAACATCCCCCTCAGTATCTGACCCTGCCTGTGGGATGTTCCTGTCGGCTCTGTAGTACAGAGTATAAACTTACACTCGTTAGGACCAGTCATTTCTTTTCATGTCCCTCCTTTTTTTATTTTATTTACATTTCAACATATAGGAGTTTCAGAAAAGCCTGCCCAGCTGACCTTAATAGAAAATGAAAAGTGAAGTTCAATAAGAAAGGGGGGGAAAGCAGTGAAAAACTAATAGTATTTTATCTTATTGCTTTTATATTTACCTTACTGCTGTTCAAATAAGCAGCCCAGATTCTTGCTGCTCACCCTAGTATGCATAGGCATCTGTACTACAGAAATGCTTCATGGGCAGTGTTCTCCTCACAAAAACTGTTTGTCCTCTTAGTCTCACTCAGATAAGAGCCAAGTGCCTGTGTTTCTATATTGGCATCCTCTTGCTTGTTAGTGTGGATGGAGTGAAGGTTTGCATAGGCATGGATAAATGGTTCTTTCAAGTATTTTTTTCCCCAAGTAGTCAAATGCAACTTCTATTTGTTCAAATAAAAATTTGGTAGAACCTCTTCAGTTTTATTAAGTTAAAACCCACTCATAAACAAATAAAAAAAGGTAGTAGCAAGTTTTACAACACAGAACACATGTTTCAGGATAGTCTTCCATTTTGTAAAATTTGCACAAATGAAAAGGTTAAAATGTTTGATTTAGGAAATACTGTAAAGGATTCTTATAATATTTTAATGCAACATTTTTTCATGCTGAAAAAGAAAAATATCTCTTTTCTTCCCGTACACACCTACAACAAAAATTAAGTTTAAAATATTCTTTGTAACAATTTTTCTTTCAAGAAAGAAATAATGGCAATATGGACAGCATTTTGGCCTGAATGGTAACTGTGTTCTAATGCATTTCTCATCTGTTTTCTGTCAGAAAGTTGACATCTAGATGTTACTTCCCAACCTACTTTCATGGCTATCCTTGGCATAACACCTGGTGCTTCAGTGTTTTGAATGATTTTAACCTTTATCTTAAATTAAGGGTAGTAAGGGACTGACACATTCCATGAGCAGAAAAGGCACTGAGGAGCAAGAGGTTGTTGATTACCTTGATTTCTGAAAAGAGGCTGATAGGGTTGGGAACAATGTGGTTCCCATTTTGGCTCTGGCCATGAGACCATGTCCCTCTGCACACAAACCTGTGACAGTGGCTCCAGGTTCACACATGTCCAGCAATGGCAGAGGTCAGTGCTGAGTGGTGGTCACTGTGTTTCTAGAGCCACAGTAACTTTGATTTACATTTTTCCTAAGTATGCATTCTCAGCACAGTGTGTCCTAATTAAAAAAAAACCCCAAAACATCAGAGGTGAAATAACTATGTGGGCTGACACCTGCAGTAGCCATGGCTGTGGGAAGGGACCTCTCACTGGAGCAGTGCTTTCCCACCTCTAGCTGCAATATGCAAGGTGTTCTTATCAGCAATGCATTGCTAACGATGCCCCTCAAATCTGCCAATGTTTCTTCTTCTTGCATCGTGAGAATGGGATGTTTAAATGATAGTTGCAGATGGAGGAGCAGCTGATTTTGGTATTACAATGTTTACACTCTAGCAATATGTTCCAGGATTTGAGAAATGCAGAACCCAAAGAGGGTCCAAATGGGAAATCAGAAAACAGAGCTAATATTGCTCAAGGCACTGAGTGAAGGCCAGCTGCAGATCACACAGCAGTTCATTGCTGTGGTTCTCTGACATCCCGTAGAACAACACTTTCCAGAAATCAAAGGCCAGGTTGTGTTTTTATTCAGAGTGCTAAAGTTGATTTCTAAGAAATCTCTGGTAATGAAGTGATATATGGAGCTAGGAGAGAGCTAGCTAAACTGAAGCTAATCACTGCTGTGCAAGAAAGGTGAAGGAATGAGCTAAAAATATTCATATTAAAAAAAAAAGAAAAAAGAAAGGGATGAAAAAACACAACCACTCCAGAAAATTCACTACAAGCTAAAGTAGCAACAGGTGAATGAAGTGACAAGGTATTGATCTGAACTACCAGGCAAAGAGGAGAAGATATTTATGTCTCCACATTGTGAAGAAAGGAACTGCCTGAAGGATCTGAACTCCTCTGTGGAGTCTTGCTGAGGGGTGATGGGCAAAAAAGCATCCCTGAGGCCAACAGAGGCTGGCTGGCATCCGAGCTCAAAATGATCACAAAGCCCTGATGATACCTCTCTTTCTGACTCACTCAGACTGATCACTGGTAAGGTAGAGAATATTTTTTAACATGGCTAGATTAAGAAAGAGAAAGACTGTGATCCTTTTGACTGTATTTAATTAAAACGTTTCTCTAAAACCCAGGGGTATTTCTTGCACAGTTTTTACATTAGTTTTGGAGCAGTCTGTAGGTCACAGCACCATATATCGTTGCCAGAAGTACCAGGATGGCTAAGGGTCTGGAAGGTGGAGCTGATATGATAATACTAGGTGAATGGCCCAGCCATTAGCAGAAGGAGGAACTCACTCTTAAAAGAAAGACTCATGTCAAATCATATTCTTAAAATGTTGTCTGGTTTGCAGTGGAATATCCACCGTTTTTCTAAAATACACAGTTTGTACGATTGAAGTGTAATTCAGAAATGACTTAGTATTGACAAAGAAAGGGTCTGTCCTTCTCCACTGACCCCAAGGAATTGACATAGCCCGCAGAGAGCAGTAGAAATTTTGACCTACTTTATCATACCTACTCATTGCTGTCAAGATGTTTCTTATATCTGTGAAACAGTAATCACTGACTTTTATTTTGAACACATAATTACACAGTGATTTGGATCAAGATACAGAAGTTCCTACATTTTCCAGTTCTCATACCAGGATAAGATCAATTTTTTTGAAGTTCACGTAAATATGCCTCACTTATTTTCTTTCATCTTTTTCTCTTGGACTCAAACAGGTGCCTTCACTTCCAGTGACACATCTCTTAGAAAGCACCAGAGGATTTTTCTTCCTTTCTAGTTCTCTGTAGCTGCTGTCAGGTCTCCTGCTCAGTTCTTGCTGAAAGCTTTCCTCCAGGCCAGAATATGGAGTCTAATTCAGATAATTCACATGTAGAAAAATCATTCTGTGTTGCACTGCCATTAAGTGTGGAGTTCTGGTCACTGTGGTGAACTTTTAATGTGGCCAAAGAAATATAGCCAATACATGAAATTTGTTGTCTTGTTTTGCTCATGATTCTGTTAATACCTCACTACTTAGGAAAATGAACCACAAGTGGCTTTAAAAAAGGATCAGTTTTATCCAGTACAGCAGTGAAATGAATTATAATATCTCTGCATAATGTTTATGGTAGAGGAAGGAAAGTGTTCAATTGCTGGAGGAGTGAAACCTTCATGTATGAATGCATAAAGACACTCTGGCGGGGTTTGGTGTAGTGAGCTTTGTTTAATTCACATGAAATGTTTTTTCTCCACCAGAAACACTTTCCAACATGAAATGAAACTGAGGTTTCTTGTCTTAAATATCAAAGTGATTGGCATCTATCATAATAAGTAGCTCAGGCCAGTAATCTGCCACTCCTTTTGATTTATGTGCCCCTAAATATAGAGGTGCAGATCCTGCCTAAGTAACCTAAGCCAAATGACAAGGGACTTGCCCTCCTCTTTGGGTTTGACAAACCTCTTAGGAGCAGCTTAAGGAACACTACAAGTCCACATTCCAGTTTCTGGTTTAGCCCCTTGTCCCCAGCACACAGCTTTCAGGCACCATGCTGCTTGTGGCACCTCCTGACTTTATCCTTGGCCATGTCATACCAACCAGAGAGGGCACACTATGGTGTTGCTCCCATCATGTTACTTGCTTTGGAGTTTTCTGGGTTTGGGGATGTTTTACCTTGAAGCCACTAATTGCTGATGGTTTCTAGCTAAGGTACTTTTGAGTGCTCAGTAGGAAACAACATTTTTTTGGTTCAGTTGGAGTTTGAGAAAACAAAAACAAGATGAGGATTTCAGCTTAACTGAAAAAAAAAACTTTTCTGAAGTTTTAACAATCTTTGAAAACTAAGATTAGCACATAATTGTGGATTGGCAAATCAAAGCCTTAAGTTTAGAAAATGCCCAAATACTCTGATTATTACAATAATTATTTTAATTATGAAGCCAGAATAATTTGCTGAAATTTACAAGAGTATGCAAAACATCTTAGTTGACTCAAATCCTTATCTCCTAAATAACACATTTCAGCTAGAAAAGTTTACTTAGTTGCAAGTACTTGATCACATAAATAAGCAGAGGGATTTTTTTGTCAATTTTCAGATTTGAGAATGGTTTTAGGACAGTCTTGGCATTGCAACCAGAGGTGATTTATGGTCTACAGAAATAGAGTGGTGGAAAATATATTCTGCTCTCCTGAGCATAAAGTTGCAAACAAGGAGAAAGTGAGAATGATGCTTTCTTGAGATGGGCCTCTGCATCGTATCACTGCAACAGTCATGCAGCTATTGATTTTATATCTTCTAAAGACATCCAGAGAGCAGGAGACAGGCCTTTCAGAGAGGCAGATGGGAAACTCAGATCTATTCCTCACTGGTTCAGTTTTGAAGCCACTGCCTTGAAGATCCCACACAAGCTATCTCTGAGAAGATACAACCATAGGTGGATTTTTGAAGACGTAAGATCTTGACAACAAATGACAAAAACTAAATGTGATCTACATAAACCTATGTCAATTATCAGCCCACTGGTATGTGTGTGCTCTGAAATGCATTTCAGAGCAAGTACAGAATGGATCTAAAATTCACAGAAAAAGTAATTCCACTTTTCTGTAGTTGGACCAAAAACAGGTTTTCCTTTTATTTCTTTTTTTTTTAATCTCCCATCTTTTTAATCTTTAAATTGTTATAACACCAAGTGAACATTGAGATAAACTGCTGTTCAGATAATTCACTGTCAAAAATATTGAGCATACTTTAGTTGGATGGCAGCAGTAATGGTCTTTTCAAGTGCCGCTGCACAAAAGCTTAGCCTATCAAGATTTTTTGGCAGGCACTGCGTTTAACTTGTCATGTTATATATTGCAGCTATGCAGTTGAGGATCAGTATAAATCAACTTACAAGTCTGGAGGAAATGGGGAAATGTGCTTCTGCAGCCCACTGGCAGCTCAAGTGTCTATCAGAAGGTGGCAGCATCTCAACATCGATCAGTCCAGTAGGGGGAAAAAAAAAAAACAAACGAAAAAAAAAACCCCACCTCAATCTACATGTCCAGAAAGCTGAAAGCTCTTTACATTCAGACAGGATGTACACACTCCTGCCTTGAATTTAAGGGTTTGATGAATTTATGCGGTTATGGACAGGCAGGAAGGTGAAGTTTTGATAACTCTTCAGTCTTCTTAATGTAAAAGTGGGAAACAGGCTAAGTAGGTGCTAGAAGGAAGGGAAGTGAAAAATAAATAAGAAAATATGTCTGCCCAAAGGGTCAGAAACAGCCCAACCCCAACTAGAGGGCAATTTTGTGGTAGCTGTGTTAGAAATATTGAGCAACAAAATATGTAGTCCCTAATAAATTTTTGGGATTTTATCTCCTACCAGTGTGACAGAGAATAACTCTCTTTTTTCACAGCTATCACACCCTGTATTGTCAGATGTCATGATCTCATCACAGGCTTAGTGGCATTTATTGTTGTTTTTTTTTTTTTTAAAAACCCAGCCTTTGAAACTGGGCAACTGGATAGGATCCAGATAGGTTTTCACTTAACCAGCACTATAACCAAAAATAGCATGATTTGAACCCTTGTGGTTACTGGGAAAGTCAAAAAACATGTGCAAAATGCTCTCACAATGTTCAAAAACCAGAAGGCAGAGTGGAAAAAATAACAGAATTTAAAGTAGAAAAAATAAAAATGACATTTCATAAGGTTAGCAAAAAGTCATACTCAGTGTGCACTGATTGACAATAGAGTGTTGCTGATGGGAAGCCTGGACCCAGCACATAAAGCCAGGCATGTCTATGTGTACTCTGATAGGGGTGGAATCAAGTGCCTGGCTTAGTGTGTAGCCATGAGCACAAAATGGTGTTGTTCACTTCAGTGAGATTATTTGCTGATTTACAGCTCAAGTCATTGCTGAACTGAGCTCTTAACTTGCTTAAGGATTAATCCAGTGCCCAGTGCAGTTTGATGGTAAAAATCTCAAAATGGGGTCGTCAGTGTCCTTGTACAATGTTTTGGGTTTCTTTAAACGTGGAACTGCCTCAGCTAGCACTTGATCCACGCTGTAAGGGTATGGAGTACAATAAGAAATGTTGTACTAATGGCCACCGCAAGGACTCCACATGTTGCCAGAAATTACTACTCTAATACTCAGAGAACCATGGCATGTTATTTTCAGTCTTTCTATTTGTGGTGCGTTGATCCTGGCTGGACAGCAGGTGCCCACCATTGTCACTCCCCTCTCCATTGGGCAGGGGAGAGAAAATAAAATTAAAAGCTTGAGGGTCGAAATGAGGTCAGGGGGAGATCACTCACCAATTACTGTCATAGGCGAAGCATAACTGACCTGGGGAAAATTAATTTAATTTATTACCAATCAAATCAGAGTAGGATTAAGGTAACTAAAACCAAATCTGAAAAGGCTTTTCCTACACCCCTTCCTTCTTCCCAAGCACAGCTTCACTCCCAAATCTTCTACCTCCACTGGCAGCTGGTTCATCACATCATCTGTGCTGCTCACTCTCTCTCTCAGGGCAGGACTCCTCACATTCCTCCCTTGCTCCAGCGTGGGGTCCCTCCCACAGGAAACAGTCCTTCCCAAACTTCTCCAACAGGCTGCAGTTCTTCATGAACTGCTCCTGTGTGGGTCCCTTCTACAGGGTGTAGTCTCTCTGGAGCAGGCTGCTCCAGCGTGAGTTCCACACAGAGTTGCAAGGGGAACTTCCAGTGGCTTCTCACAGAAGCCACCCCTGTAGCACCCCTCCTGCTACCAAAACCTTGCCACAAAAACCCAGTTACTTGGCTCCAATGAGCTTGTCTATGAAATCAAGTAAAAAGTGGCAAAACATATCTGTGCAGTTTAATGTGGAGCAGTTTTAATTTCCAGGTTTTACATATGAAAGAGAAATGCTAATTTTGAAGATACCTCCCACTGTATTCACTTTGGATGCCAATCTGCAGTGCAATTGAAGCAGTGGGCAGATTACCAGGTGGTGACCAATTGTGAGCAGGGGACTTAATCTTCAGAGGGGGTATGAAACCTTGCAGAAACTGAGATGTTGAGGGCTTAGCACAGATAACTCTGGGCCCAGGCACAGTCATACTGCCAAAATGGCATCAGAGATTGAGCCCCAGCAAGACTGAATGCCTTTCTGGACATGCCAGTGAGCTGATAGCATAAATGAGGATAGGATTGTGGCACTTTCCATTCTCAGATGCAGGGAGAATTTTGTCATACCGCAATTTCACGTCTCATACTGAACACTCAGCTACTGTACTTGGTAGACTCGGCCAAATACACACAGGTCAGGAAGAGAGCTGGCAGGCAGAGTATACTGATTTAATTTTGTTTGGCTTTTTGATGCGCCTTCCTGGAGTTCCTATTTGCTATGTTGTGGGTTAAATACTTAAACAGGAAATCAGTTCAGAGGACCGGCTGACCATTTCAACCTTGTGGAAATGTTTGTCCTTGCCTGCTTCCCAGAACAATTCAAAGAATGCCTTGTTTCTGATACACACAGCCAAAGTAAAAAATCTGTGGAGAATAATTTATGGACAGAATGATTCAGTGGGGTGACAGCACTCATTCAAAGACCTTGGAGTAAAGATCAGTACAGATAGCTGCACACCTAAAGGTGGGAAGTTCTGCCTAATTTTTATTTTGTGCTGTAGACAGTCCTCTGAGTGAGTATTGTGCCTGAATGGTTATATGAATCTATTAGCTAATCATCCATTAGAGTGATGCTCTCAAGATTAATCTAGCCAAAACTTGACATAAATGATCTAGAATGACAACAATTATAAAAATCACTTTACAAAAGAATGACCTTCAACAGAAGAAAAAGCAAATTTAGACTAAATTGATTAAAATGAAAAACAGGCTATCAAGGAGTGATATTTTTCTTCTTGTTGCAATAAAATTATTGCAATGCCATAGTTCCATCAGGCTTACAAATGCCATGTTTCCTATTTTTGCCAAGGTTTTTTATTATTTCTGCTGTTACTCCATGCACAAGGAATAAAACGTTATGCATGACTTCTAATGTCATTCTTAAGATCTTTATTAAAATGCATTCCATCATAGTAGGTGCATTTTAATTGCCACCTCTTTCAGCTGTGCAGCACTGTTTATATTGCTTTAAATTAAACTCCTTCCCACTAATGGCAAGATCTGTTAGTCCTCTAAAAGGCAATGCATGAAAAATATCAGGATTTGTGAATTAGATGGAAACAAAATCAGAACTCAATGAAGGCAAAAGTATTTCATCAGGCCTTGAAGAGGTGGTTTATTTCATGCCCCCTATATTTTAAAAGTCAAATAATTTTGGTTAAAATTTCTAGTGATTTCAGGATAGACATTTATCTGAGAAAGGACTGTTTGAACCCTTCAGGATTTTGTCTTACATGAAAATAATTGCCTCGGTGAGTAATAGACATTTCCCTCCAAATTTAACTATCAGGGACCTGACCTGCACTGAGTTAAATCTGCATTTTGGTCGCTTGCAGGCGTCAATTGCTGTAGCTGTACATGTGCTAAATCATGGCACTGAGGACAAGCGTAAGGTGGGGTAACCTTCATTTCAAACATCAGGGTCCTCTGTGTGTTTTCTGAAAGGCTTGCAAAATTTCTATCAGGTGATGATACAGATCAGGTCATCTATGGCTGATGCCAAGGAAAAACCCTGTAGGAAAAAAGGCCTCTGATACTTTGTCCTCACGGGTCTAGAGTGAATCTGTATCTTTTGTTTTTTGTTTATTTTCCAAATACTTGATGCTTTCCCCAGGAGCTCTGAGGACTTCACTTATTATCCTAGCTTTTGCACTTCCCTTGGCAGCCAATTTGAGTTTCATATTCCAGATCATTTTAAATGAGGTGTGACTTGGGTAGACTTTCCTGACAGAATACACAAAGAGCCATTTCTCTGTCACTGGGGGAAAAAGAACTAAAACATCACCCTCCTCTTTGAGCATAGGCCTTTTAGCTCTCATGTACTCTGTTGACACAAGAGAGGCAAATTGTTGCATTTTACTTGCTTTATGACTTGATTTATTTAGCTTTAAGTCAAAAGCAAATATTTAAAAGTTACAGGCCTATTTTGAAAAATGGAACTCCTCAGACTTGCACAGAAAGCTGGGGTGTGAAGATCATAGTTTTACAGCCTGAAGGAGGTAAAAGCACAGGCAGTGCACGTTAGTGCGAGCAGAGCCATCCCATCTGTTAATCAGACTCATACTCGGGGTATGGACAATGCTGCAGCAAGGGCAAACATTTTTGACAATTTTAGTACATATTTTTGAAAATCTGATTCTAAGGTCTGACAAATATTGCAAAGGTCATTGCTAGTCAGTGGAGGGGGAAAAAAAAGAGATGTTTATCAAGAGGTACAGGGAAGAAAGACTCTCAAAGGAATGCTTCTCAAGCATGTGTGGGTTTTGTTTGGTTTTAAATGCATGCATTGTGTGCCTATGGATCTATCACAGGATATCCAGATCTCTTGGATTTACATCCCTGGTGACTATTGGAGTGCCTGTGCAAAAGCACCAGTACATGATGCTACTTAATGAGCGCCATAAAACTCACAGAATCTAGTTTAGGGCCATGAAGGCTGAACTCAGCATCACCAAAGGCAGTGGCAGAATGTTCTGGATGGTGTGGAAGAGAGGGACTTGAATGTAAACTCTGAACAGTTGCATTACCTGTGCTCTTTGGTAGTGCACTGAAATGAAAGCAAGCCTAGGCCTCCTCCAGGGTGCCCTGATCCGTAGCTCTGAGGGACCTGGCTTTGCACAACTTTCCTCAGCTCCTGTCATAGCTGCTGCAGGTGAGAGGTTGTTTTTTTTTTCACTTCACTTGGGGTTTAAAAAGAGGGCTTCCGCACACTCTGAAATGTAGCCAGAAATTACAGGAAGGTGTGTCTTTCCTCAAGAGCTTGGCCTGCCCTCAAAAGGTGCCAAAAGCACCACGTTGTTTGCTGACAGCTGTGCCTCTGGGCTGCAGGAAAGATTGCTTGACGGCTCATCTTCAATATCATTGCAGTTTGTAACTTTGAAAAAGTCCTTCATTTTGAATCAATGTATACAACAATGACCTTCATTATCCTTCATCTCTGGATAGAAATGTGACTAACATCCACCAGGACAACTTATCGCCAAAAAGCTGTTCTTGTTCTCCAAGTATTTATTGACAAATCTAATTTGGAAGCTATTTTCTGCATGCCTAATCTTGTAAGTATATTAATATTCTGCCTAATGTCTTGTTTATAAGCAAACAAATCCATTTTTTTTCAGAAGGGCATGAGAGTGGTAAATCTATAAACTGAAGATGCCTTTTTAACCTGGGCAGTAATACTTCTTAAAACTTCCCAGAAGTTTCTTGTCTACTGCACCTGGTTTTCACTTGGATAAAGCTATTTTTTGGCAGAGCTATGGCTAGTATTCATGAGGACAAGTAAAATGCAGTGAACACCTACTGTGTTCACTGGATGGAATTGATAAACAGTAAGAAAGACTTTGGAAGGAAATAAGTAAATTTAACTTTTCTGGGCTGCATGCCTTAGCACAAGAAGTACAGGAGGGACACAGGATAGCTTCATTCAACAACCAGCTTTGCCATACTTAGGTTGGCCCTTGGCTAGTGATGTCCAAGAGTTGTGCTTCCAATCTACCTCAGTAACTAAAATGAGAGTAAACTTCCTTACTTCCATGGCAAAGTGCTGCTGAATGATAAATTCACCTTAAGCAATGTGAGTTGCCCACACCGTAGCCCCATCTGCACTGCAAAGGTGCAGATGATAAGGTGTAATGATACACAGGTTTCAGGCAGGAGTAAGGTTTTGGTAGGTCTGTGTATTCTCTGATTAAAAGTGATTGGGTAGAGCTGCTGGCAAATTTGCAAGGCTTTCAGCCTGCTGTGTCAGGAGAAGTCAGAGGCCATTCACAGCCAAAGAGCAGCCCCCCAGAAAGGGCAGTGTAAGCTTCAGCACATAATTCCATTTGCATACATCGAGACAGCTGGCAGATTTGCTATAGCATGGGAGGTATTACTGTAAGCACAGTGTTTCCCACCCACTGGGAGAAAGATCATGAAATATGGGGGACTGAAAAGCCAACAGTTTCTTTACAGAAGTTGGAGTCTGTCTGTAACAATACTGGTGGGATTTGCTCAAATTTATTTTTAGAAGTTCATGTTCAATCAGCTCAATATTTCCACTAGGAGAACACAAAGCAGCGTAAATCTGATTTTTTTTTTTTCTTTCTTTTGGCATTGGATCCATGCACTCATTATGATTTAGTAGGCAGGGATTTTATTTCCCATATAGATGAGTGGACTACTCACCCCTCTTTTCCAAATTCCATGTCTGCTGTGTTTTTTGCTAGGTAGTACACTTCTGTGAGCTGAGAGGATAAAGGTAATAACTCAGCGAAGTGGGCAGCAGCAATGTGGTTAGATACACGAATATTCCCCTTCCTTGAGGGGAAAAAATCCCTCTTGATCTGCCTGAGATACAGAAGAACCAAGTGTCTGTAACAGTAAACTGCAAGGAAAGGTGATATATATACATATAGTATGTGTATATACTTTATATACACACTGTGCTCTATTAAATGTGTATATGTATATCTATATTAATTGAGGCAACTGAGCAAAGCCAGGACTCTAGAGTGGTTTCTGTCTTACAACAATTTAACTATAACAGCACATCAATGCACTGCCCAGTGCCTTACAAAAGTCCCAAGCTGGATCAGACAAACCTCAACTAAACTGTTCGTTGTGAACAATCCTGTGGAACTCTCTGAGGTACAAAAATACCTGGTGACAGACTTGGATAAGGAGTTTGGTTGTCCCATCACAGCTGCCCATTTAAGTGCGCTGCAAGAGAGAGAGAGAGCCGTGTCTTTCTCCAGGCACATGGCGAGTGGCTCAGCACCACGCTCCAAAATTGCCTGGATTTTATTTGAGAAGGGATGTTTTGTGGATGAATGAAACTGCTGGTGTGGGGAATATAGCATCCTGTAAGAGGAGAAAAGGGAGCTTTATTCTTGCTTAAGTAGCAGCGGTTTCAGGGTGCCTGGAGACATCTGGAGGATAGGCTTCAGACAGAGCTTGAGAGATCATTGCAGATGTAAACTTGCAAACAGTAGGTAACCATAATGGTGTCGCTGTTATCAATTCATGGATGGAATAACTTCCAGAATCAATGTTTGGATTAGGCACTTTGGCCAGGAGGGGTTGCATGTCAGTTCTGGTCTGTTTGAAGGAGGCCAGAATAGCTGGAGAAGTGGTGTAGAAAGCCTGGGAAGCTGTTGTCGCTTCATGACCGAGGCACAAAGTACAACATACTGTCAGTGCTCTCTCCTTCTGGGCCCTGGTTCTGCCTTCTCTGAGTCACTCTCTGGGCTCTATGTATTTCTTGTAAGTCATCTTTGTCCTTCATGTCGTAGAAAATTTTGGTTTTATCATCTGGAAAGGCTCCATGCAAGATTTCTGGATGACAGCTGCCTTGCAAAAATTATGTTTTATTTACAACCACTCCCAAGAGTGGGAATAGTTTTAAACAGACTACCTACCTCACAACAAGCACAAGCTAGTTATGTTTTAATAGCAACAAATCAATGTCCTAAGAATAAGCTTTCAAAGAGTTCCTTGAAGAAGACATTAGCAGCTGTCAGAAAGCAGTTTAACCTTTTGAAAGTTAAGATACAGCTTAAAGCTACATCTCCCAGGAGCAGAGAAAGGATTTGCTGAGGGGAAACACCAAATCACCACATGAAATGTTTTCCCAAATGAAGATCTGGTTTTTGTAGGCTCTCAGACCTCACAACATCATTGTGAAGGTCAGAAGATCTGAGCACTTGTGTTTTATGCTCTGTTCTCTTCACACATGCAGATGAGTTTGGGGGAAAGGGAAAACTAGCCAAACTAAGACCATAAGACAGTATCTTTCATCCAATAGGTTAAGGTTTCCACTTGCACCTTTTCTCCTTCACATTTTATTAATTCAACACAAAGTGCTGTATCTTCAGGATGCCTAAAGCACAGTACATTTGAACACGTGATTAGATGTTAAGGTGCCTCATATCACTGGCATTCAGAAAATGAAAACTTATATCTAAAGGGATTAAAACTATTCCCATAAATTATTTTCTGAGTGAATTTAGGAAATATGTTCTTATAAGAGATTTATCTCTGCATGGGTCAGATCTTACACATTGGAAATGCTAACATAAATGTTAGAAATGGTGTTTCTGCTCATTTTACCGCTTTCTCCACAATCACTGATGCCAAGGGCTCCATACTGCCCCTCTGTCCTGTTGTACTCCCTCTGTTTTCAAAGCCACATGACGCTGCTTGTTGTGGGCATCACACACTGAGCAGCAAAAATGTTGATCCTATGGTATGACTGGCTTTAGTTTAGTCTCTTTGTGTTCCTGCTGTGTACATTCCTATTCATGTGCTCTTTCTCTGTCAGACTGTATTCTTCATGGTCATAGCCAAGCCTCCAAGCAAGCAGATGTTGCACAGGTCTGATTTCAGCAGTACAAGCTAAATAAGATTTTTCTCTTTTCTTCAGTTGTCTGTCTCTTCACCAGCAGTTACAGCAGACTATTCTTTTCTGATCAGTTGTTGCATTCCTGACAGTTTCTTTCCCCTTGATTAACTGGAGCAAATGTCTCAAGTTACTGTGGAATAAACAGTTACCCTTTGTCATAGGGGCTGTCATAATGGGTCCTGTGGGTCATGATGACTTAAGCTGATGCATTTTACCTTGCAACAAAGGCAGATTAACTGTATAGGCTGGACTACTTTACCAGGTCTGTTGACTGACCAAACTTTGTTAAGCTGCTGTACCTGAGATACAGCTCAGTCATGTGTCAGAGTCCTCAACTCCAGTGCAAGTGTCCAGAGATGTGTGGTTAGCAGCAGATAACTTTGTTCCAAGAAAGCATTTCTTTGTATATGTGTGTGGATGCTGTAGTTCTTTCCACAAAGTTAGCATAGAAAGAAGAGGGTTGAAATACTATTATTATTATTATTATTATTGTTATTATTATTATTTTAACTGGATTGGGGAGAGGGTGAAGACTGACAATAAGGAAGGAAGGTAACAAAAGTAGAAGCAGTAAAATAATTATACACCTGCCAATACTTTTCTTTCTTGTTAAAGACTCACCCATCTTTTTGTCTGTGAAAAGTTCATTTAAATCTGTCTTTCCTATGCAATAGGAAAAAAACCAGTTAATTTAACAGTATAATACAAATCCCAGAATGTTTTCAAATTTCCCTCTTTTGTGTGTTTTGAGATTGACAGCTATGTAATTAAGCATAACAAAGAAGGAAAGGATTTACAAGATTTAGCACAACTTGAGCTACTTGGGGCAGCAGAGAGAAGGAAAGTCAACGGCAGATGCTAAATGAATCTGTGAAGTCACTCATAAGAGGTGTGCAGATTCAGTTTGAAGCACTATTTTAAGAAAGGAAATGATTACAGCTATATGAACAAAGCATGGCCAGCAATCAGGTGCTAATGATGAGATCCAAAAAGTGAGTGGAGGAGTCAGCCTGGTGATCCCGATTTGCAGAGATGTGTGCAACCAAAAGCCTTCTGCTTTGGTGCTTCCAGGGGCATTTTCGCAGTGGCTTCTCCATCTTTGTCTTTCCTAAGCCCCAAGGTGTGTACAGATACATTGAAAATGTATTCTGCTACATTATAGTCTGACCTGTGTTCTAAACTATGCTTTCCATCTTGGGTGTCATATCAAGACCCAGCTCCAGATAAATCCAGTGAAAAACCTATTTCATGAACTTGCTTTATAGAAGAAAGGAAAGAGTCACTTGTCTTCTTGCAGCTGTTTCATTCCCTTCAGAGCCTGAAGCAGGTGATTAAACAAATCTGGTACATTTTCAGAAGTTCTTCCACTTGCCTGAAAATAAAATGTGTAGGGATTTGTGGCAAAAAAAATATAAATATGTAAATAAGAATAAAATTTTTAATTATTACAAAACAAGTTTTATGTTTTCTGACTAGACTAAGTATTGTCTTCCAAAGGTGTTCTGTCTGTTCAGTGTTTATTGAAATAGAAAAATTGTGAACTCAAATAAAAGTGTCATTCCTGCTTCTTTGTGGAAATTTTCAAACTGTTATTTTGCTATCTGAAAGTCCCATTGAGTTAATAGATGTAGTTAAATCCTGTCTAGACAAATTTCCATTGCTTTAAATTCCATTTGAGCTTAATTCAGTTTCTAATGATGTTGAAGTACAATAGGAAAAGCACAGATGAAAGCACGTGGCATATCTTTACCTCTGTGAAAACATCTGAAGCATACAGGACAGTGGAAATGCTGAGTTTTTATCTGGATATCCATGGATGTTGCCCAGAGTATGCAATTTTTGTTTCTTTTCTTATTTTCACTGTCAGGCACTGATTCCACCTTACAGTAATTTTTTTTAAGTTCAGAGGGAAAGAGGACGTGAAGAGCTTTGTAGTATTTTCCCTATTCCTTTCTCATTCCTCTCACATTGCTGCCGTCTTACCTTTATATCATGATACTTTTTGATGTCCTTCCTATGTACCTCAGAATCAGACACCTATTTAATCCTCTTTACTGCTGCTGCTGCAAAAATTCCTGTGCATGGAATGCACAGCTGCCTGTGTGCTGCCAGGATGCATGGGCTGTAGACATAGAATTGTCATCCCATGTTGTCCTTGGGAGCTCTCCATGTGGTATGAGAGCATTGGCTTCTTGCCAATGCTCAGCCAACATTATGAAGCAGGTTTCTCTTTCTCTCTCTCTCTCTTTAGGATATTTTAGTCTTGCCACTTTTGCCATTTTTCCTGGGACTTAATGATGGGACAGATCTGCCCTGCCATGGTTCCACTGCTCTGAGGCTGCAGCTGCTTTGGTCTCTGGTAAGAGAAAGCAGCTATGCCTGTGGCATAGCTTCATTCCTCACCTACCAAAGGCACTACAGTGAAAGGACTGAAGGAAAAGCTGGCTCCACTGGCTTTGCACTGGGAATGCTGAATCCAAGCAGCTGCAAATGGATTTGAGACCTTTTTCTACAATGACCCTGTTACTGTGCCTGTTACACACAACGGATGTAGGCAGACATCCTAGCAGCAGCTTCTTGGCTTTATCATTTAACTTGATTATGAAGTTAATTTTGCAAATTTACATTAACAAACATCAATTAAAATTAGCATTTTGCAACCATGCTTTATTAAGATCATTATATCCTATAGCAGGCCAAATACTCCATTAAAAAAGAAAATCCTTTTCAAATGACCTGATGAATTCCTCAACATAATTAATGTTTCATTTGAGGCTAGCCCAAAATATTTCCAATACTTAACATTACCATATGTCAAAAAAAGGAAAAAGAAAAATAAAAAAAAGAAGAAGAAAATTGATCCATGTAGCCACAGCTGCCAAGCACTGGACTGACCAATTCTATCTATAAGGATCTTAACTTGAAGACTTCATTTGGCCATGGTTTGTGAATAGATAGAGATTGGGAAACTTACAGAATTTCTTGTAGGAAAGCTTCACTTATGGTGGTTAAATATCAGCCTCATTGCTTTTTCAATAATACTTTGTCTGCAAAGTCCCAGGGACATTTGATAAAAGTTTTTATGACCTATTCTTCAGAACCTCAGAAATTATTTCTTTAGGAGGAAAAGAAGTGATACTGGAACAAGATGTTGGTAACCTCTGCTAAAACTGAGGCCTTTGTGTACTTTGAAATGCCAGATTTGCTCTAAATTAAATGTGTATTACTTTCTTCAGTTCCAGCTATGAGTTGCAGTCCAGCTGCTTGGGTAATCCAAAATATCATTATTTTATACACAGCTATATTGCTGCAAAGGAATGCACCGCAGCTGCCAGGTCTGACTGCTGGCGATTATATCTGAAATGGTAGAATTGAGTCAGTCATAGCTGATAATTGATATCATAGTCAGCTCCTTAATCAAACAGCATGTCTACACAAAATTCTTGTTGACCCTCAACAAATCCGCATCGTTCTCCTAAAATTCAAACAGTTCTCTGTATCAGTCACTAGAATTACAGTTTTATCATCTTGGTGGGAAATGGCTGTCTTTGGCAGAGCAGAGGAAACATAATCTGTGGGTTTACAGACAGTGCGTGTACCATGCGCAGTAGCATGCATATGTTGTAGAAAGTTCTAGAATCCAAGAATGACTCATGAAGAGCACCAATACAAACCTAATTAATGCAGAAGGAAGAATCTTCAGTCTTAGTAGCAGATAGTGTGTTCTTTGGTACCAGTAAGGCTATCTGTTTTCTGCTGTATTTGAGCCTCAGCAGAAACTGTGGTCCTGAGAGCAGGCAGTGGCCTCGTTCCTCATGATTCTGAGGAGGCCTGGAAAATGTCCTACAAGTTGAAGAATGATGGGCTTGTCAAGAACACTGAAATATGAAGAGCTTTAAACAGGCTACCATCATGCCAGTAGTACTGTGATATATAATAAAAAGAAACACAAACAAGGCAAATCAAGTAAAGAATGAAAAATAAATTTTAAAACTCCATACTTGCAAACACACAATGACCAGTGTCCAAGCTCATAAACCAAACACTCCTCATGGCAAAACAGTCATTTTATTGTAACTAAATTTTCAAATTTTTACTTTGTGGTCTGAAAAGTTCCATGTTCAGTGGATCCAAAAATCTATTATTATCACTTCTTATGATTATTGTTCATGTAGAATGCTGAGACATTTCCTAGATCAGAGCTAGAGTAAAATCTGTTATGTGGTCTGCTTTGCCCATGTGTTCCTTTTAGCAATTGTTATGGTATGGAGCAGAATTTTGAGGTAATCTGCCTTTCCTCACCTCCATGTAAGGCTATCCTGAAACTCAATATGTCTTTAGAAATTTAGTGGGTATAAATGAAACAGGTTTTTCTAGGTACTTACTGCAAATTAATTCTGTTGAAGTTTTCCCCCACATTAATTATAGTCCAATGGTAGCTGTCGGTGACTGGCATTTATCTCATGACCATACTGCTACAATGTGCTAAAAATGCTCGAATGGGCAGAAGCTGGGAGGTGGGGCAAGGGAAAGGTCTAGCTAGAACCACTACAATTTGAATCTATGGGATTTTGGTCTCCTGGGAAAAGAAATGGGCAGTTAGCCAGAGGCTAAAGGTGTCTGATCTGAGAGGGTCTTGCAGTATGAGGTATGAAAAGTATTCAAAGAAGCAAAGTGGGGAGAGGAGAAGGCAAAAGATACCATAAAATTTGAGAGGAGGAAGAGTAGACCTAGGACTGAAGTGGATAGGACCTGTAGGGCTGGAGAAATGGTGTCAATAATGGGAGGTTAAAAGGAAAGAAAAGCAACCTGGTGAGCAAGGACCATGAGACTGCGATGTCTGAAGACCAGACAATTGTCCTGGCCAAGTCCAAGAGGAGTGGAACAGAGAGCAGAAGGCAGAGTGTGGGAAAACCATTACAAAGACACAGAGAGAGCAGGAAAGACTTCTCTCTCCTGCGGGAGGGTAGCACTCTAACATCTGGGTAGGAATTGGTGGGGGCCAGAGGAGGAAAGGGCTGTCTGGAAGGGTCTGTGATGTTGTAACAGTCTTTCCTTCACAGCCCTTGAGGTTTGGAAGTAAATACAGCATTTTTCATTCAAAATGTAACTTCATTTTTTCCCCAGATAGAAGTAATCTATGCATTTATATGTATATGGATACATACTTGCCTTCCAGAGAATGGAATATCTGAAATACTGTAGTCATCTGGTGTTTCACCTGCTCACTTGGCAGGAAATTTGAATCTGGAATTTCCAAGATCAACTTGACTCTGGCATTTCCCAAACTGCAGCCTCATGTACTTCAATGCTGGTTTTATGCAGGTATGCACGTGTGCATCCTAGTTACCAACCCAAATACACCTCAAACCCTTTATCAGTTCCATAGTGCCATGCCTCAGCAAAATCATACTGATTTTTATCCATGTATGATTTCTACATGAATTTACATCAGGATGAAATAAAGTCCGGGAATTTTTTTGATGGACATAATTTATAGAACACAAGATTTTTTGTGAAGAGTGGTAGGTTTGTCATGATATGGATACTATACTTAGTTCCTTATATTGTCATCTGTTTCTGAATCACTAGTCTCCAAACAGACTGAACTATCTTTTCTTGGCAAGCATCAGATTTGTTACAAGTCTATAAAAATATTATTTAAAATTGGGAAAGTCTTATCGTTTCATAAACTGAGAGATGGATTCCTGTATTTGAGAAATCAATGTTTTAGCAGCAACTAATGGCCTTTTAAAATGCATGCTTATACCACAGCAGTTCTTATAACAACACAGAAACAAAAGGCTTTCTTTAGCCACTGTGGTTAATAAATTGCATGTGATTATGGGAAGGGTGAGTTTTATTACTGTTTCTGCATCCAAAATCCTGATTAGAATTGTATCATCTAGGTTATTGCTTTCTGGATATTCCTGTAGCTCTTTTACCCAGGATTGTGGCCAACATAGTAGGTTAGACATTAGTCGTTCATTTTCCAGTATCCTTGGCTTCAGCGGGATTTATTTTAGCAGGAACTTCACTACCATTTTCTTTCCAGCCTTGGAAACATCCACTTCCCAGCAAAAACTTAACCACACTGGATGGTGAAAAGATGAAATTCTGAAAGGAAATTTGTTGGGCAAGAATCCATGGGACAGGTGGTGGGATGAAGCTGGGTAATGAACTTGGACGTTGCTAAACCTGAAACTGAAGTGGATGGTGCTGCCTTAGGAAAAGTGAAGAATTTATTGTACATTAGCCTGGTAACAACCTGTATGAGCAACAAAATATATTTAAAGGAGGTGTGTTGCCACTCTGCTAGAACAGCCCTACATGTGTTCCCTGCCTTCCTAAGTCCTACTTAACACTGGTGCTTCAGCAGTGTGTTATCCAACAGCCGTGTGAAAGAAGTGGGGGAGTAAACATTTAAGTGAGGTTTGTTGCCTCCCCATGGCTTCCTTGCTATATTTCCAGGCAGTGCAGGTTGCATTTGCAGTGCTGTTTCTGCGAGACTGTTCCTGTAGAAGCTGAGCTAAACTCTTTCCATAGAAGTCTGTGATTTGTAATCAGGCATTGTATATTGGGAACCATTTTTGAACAGTATATTGAAAGTAATAACTAAAATGTAATATAATGTCTGGTTAGCAATTGTGCATCAGCTGTTAAAAATATTTTGCATCTTTCTGTTTTTACTAATAGTTTTTGAAAATATCAACGTTCCTATATTTATTTCAAATAATTCTAAGTAAGAGCAGATATCTGTGAATCACATTCCTTTTCTGAATATTTGGAGTAGAAATATTAATTCCCAGGCTTAGTGATGATTCAGTGTACAAGCTTGTTTCTGGACAGAATAAATGTATCCTATTCCTATATCCAAAGCATATGGTACAAATTCTCATGTGAACAAATACAGAATTGGATTTCTTTGACCAATTTGCCAATATTTGTTTAAAATCAATCATATTCAAGAACTTGCCACAAAACACATTCACTGTGACAAGGGTGTATGGTGTGGGGTTGGTCCATCTTCCCCCTTTACGGCATCAGGCTTTCTATAGCATGCAGCAGATTGGGAACCACTGTACTACAATATTAGTGGAAAATAAACACAAGCTAAGTGAATTCATTAAAAACATTAAACAAATATTTACACAAAATCTTCTGCAGTGTTTGCCTACCTCTTATTCAAATCACTGACCTAGAAGAAAATGCTCAAAGCCAAATGAGACTTGAAACCATTTGCATCATTGTTCTTGTACTAATAACCTTGTGGATTTATTACTTTTGTAGCATTTTATTGTTTGCACACTACCTGGGGCTTTTCAAACTCATTATAGTTGTTATTATTCTATATTCCTGTACAAGAAATGTTCATCTGCTTTTCTGGTAATCTTTCAACATTTCTTATAATATTTCCCTATATCCTGTATTCTGTAGTTTGTATTAGAAATGAATGATATAAATAATAAGCAGTAAACCTTATTGTCATTCATTTGTGTGAATAGCAACTATTCTGCATTTGGAAATGCATAAAAAAGTGCTAATAATCACTTGTACAAGCCAGACATTGGGTGTTGTTAGTCTCCTTTGTCACAGAAGACATCCTCATTTGCATTTGTATCTTCCTTCTTTGCTGCCTGCACAAAGAGTAGTGCAGACCCTGTCATTACCACAACTTTCAGTCCTACTGGAGGTCTGGAGGCTTATCAGATTCCCTCGTGTCAAATGGCTTTGAAGCCAAAAGGGCACTCTGGGCTCACACGGGGCGGATACCTTCTGGTTAGCACTGGGCTCTTCAGTTTTACCTTCTTTTTAGGCTGTGATGCCATCCTTGGGCATGACATAAGCGCGATGCCAGCAGCTTGCAGAGCAAAATAGCTTAAGGAGAAGCACCTTACCAGGAATTGCTGGGCTGTGCTTAGGCCAACCTGAAACCATTACAGGGCCAGGGCTTACATTACCAAGCCCTCTATTGACGCAGTGTGGCTGGCAGACCCGCAGTTGGATGTTTTGAGACAGAACATCTATTTATGAAAGCAGAGAGAGAATAAAGGGACAGATTTTCCTGATTCGCTTGTGTAAGGAATACTCCTGAACAAACCTTATTCCGCTCTGTGGGGGTAGAGGCACCCACAACTGAAGTGTCAGCTAAGACACCATGTCAGGGAACCGACACTTTACACAATCATTTAGCAGCAATTTCTTTGGAGAAATAAACAGCCTGCATTACCATGCTATAGGTAGATATGAAAGTATAAGAAAGGAGCAAGGAGAGAGAGCAACCTCTACTGTAGCAGAGCCTTTTGCACAGTTTCAGCAGAGATATTATAGACGTGGATTTTTTTGTTTTTCCCCTCCATAGAAAATGTTAAGACATTGCTGAGAAAATTATTTTGTTTCTAGAAAACATTCATTTAAGAGCCACTTATTTTCTACAGACCTGCATAAAGCTTTCCGTAATGGGTATAAGTTGATGCTTACCGTGGGACACGTTGGACACTTTCTGCTGGCTGATATTTGGCCCCATTTAGTAAATAAGAAAGCAGGAGGGAGAATTAAAAAGATAATGTCTTTTACATCAGAAGGAAATTACTTTTCAGACAGATTCAGTCTTGGACATCCTGCCTCTAGCCTGAGACTGGAAATATTCTGCAATTGTTTCTTTTTTCCTCAGCACAGGTTTGCTAACATCATTGGCTATAAAGCATGCTGGCTTTAGCATTGAAGGATAGTTGGTAAAGATAGCCAAGCTGTTATGTGTCTTGCTAAAATCCAAGGATAGGACACCAACTTCCTTTGACTGCTGCTTCAAGAGGTGATGAAGAAAAGGCTTGTACACTTATGGAATTTTGCTTGTACTCCAATAGCCTTGTGGAAAGACAAGCTGGCTTAGCACTGTTGTCCTTATTTCAAAGGACAGAATGTCACAGAAGAGCTGCAGAAGCAAAAGACCTTAGGATGTCATCCAGTCTGACCTTCCTGCACTCGGCAGGGTGAAATACAGCAGGTTGCTCAGTGCCACATCAACTCGGGATTTGAATATCTCCGAGGATGAAGACTCCACAGACTCTCCAGGATACCTCTTCCAGCGTTTGACCATCCTTACAGGAAAAAAATGTTTTATTTTACATTTAAGTGGACTTCTTTGTATTTCAGCTCATGTCCACCTCCTCTTGTCCCATAAATGGGTACTACTTAAGGTTCAATTCCATCTTCTTTACTGACTATCCTCCTCTTCAGATATTTATACTCTTTGATAAAATCCCCTCTTTTCTCCAGGCTGGAGAGCCCCAGCTCTCTCAGCCCCCTCTTCTTTATGTAAAATGCTTCAATCCCTTAGCTATCTTTGTGGTTGTTTTGCTGGACCCACTCCAGTATGTCAAGGTCTCTCTTCAAGCCTAGAGCTAGACCTAGCACCACAAGTATAGCTCAGTAGGGCTGGGCACAGGGGAAGGATCTACTCCCTCGACCTATTGGCTATGCTTTTTCTAAAGCAGGCTAGGTTGCTTTTGATGGTATGTACTTAAAAGCTATGGAGAGAAATGTACAATCCCCTCTCATCAATGCTATTTGATAGAATTTGGGCACCCACCTCTGGGCTGTGTTCAATTCCTCCTGCACCTTCTGCTCATTCCTCCTTCTCTAGTACAGTCCCAGAAATACCATTGTGCCAATGGTAGTTAACCTCATTAAGGATTAAGAGTCTGTTCCTGGGGAATGGCTGAACAAGTAGCTTATAGGCAGGAATACTGGAGACCTCAGGAGCTACAGTGTCCATGAGATACTTTGTGGTGGACACTCTAGAATATGCTACGGCATAGGGTACCCAGTGGCATCGTTCATTGCAAGAAGAGTCTCTGTCCACGTGTCTGCACACGTTGCTAGCATGCTGTGGGAAGGCTCAGTAATGACTCCATGAGGGAATTCTCCAGAAAGGTACTTTTCCACTCATATCTGATGAGTTTTTCTTGGTGTGTGTACTACAATGCTATTGTCTGGCAAAGCCTAAACTCTCATCAGCTGTCTCCATGACTCCAGGCCTGCATGCAGCGTACGTGATCTCCTTAGCAAGGAACCCTGCTGCTTGTCAGGGCAAAACCCACTGCCAAAATTCTTTCCACCAAGTCTCATACCCTTCATCTCCCTCTTTTTTTCCCTTTTGCTCCCTGTCCCAAAATCTGACTTACATTAACAGCTGGAAGAGTTCATCTTCTAGAGTCAAATCTGTGTCTTTCCACCAGCAGTTTAATTTACTGTGCTGGCAAGCTGAGAGCACTTGCACACAAGGGCCTAGGAAGAATAGGCATATTCTCCCACAGTCTGCCACAAATGAATTCATAGAGCAGTACACAAAGTAATGCAGCGTGACAAACCATCGGCCAACCTGCTGAAATCCATACTGGTGCAGGACTAATCCAGCAGTAGGACTTTGCTCTAAGGCCTGCTTTACCTGCCCCTGTCAATTGAGATAAGTCTCAATTGACTGTACAATTAAAATACACTTACAGGTAATGCTGTGGAGTCAGTCTCGGGGACTGGCATCTGCTCTGAGGACTTGGGTTGGCTGTGATCAAATATGTGACCAGCAAAATTCAACCTGTTCCTGCATCCTCCCTATCCTGCTTTTTCTGCCTGTCTCATGGATGAGATGTCAGCAGTCTCTGCTGAGTTATTCTGCCGTCATTCCCAGGTGGACTGTCCCTTCATTGATGGGAGTAGTGGAGGGCAGTCAGAAACCAAGAGTTTTCTGCCAGCCTCCTCATTGCTGGGCAGATGGCTTTCAGACTAAACTAGAGTACAGCAGAAGCCTTTAGCCTGTACTGCCAGTCTTGCAAGTAAATGAACAACAAAGTATGTGCTGAGAGTGTTGTGATGAAATTATGTCTAGGAAAATAGTCCAAAAAAGTGCATCTTGTTCAGTTTTAGTCACGTTTGGATAATGCCAGCTTTTCTTCCCCTAATATAAAAAAATATGCAAAGTCTCTATTAACATATAACATTTAAGTATATGGCTTTTAGGCCACAAGGCACAGCCACACACATGTATGGACTCAAAATTATTTGGCGTTTGTGGACCCTGATTAGCAGCTTCTCACATGGACATACTTGCAAATATTGTGGTGAATGAAAATTAAGGACTAGTCAGTCCTCAGAGTACTATGGCATCACTGATACAGGTTTATATACTTGAAAGCAACAAATGTTCCCAAATAGCTTTCATGTGTTTGTTAGCCAGAATTGCTTCAGACAACCTGGATGAGCTTTAAAAGTCTCTCAATAGCAGATGCGCTGTGAATGAAGAGTGGAATAGCATTGAAAGACCAACAAACTGCCTCTTTCAACAGCTATGAGCTGGCAAGTCTTTGTGATCTTCTTAAATCCATTTGCAATTAAGCGATTTTTTTTTTTCCCTAGAAGGAAAACTCCTTATTTGTTATCTGTCTGAAGATCAGGTTCAGTGAAGGGTAAGACTGATCATTACTCTGGGGCTGGCGGTATCCTGGACACAACCACCAGGAACATCTGAGCTGTGCTGGGACAACGATCTCACTTCTGATCTACTGTTTTCATTCGTTGCCTGCCTAAGGTGGGGTGTGGGGCAGGTGGAATAGAATAAAGTTCCATTCAGGAGGCATTTTCAGCTGTAATTTTAAGCAAACCAGCCTTATCATGGCTGTGGATCAGTCCCAACCATTTTATCTCCTGGGTCAGCTGAGTAGAATGGAGTTTACAGGATGTGGCTTGTTAGAGATTTAAAATTGGACATCCTGTTTGCTTTGCATGGATGTCAGTCTGTGGTAGCACTTAAAGGCAGAGCTTTCTCAAGGGTCCCTGGCCAAACTGTTGTCTTTCCCCTGTGCCCATGCACTTTCATTGCTTTGGGTGGCAAAATGCCAGATTACATCAGCTGAGAATCAGGCCCAGGCCCACTTTTTCCGATGACGAAAAAGAAGTGAAAATGGCAGTCAGTCCTGCTCAAGAGAAGTTAAATATAAATTCAGACTTTTTCTCTCGCATGCACAGAAATGCTGAAATTGCATACTAGAAGGTTTTTTCATACCATCTGTTAGAGAATGAAAAGCACCTGGCCCCATTCATTGTCTCTGTTAGATCCCCTTGCTTGGTTTAGCAGACCAAGTGTGCCCGTTTCCCCTTCTGCCGTGTGTTCCAGGCAAACAAACGTGACTGGAGACTTGAAGCACTGTGGTCCTCCTGTGTCACTGTTTTATACCTGTCCCTTTACATGGGTCTTAAGTTTTGGGGGGTGTCGTGCTCTGGATAGCTGTAAGGTAACTTCTTGCTAGTAGAAACATTAAAATAGTGTGGGCACACTTGGTTGGCATTATCCCTCAGTAACCAAAATAAAAACAAAAAAAAAAGATCTTCAAAATGCCAGTGACATCTCTGACAGTGTCAGAAAACCTGTTTTTCAGTGATATCCTGAAAATCTGAATTGGAGAGAGTGTAGGGAGACTATTTTGTCTAGAAGACCATCTAACAAAATGAAAAACTCATCTCTCTGCTTCAGAGGTGCAGTATCATTGGTGGCATTTTGTGCAATCATGCTGGTGGCTCACACTAGCACTGACTGCTCATACTAGTTTGTCAGCGGGATCTGTGACTCAGACAATAAAAGATCATTAAGCAGACTTGTTAAAAATCCGTGAGGTGTTTTCCATGATAACCTGTCTGTCTGCTGCCCAAAGGTGCTTACCAACTGTATGTGCATGCCACAAACTGTAGTGTCATTTCTGCGTGCTAAATGTCAGTAATACCTTGCACTTAGTCCTCACATAAAGGCTTTCAAAACCCATGCCACAAAACCAGCGTCTGTTTCTTTCTCTTTGGCTCTCATCCATCCCCTGTTTTCTTCTTTCCCCCTTTCCCCCACATTTTCTTTTCTTTTTTTCTGACCACTTATGCTTTCCATTTGAACCACGTCTTCATGTTTCACTCTGTCTTGTGCAGCAAAATTTCTCTTTAGCCTCTGCACAGAGCTGGCAAGGGGACAGACTAATGCAATGAGCTGTCTTGGGTAGAAAATGTCTACTTGCAAGGATCAAAGTTCTTCAAAGAGACAGAAAGTCAATGTTGTGTAATGTCTGAGTTCCTGGTGATCTCCTTGGCAGAGATTTGGGAAGAAGGATGAGCTCGTGATTATGAGGCTAGTCTGGGGATTTAGTGGTTCTGGTTCAAATGCCTCACCAGTGCACAATTCCTCTAAACAAGTCCCTTATAATCCTCTGTATTTTAGCACAGGTATGCAGATGGGGGACTTTTCAAAAGTGGATGATGAATTATGAAAATCTGACAAGGAATCATCTGGCTTGTTTAGCACCAAAATGGTCTTCAACTGGTGGATGTTTTCTTCTCCTGGTTCCTCCATTCCTTTCTGAAAAGCACTGATTTCTTGCCTTGTAGATGAGACAAAAATATTATTGGTGTTGGAGCTGTGCAGACAGTGCTGGACTATATGGGTGCCATAAGACAAGAGAATGTTTTGCTATATTTGGCTCTAGGGCATGGAGACACTCATGCATAACTTATTTAAGACCTACTCTCATGAGCCCTCACTGAAATAAATGAATGGCCCTTATATGTGAAAAATTAGCATTATGTAGATTTGTTTAAAATGAATGGATTCTTTTTTGGTGATGAGAAAAGAATATATATTAAAATACCCAGGCACAAACACTTTTTAATATTTTTTTTGGCACCAGTGGGTTCTTTTTTTAGTTGATTTTGTCAGCCACATTTCCTTTCTGAACAGAGGTTACATACAACAATTGGATGAACAATTGTTGAAAACTCTCAGGGGGGCATTCTTGAAGACATGCCTACATGAGATCATGTTATGAGTGTGGCTTGGCTGCGCTTTTATTCAGTAGGTGATCTCATTCATTTAGACTACTAATAATTTTAACAGAGAATAACTGCAGCTATCCAAAAGTATAGCAAAAAAGTGATGTTGCAAGATTTCCTGTGAGTTTTGCACAGAAATATGCATTTCTTTGCTAGTTGATTTGACACAAGCTGGATATTGCTGGTCAGATGACAAAAGTAAGTTTAATACAAACAAATAAGATTATTCACTACAGTGACCGCTTTACCAGGTTTATTGTTTTTCTCTAAATATGCTTTTTATAGGCTTCTTTTAGATTGTTAGCTTTCGGGAAAGAGACCATGTAAACATCTGCATTTCTAAAATTTCTGTCTCACTGGGGGTCCTCCTGGGGCCTCTGCATGCTATCATGATAAAAATATGAAATATGATCTAACAGATTAAGTATCCTGGGACAGGTTAGCCTATGATTACCCCTGAAATGCCTACAGAGCATTTTATCCAGTGTTCCTCAAGAAATCCCCGACTGGATCAATTATTTTCAAGTTCAAGAAGCAGTACAGGCTCCTGAATAGAAAACTTACTTGGGCACAATCAGTTAAAAACTTTGAACTCTCTCTCAGAGTGAAAAAATAAAAACGTTTACAGCCAGAAATAACAAGGCTGGGAAGTTAAATTAGAAGCAGGGACCGAGAAAGACTTTGGCTAATTCTGGTTTCAATCAGTGACTGCAGCAGTCATCAGGAGCAGGCACTGCTGTGGGTTTGAGAATAATGACTTTATTTTAAGTAGACAGAAGTTGTTGGCTTGACCCAATTGCTGACAACCAGTCTCCCCTAAACACCCTACATGGGGCCAGATCCTGAAGTACTCCTGTGGTTTTTATCCAAGCCTATTCTCACTGCAATCAAAACTTGAGCAGACACACACTCAGTATTTGGCCTACACCTATTGCAGACTCTTTTTGGTCTCTTAAAACCACCATAGAAAAATAAATCCCAGTGTCCAGTTTTCATTTTCAAGTCTCAAAACCCTCCTGCACTGTTGACCTGTTTCTATTGCAGTGAGTTGAGAGTGGGATATAAATTACAGGTCTCTCCACTGTTAGCTTCTTGCATCTCCTGTACTCAAATTTCAACAAAATAATAGATTTGCAGCCTTGACCTCATGCAGTAGGAGCAGCACACTGTATATGGGTTGATCCTGCCAGGGGTGGAGCAGCTTGGGAATATGCAAGGTCTCCTTCACTGAAAGCTATGAAAGTAGATGTTACTCAGCTTCTTGGAAGAGGAGACCATGCTGCCTTCTCTTGAGCAATCTTCCCAGTCTGGCTTTCCCAGTGCTTAAGACCAAGGCATGCAGGCAACCAGCATAATGTTAACATTGAAACATATGATTTAAAAAACCAAACAGGAGGTGAGCAGCTGAAAGGGGAAGTAGCCTCAGAGAAGAGAGGCTACCAAATCCATGCACACGCCCATCAGAGTACAAAAAACAGAAAAAACAGAAAAAAACGTATCCAGGAAAGTTGAAATTGCTGCTTGACATCAGGAGTAAAGGTTGTATAATCTGTATGATTCAGCCTGAGTTTCTAGTCATAGCATGGAGGAGAGTCAATCTTCTGATTTGGGGCACTAGACTGGAATTTGGAAGGTTTGAGTTAATCAGCTTTGTTTAGTGGCTTTATAGATTTTTGTCCTCTGTTAGGGCATCTCATCTCAAGGTGCCTCAGGTTCATCTTTGTTTAGATACATCCATAGGGAGGCTATTTCCTACTAGAGAGGCTGGCTGTCCTAGATGCTAGTGAAATGTGAATAATCTCTGTCGTGTGGTGTTTAATGTCTCCAAGTAACTCAGTGGGAATGAATGATTCTTTTTTCTTTAATAATGACTTCTCAGCAAACACAGAATGATTCTGAATTTTCAATTCCCACCTGATTGCTCTATGTTATTTTAATAATTTGCATCTGAGCTTCATTAGATGTCACAGTGTGATATCTCTCCTAAACAGCAGTCAAGAAAATATTAGGTTTGTACAGTAAGTAGAAGTATTTTAAGACAAACTTTAATTTGAACCAATTTGGCTTCTCTTTCCATTGGATTGAATTAGCTCATTTAGAGAAAGTAATAATCTGTTGTTATGCACAGATCTATCCCTGTGAAACTTTCTCACTGCTCTGAAAGTGACATTCCACAATGGTAATACATCTGCCTGTCCAGATACAAGAAGAGTCTTTGTCAAATATTGAAAACAAATTTCAGTGTTAAATGAAATTTGCCTGAGTCCCCCCACAGATGATGTCTGCAACATATTCAGCTGTATGCTTCTAAAATCCTTCCATGGATTTAGGAGCCTGAGTGTAATGGAACTGTATTGGGCTGTAGGTGAAGGGGTTTAAAAGCAAAATAGACTGAGCTGTTGGAATAAGTACTAGGGGATCTTTTAAAGACAGAGGTATTACTGCCAGCTTGATTCCACATTACTGCAGCATGAGTCCCTATGCACATTCCTTTTCAAAGGAGTAATAATTAAAGCTGGTTTTGGCTTGTTCATGCACCCCCATCTGTTTCTCTTGGTAAATGAAAATATCATAGGGCAAATTTATTTGCTTTCCACAGCAGTACCCAGAACAGCTTTTTTTCACGTCCACCCCTCTCTTTGGACCAAGCTAACCTCCACCTGAGGCTGTGGTGGAAGTGGTCTGGCCCTGTTCAGTTCAATTGGCTTTTATGATCACCAGCAGCATGAGAATGTGCTGTTATCCCAGAGCTGCCAACAGCTTCAGGGCTCTCCAGGTGGCACCAGCACCTCCTCCCTGGCTTGCTCAGCACCGGACCAGACATCCTTGGAAAGCCAGGTCCTGAGGTCTGACTGTGCTCACAGGCTCCTTCTTTGGCAGCAGGAGAAGTCAGAGTGCTGCTGTTCTGGCACAAGTGCTGGCGCCGCCAAAAACATCCCAAACAGGAGAAAGTAGCTCCAAGAGGGGAGCTCTGCTGCTTTTAAATTTTGCTTTGGAAGTGTGACCCTGGGTAATTTCTGCCACTGCCAGCCTCAGAGGATAATGTGTAATCTTTTCACCTCTATACCACAAAATGAAAGACATCAATCGAGTTTGGCAATTGCATTTCAAACAGGTTGGTAAATCAAGGGAAATGAGCAAATAAAACCAATGTCTGCATGTTCTGAGTACTGCACAGTGTGCTCATGCAGCTTCTCTGAATGCCTTCTGAAGTATTACTACCAAGGAAAGGAGAATAATTAAATAAGCTATTAATAACTCAGGGAGACTCCTTGTCTCAAACGTACTTTTATCTTATAAATGGAAGGTCAATCTTAAGAGTGAAAATACATTAAAAATTAATGCTACAGAGAACCCCTGTCCCTTGCCACTACTCCAGCTGTGTTTGAAAGGTAGCACTTATTTTCTTTAATAACAGAGCTTCAAAAGAAGCATAATTAAATGAAAAGCTATGGAAATACATGGAATATTAAGGTCTAACCTGAACAATTACCATTACTTTCAGTGAGATTTCCATCATGCCAAAGGTGATTCTTGTAAAATAAACATTTGCATTATTTTAGAAAGAGAGAAGAATTCTGATTCCACTAGCAGTGTCTTTAATCATCCACCTAATATTAAAAAAATATTATTTTTGAAACTTCAAATGTCCTTTTGAGGATGCCATACAAAGCAGGAAAGCAAAGAAACAAGAACTGATTTTCTATGACTGTTATGTTAAATGTCTTAGCTCGAAAGAATTTTAGAAATTATTTTTCTTCAGCCTTTAAAAATATTACTTTTTTTTATTCCTCTCTGTGTCTTTGAAGTGACCTTTGGAGTCTAGAAAGAAAAGCTGACTGTTATACTGATTTGTTGTCCTTTTGCTTCTCATTCACAAGTCTTCTATTCATCTTCCTGCTTAAATAAATCTGGAATCAACTCAACCAATTCCAGGCATCTAATTAAGGCACCTAAATTCAGATTATGGCTTGTCCACTTGTCTTCTACCACTAGTTGACACAGACAGACACTTTCTGAGGGTGATTTCAAGCCACTTTAATGCTTAAGTGTCCTCTGGAGGTATCCTGTCTCTCTGTCTTGACAACAGAGGGTACCCAAATTGGCATTGTACATAAACAGTGTCTCATTTATGTACCTAAAATTAGCTAGAATTAATCTAGACCTAAGAGGCTTTAGAGTTTAATTTGCTATCCCATAGTGTATTGATTGTTGGCAAGGAAACATATTCCTTTATTTTTTTAAAAAAACAAACAAACAAACCAACAACAACAACAACAAAAAAAAACCCAAAAAAACCCACAAAAAAAAACCCCTAAAAATAAAATATTTTAAAATTTAAAAAAATCCCCAGGAGTGTATGAGATGTATGTGTTTATATATCTAACACACAGCTGCAGAAATAGAGTTGAAAGCATCCCCCTGAAGATGCATCCCCCTGAACCGGCCTCAGTGAAGCAGAATGGCTAGAGGGTCTGCTGATATCCCCCTTGACAGTGTAGCCTGCTGCCTTCTTCCTCCATTAATATCTTTTTGCCCTATAGCATCTTCTCACCTTCAGTCACTTGTATTTTCAAGTGCAAAGCACCTGCCAGTTACACAAATTAATAATAATAAAAAAACCCTAGTTCTCATTTTTATTTCATTCTCTAATACAAAAATTGCTGAAAAAATCCCTTAAAATCCTAGACTGGAGAATTTTTGTAGCAGTAGTAATAGCAGCTTTAACTCCTGCAGGAGTTCATGTGCCAACTTTCACTCCATGGTTTTAAATCACTTACCAAGAAAAAGTCAATTTATTGACTAACCTATATTCATTTCCATGTAGAGAAAGTATGGATTACCTACTCAAGTCTGCCTCTGCAGACTTGAGTAGGTAATTGGCACAGCTGCTTAAGAGATGCTGCTGTTAAGGCATCCCAGCTCTGGGTACTTCACATCACCTGTGGCCCTGGTTTAGGTAGAGCACACCTGCTCTTGCCATGAAAAAGAGGGAGAAATGGACTTTGAAGAGGAAGGTGTCATCTAGACCACAATGCCAATGCTCTGTGACTCCCTGGAGTCTTGCCCCTGGGTTACATATACTTCCACCTGGGCTGCCTTCTACAGCACCTAGATCATGAGGTCCAGGTGCAAAACCCAGCTTCACTGATAGCAGCACAGACTCTGGTTATGCTGAGCTTCGGACCACAGAAATGACTGGGTCTGGCAGAGGTAATCAAAGACAGAGATGATGGGTGATGCTAGTGTTAGCTAGCACGGACAGAGTAACTGGTCACTTGAACAGCAGCAAGAATGCCTCTCTATTTCCCCTGAACTTTTCCTAGGAGAAAAATACAGCTGTTTCTATGTGGAAATGTTGGAGAATAGTGCAATAATTTATTGGCAAGAACCCTCCCTAACACCCATATTACTGGTTTTGTATTTCTGTGACGCGTACATCTTCTGTATAGCAAATATAAAACTTCTAGAAACAGAAGTTTCTTCTTTTCTTGGCTACTTTTTCCTAACCCTTAGAAGTGGCCCCTCTAAAGGTAGAAACTCTTGGCCTAGGTACATGGAAAAATAAGTTTCTTAAAGCTTTACTTAAACCTTTTAATGTATTGTAGTGTATTATCACTGGGATGAAAACAGAACCAAAATTGAGATGGATTATTTTAGATAGCTAAGCGCTTTTTTAATAATGAATTGCTTTATTTGGTAATGAACAGTTAATAAATACTTCATAATGACCATAGAATTTTCAAATGCAATTATATAGTTTGGATTTCAAAATCATATATTTAGACTTAGATTTGGCAGTTGGGAGTTTAAATATATTTTAAATATGATGGCATTTATTTCCCTCATGTCTGTGTCACTTTGCAATATGAATGCACTTTATATATCTTACATCATCTTGGATTATCACACTCTGTTTTAACCATAATGGGTCCAGAATTAGGATTTCAGAAACCAAAGCTCTCCAGGGCTGGAATACTTCATGGTCTGAGAGGAAACAAGCTGTATAGCTCAGATTCCTTTCCAGCAGTATCATGTGTACTCCACTGTGGGGATTTTGTATAGTTTCGTCACTCACTCTGCTCCTGCTGGCACATAATCCTTTCTCAGAGGAGTTTTCAGAATTCCCACCCTTAACTTGTCTTACCATGCATCCAACAGTCAGAGGAGGTCTTCTTTTGACACTATTTTAGTATTGTTTATGTTCTGTAGGAACGGTAGAAAAGTGGGCAAGTGTTCTCCAAAGTGAAATATTTCAGCATGATACCTATCAGGTATATGCCCAGCTACACAATTTTGACAGTGCTGCTTTGCTGTCATGGTCCAGGGGCACCACCAGTGTTGACAATCTCTACCCAGCCCTCTGGGAGTGTTCCCACCCTGTCTATGGCTCAGAACCGCATTCCAACCCTCTAGGTCCATCAGTCCCTGAAGATGTGGTGCTGCAACAATGCCAGTTTTGATCTCCCCTCAGCCTTGCCCGGCCACAGGTTCCAGTGGCAGAGGCCCAGCCGTGGGCTGATGTCCCAGTCCATCCCCAGGGAGGTGACTCGTGGTCAGAATTCATGGCTGAACCTGACTGCAGTCTCTGTGTCTGTCCCTCTCCTTTGCTGGAGGACTGTGGGGCTGGGCCCTTGCAGTCAGGTTGGGACAGCCTCCAAATTAGCAATGAGCATTTAACTTTCCACACTCAGTACAGGCTCAGCACCTACATGTGATGCATCATCTGGTGTTTGCCTTCTGTATTTCTCTTCTCTTTTAATCAAAATGCTCACTGGCAAAGTAAGCTTTAACATCTTTCATGATTCACCAGCTTGTTAAGGCTTAAGTTGTTTGGAGGAGGCTCTTTTCTGTTATTATTCTCTTCTTGAGACACTTAGTGCAGCTCACCACATATTAGGGTATGGTTTTGGAAAAGTTAAACCACCAGCTAAACTAGAGTTCTTCTTATGGGCTGGATGAGAAGGTTAAAAAAATCCCTGGTGCATTTGTTTCCTTCTTTGCAGTAACATCAAAATGGAATTTGACCCATAGAGACAATTTTCCTGCATTTGCAGTAGCAATAATATCCTTTTAGTAAATCAATAATGAAAATATATGCTACTTATGCATGAGTTATCTCCATGGAGGCATTTGTCACGTAAGTCTTTACATGAAGATGTCTTAGAAATGTAGTCCATATCAATAATTTATCCATCACTATATGAGCCAGGCCATCAGGCCATTTTATTCCAACACATTATTGCATTATCAAAATACTCTATGGAAGTTGTCCTTGTTGACAAGGCTATTCCCTGGCCTCCTTGTTGTATCAAGGCTTATCAGCACAGCATTGCTAAGTATATTTTGACCCTAGTGCAAAGCAGGGCTTCATTGCAGATAGAAGTTCTCAGAAGGAGTCCCTAAAGTGTGGTGTCTCTGTGTCAGACAAATTAGTTGAACAAAGGAGTTAGTATGGGATGAGTAAAGACACATCTTGAATTTTAGAAATTTAAGGAGCTTTTACAGCATGATGAAGAGTAGCTCTACTGGTGTTTGTAGGTATGTTTGCCTTATGTCACCAATAGGTGCCAAAATCAGTAGGTATCAATATTGATAGCTACTGATACATATAGATATTGAAACCAGTAAGTATGGATGTCTAAAAATGCCTATTAATCTGGATACATGTCAATACCTATTGATATCTATCCCTATCATTACCTATCATTGATAGGTATCAAAATTGATAGGTGTTGAGTGTCTATTGATGGCTATTGACATCAAAATATATTGATATTGGCAGGCATTGATGCTTATTGATATCAAAATCAATCTTAAAAATTATAGATATTAGACAGTTATGGTTATCAATACAGGTAGGTATTGATGAAAAAACTGTCAATAATGGCTGGCATAGGTGACTATCAACAACTATTGATACTGACAGGTAATGATAGGTAGCCTTACCCATTGATATTGCTGCCTGTTGATAGATATCCAAACACATGGGTATTGATACTTATTCATTGTTTACAATACCAGAAGGTATCAATGAGTACCAGTGCCTACAAATATAAATAGATATTGTTGCTACTGATATTGATACACTTCAATTGCTCACTGTTCTGAGCCTTCCTGATAAAAATTATCAAAGGGTATTGCTCTTGATATTTAATAGTGCATATTGAGACCCAAATCAATATCCAAAACAATAGACATAGATACCCACCACTATAGATAGATGTCAAATTTAATAGGTGTTGATGCCTATCAACAGGTATGGATATTTGGACATATAAATTTGTATCAATACCTACTCATATCAGTAACCACCAATAGGTATCCAAACCAATGGTTACTGAGGCCTATCATATTGCTCTAAAAAGGGATCTATGTTGGTAGGTATCAATATCTATTGACAGAAAAATGTACCAATGCTTATTGAGAGGTATTACTATTATCAGTGACTAGTGATAGGTATTAATATCATAGATATAAATATTGATAGATATCAGTGCCCATTAATATAAGTGTTGTTAAGTATTGAGGTCCTAATACCAATAGGTATTGATGTCAACAGGTATCAATACCTATCAATAGATATTCAAATCCATAGGCAGTACTAGTTATCAAGTCAATAGGCATTCATGCCTATTGATATCAATATGCAGCTCAAAAAGGATCAGTACCTGTCAAAATATGTTTGTATAAATAGATAAGAACATCTATGAACACACATCGGTAGTGATGCCTATTGTGAGCTCTAAATATATAGCTACATATGCCTATTTATATTGAGATATATAGATGTATTTTTAAATCTATAAATAAATATATAAACACGTATCATTCTAGATATCAATATTGATAGATATAGGTACAGACCACTGTATAATTACATTGACATATAGATGTATATAAATGCATACATGACAGAGAAAACAGTATTTCCTCTCAGTTGCTTTAGTTAGAGTTGACATTGGGAAAAGAAGGAGGGGATTCCTCTTTGCTATCACCAACATATGAGTTGCATAAAAAAAGCTCTGTGTGGCCTCCAAGCAAGTTTAAAAAATATTACTTTGTTTCAGCTTTTACGGCACTAAATTCCTGATAGTATATCTTGTACTTCACATCTGTGAGAAAAATCATAAGCATTTATGTTTTTGAGAGCCATCTTGGATTGTGGGAAGGAAACACAAAATCAAGGACAAAAGACCAGGATTTCCTTGTCCTTCCTCAAAAATATTATACAATGGCGACTCCATTGTTGAATGCTAAATCATTCTATATGACAAATGCCAACTCAGTCAAGAACTTCCATGGTATCTAGGTTATAGAAAATATTTGAATTTTGTAGTTGCAGGAGACAAGTAAGTTGACCAGTGCACCAAAGCCATGCGATCTCTTATTTTATAAAACAAACTAATAGCTAAAATGTAAAGAATTTCTCTCACCCTGATATCTCAAGGAAATCAAATAGCTCTGCAAGCACATGACACTCACATATATTAACTTAAAAAATAGACCTGAGAAACTTGTTGTTTTGACATGAGTCTGGGGGTGGGAGGGGAGTGGAGGGTGTGGAGCGAAGGGGGGAAAAGTGATCTAGATAATTGTGTACATATAAAAGGCCAAGTCCTTAGGCCATAAACCAGGCACACACCCAATGATGTCAATGTGTTTGGCTTACAGGGGAAATAAAGCAACATTTTATTACATGCTAAGTGAGACTCTTTGCTTGACCAGAATGAGGGAAAAGTGCAAACAGGTGCTGGCTCAGCAGGAATGGAAACTCAAGAATAATAGCAGCTTTTCCTCAGGCTCATAAGCATCCTGAAAGACTACATTTCTGTCAGTACCTCAATAAAGAATTATCTACTACCCAATCCACCTATGTCTGGGTTTGAGGCTATCTGCAGAAGCTTTTGATTGTGAAGCTGCTTAACATTATTTCTCCATCCCTGCCTTTGCTTGTGCACAAGCTTTTGCAAAACAACCCCCTTCAGTCAAGGAAGCTGGGGCCCCCCTCTCCTCCAGCTTGTGGGGAAAGAAAGGAGTCATTATTGACACATGCAAGTGATTTGAGAAGAGACCGTCTACCCCAATAGAAAAAGACTTAGTTGTCTGGTGAATCAGGAAATGTCAGACTTTCTGAAAGGTTAATGGGAGGCTTTAGAAACACATTAAATCTAATCTTACAGCATGAATGCTGATGACTTTATGTTGAGATCCTAGAAATAAGAAAGGGCAAGAAAAAATATTTTAGGTGAAAGTAAGTTTTGACTGAGGAGTCAGGAGAGAGCTTTATTGCAACATATTGCTGAATTTCTCCTTCCATATAGGGCTGGCAATCTGCCTGGTACCATATGCTAAAAAAAGGATATAATATGAGACCATTTGAACTGAAAGCAAATTTTTTTTATACTTGCTGAAGTTTAATTAAATGAATGACCTGGTCAGCTCTAGAAGGGAATGAAATTGATTTCTTTCAGAGTTATCTAAATGGGTTGCATAAAACTTCAGTCACTGCAGGGACTAGTAGGGGACTATATAGTGCTGTTAGCATAACCTTCCCAGTTCAGTCAGAATCATCCGCGCCTTTTCTGGTTTAGCTGAAAAATCATTGAATGTGGAATTCATAAATAAACACACTTTGCATGCTGTCTTTCTGCCTGCATTCTACAATCTCATATGCATTAACAGAAGTAATAGCATAGGACATGGGGGAACAAACAATGGATGTTGTTAGTTGGGTTTAGTTGCATAATTCACACACTTTTGTACCATTAGCTTTTTAAGCAATATTTTCTGTGGTATCTTCAGGTTTGAATTTTACTTTTAGGTCATTAGTCTTTTGTTTGTGACTTTCTTTCATTGCCCGGCTGCTCTGGGGAGATTTGCCTTTGGTAGTCGTTAGCAGGTTTTTACAACGTGGGCACAATTGTTTAATCCCATAATAGAAACCTGCTGTGCAGAGAGTGCTATTTTTACTGTACATACCGTATCTCATAGCACAAGGCAGTTTTAGAAGGCGATACAGCTGCCATTAAATCTATACATCTCAAGGAGGGCCATGAATAGCTGCTCCTTGTGTAAGGACGTGTCCTGCGGTTCTATTATCCCAGCTCAGGCTCTGAGTAACACTTTTCTTTAGCAAATCAATATCTTTACCTCTCCTTTTTTGAGTCTCTTTGCTTCTTTCACTACATCTATTGTTCCTGAAAAGAAATAGTGCCTGTGTCTCTGCTGACCTGTGGGCACATGTGCCAAACTGAAATGCCAGCAGGAACATCGTGGGGCTCCCATATTTCCAGGGAAGCCAGGGTTCCAAGGGAAGAGATAAGGTGCAGGGCAGAGGTCCATGCTGCTGCAAAGCTGGTGTCTGAACAACCTCCAGGTTAAAAGTAGCCACTGTGAATTAGGGGTTTTACTGCTGTCAGAGTAAGCAGCCAAACACCCTGGATGAGTCTGCACATTATGGCTGAGCCTCATGCAGCACAGGTTGCCCGGCAGGATGTCTGTGCTGCAGCCTCTCCCTTCACAGCCCAGAAACAGATGTGTCCTGGTTCTCCCTCGTCCCTTTCCATTAGCTCCTGCTGTAAGGGGCACTTTGGGAACATGCTGTGTGCACAAGTGTGCGTGAAGCGTGTGGGGTGGGGGGGAACAACACGTGCTCTGCAGGTTGCTCCTTTGGTGCAAAATCTGTCCGTGTAGCTTTGCCAAATGCAAGGGTTTCTACCTTACATTTTCAGAGCCACTAAGATCTTAGTGCCACTGAGGTGCTAGGGTTTTGCTCCTACTGTTCTTCTCCCAACACAGCGTAATTGCAATTAGATTAAACAAAACACGAGAAAATGTGCTTATGGACTAGATTTACAAATCTCTGGTCTGTTCCCACGTCAGTTTGATGAATGCTGGGTTTTAGTCTATATGTTACTTTTAAGATTAAAGAGGCAAAAACATACAACAGTGGTCTTAAGCAAGAGCTACATTTGTTAATATAGCCTGAAAAATACACTTTTTTTAGAGACTGGACATCTACATCAAAGTATAATCTCTCAGCAGCAAACATCCAAGTATTCACCTACAAAAACCTTGGCACATCTGTGCATTTATCAAGTCATAAAAAAATCCTTAAGGGGGCTGTCATGTTTCCCATGAATTACCCCAACCCGCATGCACCTCAACCTGAACCCTCCGGGAGAAGGCTAAGGCGACTGCTGCTGATTTATGGAGGCAGACAGCTTGGAGTCTCTGCCAGGGAGTAAGTAAATCGTGGTGACTGTGTGATAAAAGGGATAAAGCACAGTCATTTTCAAATGCTCATTCATGCAATTTCTCTAGAAGAGATCTGCAGAAAGTAATGAGGAGGTTTATATTCACTCCTACTGACCTACACTTCTATTGGAAAAAGTTCCAAGGTTCCTAAGTATATGAAGACTGAAAACACCTTCAACTCCAGCTGGGTCATGGGGATGCGCCCAGATTTTTTTGTGTTAGTGCCACAAAGAAGACCAGAAGGTTTCTGGACTCTCACACACACGCGCACACACGCGCAGGAGTCACTTCATTAGGATTAAAAGCTAGAAACCAGGAAAATTTAAATGAACACAAAACTAGTGGCAAGGACTGAAAATTGATTTCTCTTTTGAAGAGATGTCCCTGATGTTCCCCCTGGGTGCTGTACCCTTTGGTGATGGGTTGCTGCTCCTAGGTGCGGTAAGGCAGCAAATTTAATAATTAATTAATATTTAATGCAATATTAATACAAAATTGCCACCCAGCTGTATCCACTGGGACCACTAGCAATTCTATGTTTCATGCATTACTGACTCAATGCATGTCAGTACATTTTGTTCAGCATTCTCTGTAATAACAACATTATTTCTTCTTTTGAGTCAGGGTCATGGGATCATATTCAAAACTATCTACAGAAGAGATTGTAATTAAATTCAGAGATTGGATCCAATGTGTTCTATGTCCACTAACTAATGCCACCACCTCCCCCCTCCAAGTGTATACATGTAAATATATTTATGCATGTGTGCCTCATGTGCTTCTCTAGACTTATATGTGTGTGTTTGCTTGTTCGTGGCAATCACTGTACATGCAGTAAACCTTCTTTGGTAATTACAAGTTAGAGTTCAATATGATATCTATGATCATAAAATCTGTACTCAGTAGATAAAGTCATGAAAATCCTATAATAATGTCAACTTTCCAAAGATAGCCTGAGAAAGTAGATGATGGTGAGCATGAAGATTCTCAGTTATACTGAGGCTCCCTATGCCTAATTTAAACTCCATTATTTTGTCATAAAATCATAGTTTTGGCAAGGCTCTTTTAAAATCGGATTCTTTAAAAACAATAATTATGCAATAAAAACTGAGGAAGTTTTCAACACTAGAATTATGTCTGCATTTTTTATATTGATGTATGTGGGGGTTTTCTCAGATAGAAATGTGTTTGCCAGCTGAGTTGTCTCAAATCTCTCCATGTGTAATCAAAGGCCTTGAAATATTTTTTCAAGTAGTTGGAGGATGGAAAATATAATCATTTAAAAATATAAATGTCAGAAAGCAGACCTGGGTCTGTTCCTGCACTCTGAGCTAAGCCACCGTCGCTGTACTTTTTTCTCCATAGATTTCAAATCCTGTTTCCAAACTGTCCTATCATTTAGTCATTATTTACATGTTAAGGTCTATTCAGACAGTATACTTACTCTAACTCTTAGTTACAGTCGTAAAGGAGGATGAGGTGACAGTATTTCACAGTGGATCAAGTTGGCTTTTTTAATGTCATCAATGAATTTTGATTTAGCCTCCCCTAACACTAAAACAAAGCTTTAGTTTCATTTTGGATGGATGTGGAGATACTCAGTAGGGTGGTGATGTGTGAGCAGATTTTCCCTCTCCCTTTTTATTCTGTTATTACTTTCCAGTATCTCCAGGCTGCACAATATTCCTTGAAAGGAAACACTTTTTGCAAAGCAGCTGTCTAACGAAGTTACTTTTACTTTCTCTTGCAGGATGGCCTATTGAACATGATTAACTTGACTCTAATGGAAAGAGAAAAATAACCTGGAAACATCTGGCAAATTGTAAAGCAATGTCTAACATTTTTTTCCCTGCAGGATTTGATTCAGAAACATACTTAATGAATCCCCATTTACCTAAAGCACTAAAGGTTTTGATGCAGAGGTTTTGGGGATTTGGGTTTGGTTTCTCTCACCCCACTAGCTGTAGCTCTGTAATATTTTATCTCATACTCCTGAATCCATTAGAAAAAATGTGCAATTACAAGGTGGGAATGCTGCTGTGTTGAAAAGGTGTTTACTGTTCCAGGCTGGTTTGTTGTGCTTTGTATGCATATTTGAGTCTTGAAATATGTGAAAATTAGTGTTCCTGTGTTTCATGTGGCTAAAATGACAGTTGAAATATAATTTAGGGAACTCACACAAGTAGAAATTGTCAAATGATTTTTAAAAATTAAAGGAATGTTGGTAAAATTTTTAGAGGATTTCATTCAATTCACCAGATAAAAAAAATTGTGAAATGTCATGTGTAAAAAGGCATTCTTATTTTACTGTTTTTTAAAAATTTTTGAAATATTGTTAAAAACAAAAACCAGAGAGAAAAGCATTGTGTTCATTTTAGACATGTATTTTTTATTCAGACATTTTGTCACATAATCCATGGAAAGAATGCACTCTACAGAATTAAGAATTTCGTATTCACTGTCTCTTACATATAATTTCTCAAGTGGTGTTATTTTGTGGAAAAAGAACAGAGAAAACTGGAGGAATGCATAACCACTGCAAAAAAGTGTCAGCTTTGTCTTCTTTCCAGAGACTTCTTCAAAATTTCATACAGGACCATAAAAAAAGTTTTTAAAAAGTAAATTAAAATTCTTTCACAATTGTGTGGAAGACACATAATTTGATCAGTGGTCAAAATTCAACCCCCTCAAATTATGTTGACCTGATGTGAAACATTTTTATTCTGGCTTATCTAACTTGTAAATTTTAGACTTTTGAAAAAAAACTTCATATCCAAAATCTTAAACATTTTAAAATGAAAGTTCACTGTAATCTGAATATCTAGTAACAAAACAGCTCACATTAACTAAATTTCATTTAATGATACAATATCTGTTCCAATTTTAGCAAGCAGCAAAATAAACCCATTTGTGGATTTCCTGGGCAAAAATTTGTGAAAGCAAAGTTTTCAGATCTAATTCCATCAACAGTCCCTGAAAAACAAGAAATGTGTCACATTATGGATTGCTATGATCTACACAGGTCATACAGGCAACATGTTTTTAAGGCATGTTTCTTCTTCTGCACCAACAGGTTAAAGGTAGCACCAACAGGTTAAAGGTAGCACCCACAGACATGTCCATGGATTTGTGGCCCTTTTGATATGCACCAACCCCTCTTCTGCAGCCGGACTGTTAAAATTGCCTGACATTTTCATATTTTAAGCACAGAGCTTTACTAGAACCTACAAAAAAAGTACCTCTGCATGTCTACTGGCTTTTCTCCAGAGGCTTCATTTGTGTTCCTTGGAGGACTAAAGGGTATGTGACCACTTCTTCAACAACATGTGCCGCGACTCCAATTTGCAGTGCTCTGAGCCATTTGCAGCAAGTCCATTTCAACTCTCTCCCTTCTCATTTTCAGGCATTGCATGAATTATTAGCAAGATTACAGGGATATGATCTCCAGATGCACTCTGTGGTTGCTCACACTGTACAGAACAGAAGCAAGAATATCAGCAGCACAGAGTATTGGTGAATTTGTGACAGCTTCTGATAAGGCATCAGACTGAAGTGAAGGTTGAACTGACAGTGCAGAGTCACTTCCACCATTTAGCCTGAAGTGTCTGAATGACTTTCCCTCAGTCTCTAACCCAACAAAACTGTTGATTTCAAACAACATTTCTCCCTTTCTGATCTCACTTTTCATCTTGATTGAAGTAACAAGTAGGCCTTTCCAGATCAAGGATCCTAATTGTAGCATTCCTTCCCTAAGGGTATCTGTAATACTGATTTTATGGCTGCATTGAATGAGAGGCCTTTCTGTCCATATCTGTGACTTCTCTTTCTTTAGCCCCTTCTTTGCATCCTTTTCTTCGTTTTGCTTAGGATTTTTGTTTGCTAATATCCTCATTTCATGAGTTTATTTGTTCTTTTTTTTTTTTTTGCTCTATTTTACAAGGAATTTGTAATTAACATTACTAATTTACATTTGTAATGGCAGATGCTTTTTGGCGATTTTACATAAGTTGAGCAAACGCTCCACGTGCTATCGTCTGCTCTTGAGTTCTCTGAATTTTATCTGTCCTTTAGGCAGTAAACTGCTCACCACTTTCTTAGAGATAAAAATGTGATCCTTCCTATATTTGTCAACTTGTGTCCATTATTAAATTGTTATAGGTATCTAGGCAAAGAAATCATGGAATCTGTGAATCATGGAACGCGTGAATTTGCAAAAAACTGTATGGGGAATTTCTGACAGGATACCTTAGATAACAGTCCATTTTGAAATATTCAGGTCAAGTGACTGATGGCTGCTAGGGATGTAGTTGGAATGGAAACATTTTAAGTCACAATCTCTCTGCTGTTGAAGTGCTGACATCTAGCTTGGCGCTACACAGAAGGTCCTAGCCTCAAGCAACAGATACCCTTGAATTAAGCCAAAAGGGTCTACACAATTCATATCAAATTACCAAGTCTCTCTCACAGTATAGATCAGAAATGACTTTTATATATAGCCATTTGTGTATATGTTTGTCTAGTGTAAGAAAATGGAGACCACAGCCAGCAGCCAGCAGTAGCCATGAGAATGGAGATGTGGTAAAAGTCTGTGTGAAGGAATACTTCTGCCCTGCTGAGTTTCACTCAGTTTTAGGAAGGAGGCAAATGCAGTCCAGCGCCTGTGTCTACATTGCACTAAGAGTAGAGATCATGTGCAGCATCACAGTAGCACCATCACATGAACCCTAGAAGCATTTCCTTGATTTCCCAGAAGCGTAACCCAAACCTAGGGGCACACCTTTGCCTTCCTAAGGTGTTACTACAGATTTCAGCCTTTCTTGCATGAACTAGATATGTAGTGATGAGTATGCTCACTTTTGCTCTAGAAATATATACAATAACATAAAGTAATTTTGTTTGGGCTTTAAAGTAGTTTTAAGAATAAAATTAAATGTTTGTAGCTTGGTTGTCTTTTTAAACCCTCTGCTTATTTGAAATTTCTACTATTGTGTAAAGGGTAAGCAACACTTCTTTCCCAACGTTTTCCCTGTCTCAAATGGCATTGCAATTTAGACAATAACATGTGTAGCACATGATTAATGAAGCTGTGCACTGAGGACAGGACATCTGTGGGATCACAAAGAGTTGCTTTGTGTACATGTTATTGCATGTTCAAGAAACTCCACAAATTGATAATTTGTTAAATTAATTGACTTTCCCTGCGTAATGTTAATGTAACCTTCAGTTTGAAAAGTGCACAGAATTGCTAGCAAGGAAAACAGGCAGGTAGTCAAATCCCTAGAGGATTACTTAGGTTTGCAGCTCACCACTTTGTCCTTTACAAAGGATATTAATATTTCTCAGGAGTTCTTAAATGAAATTAATATTGAAAAAAGATCAATGTTTTAGGCCATTTACAACTGAGTATAATACAGAAAATGTCTAGCATAAGTGTCACAGCAATAATGATATCTGTTCTGTAAGGAGATACACAGAAATTGGGAACATTCCAGACAAGAGCGTTTTCCCTGATCCAGCCACTGAGAAGCACAGAAAAAAAGTTAGAATCATTCTCAATTCAGTGACTTCTAAAGAATATTCAAATTTATCGTTGCTAGTATCTCTGAGCCATTGAGCTATAACTAGAAAAGTTGTTGTAGACTTGAGCATACCTGGCTGAATTTTGACCCTTAGCACTAACCAAAAAGGGAGTGTCCTGTCCTAAAAGAAGGGTAAAGAACATCTTACATAAAACATAGGTCAAGTGAGATTAGGCTGACAAGTTGCCATGACTGCAGAGGTGCTACCCTTTTTACACCAAACGGAATGAATTCCTTCGCAGGGTGAGAAGAGAAGGATCTCTCTAATGAAGGAAAACAAGGAGGCTGTTATTCCAAGTTGAGACAAAAGGGAAGGTAGTGCACCTGACTAGTGACTGACCTGACTTAGTCCTGTCTTCCAAAACTCTAAAGGGTCAGAGCTCTTACCTTCTTATCACCACATCTAAATCAAAGCTTTAAGGTAGTGCATGTAAGTTAGGGCCTAAAGCCACATTAAATAGGAAAATGTGCTCTTCTGTTTGCATCTGAGGGAGAAATTATGGCGTTTAGCAGTTCCAGTGACTGCTCATATTTGATAACTGAGATTCTGATTTTATATATATATATTTGTATAGTTAAACAGGAGTACATTTTTAATAAATTCATGGGAAGAAGAAGGTAAAAGAGCGGTGGTTTAGTGTAGATCACACGAGCTTTCAAGCTTTCTTTGCTTGAGGCATGGAGATGGAGTCAGAATTATGGCATAGGACTCAGACTCGTTTGGCTCTGAGTACCTTAGAGCACTTCTGTTACTGCATAATGATGGCTCCTAACTCTGTTTTTCACTCATTTGGTCAGGTCACATAATTGCACTTTAATGTTTTAGTTATCATAACTAATTAATGTAGCAGTAGAATTTAGGAGAACAAGGATTATTATCTGTTGCTTTTAAAGGATGTTACATGCTAGTTACTCACCAGGGGAAGAATCAATGAGAACCAATTTTCCTTGCAGTAGATGCAATCCTCTTCTAGCACGCTCTCAAAATCCAAACATTAATCCCTGCTTCAATCCATCAGTGCCACAGGCTCTCTCTGTGAAACCAGTTACGGGTGCAGAGAATTTCCAGTGGGTAGAATCTATTAATTTTGTATTTGCCTAGTAAAAAAGTGTAAAATAAAAAGTGTGGCATCTTCTGGTTTACAGCTCTGGATGGGCTCCATTTGGGAGGAATTTCTTCAAAACATGACCAAGTCTGGGTTTTAATGGATGTCATCAACACACTTGATCTTTTCAAACATGGTAGATCCATGAAAATGTTACAAGGCTTGGAGAACTGATGAAAAAAACATTCAAGCCTCATTCCATTTCAGCAAGGCCTAACTTCAGGGCATGTAGTCGGTGTCATGTTTGACCTTGACACTTCATCTCTGCAGCCATTGCAGGCCTGCAGATCACAATCCTACACAGAGCCATAGGAAACCATCAGAAAATACATCTGGTTTCCCTAAGAATATCAATATTTAGTGAGTTCTTACACTGTGTACTGAAACATATGTATGATATACACAAAATCTGGAAACTGCTACAGTGGGAGAATCATGAGGCCACACTGATACACTGTACACTGAAGAAAAAAAGTATGTTACCTAATGAAAATGTGCACCTCACATAAAAACCAGCAGGATATACTGAAATATTTATAAAGCCACCACATATTTGGTGTATTATATTCTGGAATCCACTGTGTACGTGATTATGAAATGTCTTTGTCAAAATAGTTCAATATAGAAGGAATAAAATGCCATATATCTGGCTTCCTTTACCGTGAGATGAAGCTTTTACATGGTGGAGTTGTAACACTCAGCAGTCAATTATCATTCCAAATCTCTCTTCCACTTTTCCTTTTGTGCTGAGACATTGCAAGTTACTTGACAACTTTACATAGTACTTCTGTTTTCCATCTAAGTCTGTTGATAATACTTTAAGAACTAAAATTTACTGTAAATAAAAACAAATCAGATGTAATTATTTGCTACTCTTGTACACTTATGAAAACATTTCCTTCACCTCTGAAAGTTTCATAGGTTTTAATACACTGAAGACAAAGACAGAACTTTCATTATAAATCAGAGCCAAGTAAATGAAACTAAAGAAATAAAAATCCCAGAAGGTCAGCAGTTTTTAAAATAACTGGGGTAATTTGACAGCAAAACTGAGTTATGAAGAGGACTGGTGGCTAGATTGTGTCCAAATTAGATCCTTCTAAATTGCCTCCTGGTGGGTAGCTAGGGTCAATAACCACTTCTGAACATCTTGGTCAAACATCTTGTGGGCAAATCAGAAAAGACTAGGACAAAACTGTAATTGTCCATGACTCAACTAACATAACGAGAAATGACTGAAGTTAGTGCATTTCACATTTTACTGATGTTGAAACAGTTTCCCAAATTGTTTTGGAAAGGGTAAACACATTTTTCAAAGTGATTTGATAACAACTTCTGCACTAGCAAAGGAATGATGGCAATTGCAGAAAAGAAAGGGAAAAAAAACCCCGGAAACAAAAAACAAAACAAAGCAAAACTTCCCTGAAAAATAAACATTTATTGAAAATCTATCAAGGCATCAGTTCATGAAGACCTAATTCATTACCAAAGATAGAACTCAAATAGAATGTGTATGTTGAGATAATATGTGATAGAATTCTAGGATTCCTGCATCCCTTTTTTTTCCTCCTATAAAAATTAATTAATTTTATAAAGATTTTTAGATACGTTGAGGACCTGTCTCTTTTATCACTTAAACAAGGACTTCATATTATGCGTGTTTTTATCTACAAAAGACCCACTTCTCTTTTTATTCAGTGAGATAACTAAGCTTTTTTTTGCATAAATTAGAAAGAGGATTCTTTTCAGTTAGGTATAATGTGGTGGCTAAGAGCTATTTAAACATTTTGTCTTGGTTTGATATGCTTTCATTGTTAACTAGCACAATCGGGTTTTTTAGTGAATTGAATGGAAGAGAAAAGGAAAATCTTCATTGCTTGTCAGGGAAGCTGAACAGCAAGCATTATTGTCAAAAGAAAAAGCACTTTTCGTAAGATTTGTTTGTCCTTGGTAGAAAAAGTACATTTCAGAGACAAGAATAAAATGAACCTTGTTTCTCAGGGCTTTCCTTCGAGATCAGCACATGATTTGGGGCAACTGGGCAAAGTGCAGAAAAGCTGGGATGGGCTTGGGCTCAAATGAGTATGACAGACCATGGATGACATAAGTAAGATGAGTGATACAGCACATTTTAGTGGAAGCCAGTAAACTTCCAGATATAATGAGTGCATTTAAGTATGTCATATTCTACAGAATACAATGCAGAGACTTCAGGGAAATATTAATATTTCAGTGCACATCTTTTTATATGAAATATACATCTTGTGTATGCAAAGTACATTTTCAGGAGCTCACAGAATTCTAAGACTAAGATATAAGTGTCTCAGCATTAAGCTTGAATATTTCATTACATCATAAATATAATATGTTTCAGTATATAATGGACGACAGATAACTAAATATTTGATTTTGTGCCAGTCATAGCAAGCCTTCATATGAAGAGCTGTTTTCATCATCGTGACCCAATTGCGAGTACCATGAAAAATTCGACAATAATGTCAAGATTCAGTAAGAGGTATTCTTGTATTTGGGGTATTCAAGATCCTTTTCCACTGAGTAGCTTTCCAGACACTCTGTTCCCAGCCTGTAATACCTCTTGGGGCTGTTGTGACCCAAGGCGGACATGGCGGGCACGGCACTTGGCCTTGTTGAACCCCATACAATTGGCCTCAGTCCATTGATTCTGTCTGTCCACATTCCTTCGTCCATCAGATCAACACCCCTGTCCAATCTGGTGTGGTCTGTGAACTGAGGGTGACCTTAATCCCCTCATCCAGGCCATCAATGAAGATATTAAATAGGACTGGCTTCAGTACTGAGCCTTGGGAAACACCACTTGTGACCAGCCATCATCTGGATTTAACTCCATTCCCCACTGCTCTCTGGGCCTGGCCATCCAGCCGTTTTTTCCACACAGTAAAGGGTACACCCATCCACACCATAGGAAACCAGTTTTTTTTTTCCCAGGACAACACTGTGGGAGACAATGTCAAAAGGTTTCTAGGTACACGATATCCATAGTCTTTTTCTCACCCTCTAAGCCATAGAAGGAGATCAAGTCACAGAAGGAGATTAGGTGGGTGTTGTGGTTTAACCCCAGCCAGCAGCCAAGCCCCACGCCGCTGCTCACTCCTCCCACCAGAGGGATCAGGTAGGGAATTGGAAGGGTAAAGGAAACTAGTGGGTTGAGAAAAAGACGGTTTAATAGGAAAAGCAAAAGCTTTGCACCACAGAAAAGAAAAGTGAAGAATTCGTTCATTCCTTCCCATGGGTAGGCAGGTGTTCAGCCATCCCCAGGAGAGCAGGGCTCTATCATGTGTAATGGTTACTTGGGTTGACAAATGCCATCACTCCAAGTGTCCTCCCTTTCCTCCTTCTTCCTCCCACTTTACATACTGAGCATGATGTCACATGGTCTGGAACACTGCTTTGGTTAGTTGGGGTCACCTCTCCTGGCTGTGTCTCCTCCCAGCTTCCCAAGCATCCCCATGTTCCTTGTCAGCACAGCAGTACAGAAAGCAGAAAAGGCTTTTGTTCTTTGTAAACCCTGCACAGCAATAACAACAATATCTCTACATCATCAACAATCTTATCAATGAATTTGTTCAGCACAAATCTAAAACACGTACCATACCAGACACAGTGAAGAAAATTAACCTTACCCCAGCCAAAACCAGCACGTCTGGCCAAGCAGAACCTGCCTCTCATAAACCCATGCTGGCTGGGCCTGATCCCTTGGTTGTTGCGTAAGTGCTGCGTGGTGGCACTCAGGATGATCTGCTCTATGACCTTCCCTGGCATCAAGGTCAGGCTGACAGGGCTATAGCTCTCTGGATCCTCCTTAGGGCCCTTCCTCTAGATAGCAGGTCTGCTGATGAATGATGGAAAGTGGCTCAGTGAGCACTTCTTCCAGCTCCCTCAGTACCCTGGGGTGAATCCCATCTGGCTGCGTAGACTTGAATATGTCTAAGTGATGTAGTAGATGACTGAGTGTTTATCATTGGATTTGGGGCTTCTTTCTGCTCCCTCTTCCTTCCAGCTCAGGGGACTGGTTACCCAGAGAACAACTAGTTTCTATATTAGAGTCTGAGGCAAAGAAGGCAGTGAGTGCCTCGGCCATTTTCTCATCCCTATGTTTTTCTCTGCATCCAATAAAGGATGAAGATTCTCCTTTGCCCTCTTTTTGTTGCTGAGGTATTTATAGAAATACATTTTATAGACTTTTATGACAGTAGTGAGATTAAGTTCTAGTTGGGCTTTGGCCCTTTTAATTTTCTCCCTTCGTAACCTCACAAAAACCTTGTAGTCCTCCTGAGTGTCCTGCCCCCTCTTCCAAAAGCCATAATCTTTTCTTTTTTCTCCTGGGTTCCAGACAAAGCTCTCTGTTCAGTCAGGATGGTCTTTTCCCCCTCTGGCTCAACTTTTGGCCTATGGGGACAGTCTGCTCCTGTGCCTTTAGGATTTCCTTCTTGAAGAATGTCCAGACTTCCTGGACTCCTTTGCCCTGCAGGACTGCCTCACAAGAGACTCTCTCAACCAGTCCCCTAAACAGACCAAAGTCTACCCTCTGGACATCAAAGCAGACTGGAGTTTTAAACCTTTATCCATGAACAGATCCACAGGCTCTAGCCTGGACTGGAACTTCACTCCTCTGCAGGAAGAGAGAAACACAGGCTCTGCTCTCTGGGACGTGGGTCAGTGCTGTTACAAAAAAGGATGAGTACGAGTTTCTCTCTCATCCACATCTGGGCAGCTGACTATGGCCTGAAATGACGAGGTCAGGTTAAACAAGCAGAGCTAGCAGAGGCTTAGCACAATTTCCCAAAGCACTATATATTTATTTGTGTCTGAGTACGAATACACAAGGCTAACTTTAGTTCCTGTTTTTGAAAATGTTGGCTGTAATCTACATAGACCATCATTTATTCCCTGCCCTGCCCCCTCCACTCCCTCCCATTTTTAACAGATGGAAATTTCATTTTCCCGAGCTAGTTTTTTCCAGGTGGAATGCCTCCAAACTATAAAAGTGAATTTCTCACAATCATCCATGGACAGAATTAAAACCAGGACTTTAAATGAACTGGATTTTGCTGTCAGAAAATTCCAGTTAGGGACATTTAGCTTTTTTGTTGTTGTTATTCAGAAAGCTCAGCAGAAAAAGAATGGAGAAACAGTGGCCTCACTACATCTTTGCCCCTTTTGCATAAGAAGTTAGACCTTAACTATAGCACAGGGCAGAGACTACATCTTCAAAAGTTCAGCTACCCATTCTAATAATTTTCAAGCCAAAATCATGTTCAGAAAAAAAGTTGCTTAGGCACAGCCCTTTAATTCATTCTGCCAAGTACAGACACCTGCAGAGTCACCAGAAGATTACTCCTAATGCAAATAATCCAGCCTGTGGCATGGAGTACATCACAGAGATTTAGTTACCACCGTTCTCTGGTAGGGAAACCAGAGATCTGTGGCCAGAAATATCACACAGATGGGCCTGTTTGAAAATCCGCTGCATCCTGGGCTTTCAAACCTTAAAAACAGATGAAGTGATTCCAGCGTGACCCCTGCTGTGATATAATGGATCCTGTCTGTGCATGCAGTGTTTGTCATGATTTACCTCTTGCAATTCCTGGCTTGTGGAACAGACGGCAATTCTGAAAATGAATTACTATTGATTAGACATCCTGCACTATTGAGTTCTAGGCAATTTTATGAATTTATTTATTTGAATAAAAGCTTTTAATGACCCCACTAATTTCAAATGGCTCTAGCAAAACAGCAATTCTGCTTTCCTTTTTTCCTGTTTGCCAGTGGTAGATGCATAGTTTAAGGCCCTGTTTTTGCCAGCTATGACTTGTCACCTTCACACAGACAGAACTACCTGATTAAAATGACAGCGTGGGTTTCAGGGGGAGCAGGAGAGATCCTCTCCCGAGGACACAGTCTGCACTCAGAGCGCAGGGGGAGCTCTTGCCTTTCTGTGGCAGGTGGAAGGGGGGTCGAGCCCCAGACCCAGAGCATCCCTGGGGTAGAGCATCCCTCAGGCAGAGCATCCCTTCTTCTGCTGAGCACAGCAGCAGCAGCCTGAAAATAAAGGACTACCGACAATACAGCTGGGGGCTGGGCCCCTTAATTACCCCTCACACCCTCCTGACAAAAAGAATGTTCTGCTGAGAAAGGAGAGGATTAGGTGCTTCTCCACTAAAGATGGGATTGTAGGAAATGGGTGAAGATCCTAAATAGGCAGCCTAGGGTTTGGAGTGGGCTGTGATTTAAAGTATAAATCTTGCCAATGTCTTATTAGGCATATCTTCTTACCGTAGAAATAAACTCTGTGGTAAGATGTAATCTGGCACTGAGTTGTGCTTTGACGGAAACAAATGACAAAATACTCCAAGGAATCAGGCTCTCCATGCTCTCTTAGAAGCCTAAGAGGCTTCTGCAAAGGTGTTTCCAGAGCATGTATATTAATGGTCTTTTAATAGGGATTTTTACTGAATAACCTAGTGCGTGTGAATAGCATGCACATTTCAAAAATAAACAGCCCACTTCCTCCCATCAGAGGAAATGGATTAAGCAGTACTTTTGGTAGCACAATGGAGCTGAATGAAGGAATAATATAGTTTTGATATATGATAGTTTCAGGAGACTGACACAAAAACAGGCTGAAGAAAGTCCTCAAAGGCACCTATGCAGAACACTTCCAAGGCTTGGAAAGAGCTTGTATACAGAACATTCTCCTTTCATTCAGGCAAAAAGAATGTGCTTACACGGCAGAAAGGACAAGGAGTGGGAGTTATGCATGACTTCCTGAGATTATTTTCAAGCCTAATCAATGCAGCTCTAATGCAGCAAGGTATCAGTGTTGTAAACAGCCTTGAGTATGCTGGCTACAGAATGATAACATTTTAAAAAGAGGGAGAAGAAGGAGAGAGTCAGAAAAGGAGGAAGTAAAGGAGCTCACAAAGGGCTGCTCTATAACAAGCAGAAAAACAGGTTCCTGTAGGATGGATCTGGGCTCAGGCAGGCACTTAAAACAAGCCTTTAAACAAGCTCTGCAGGGAATTAAATTCTCTACCTTACTCTAAAAACATGTAGCAATAAAACTGGCTGTTTACGACACAGAGTGTCTATGATTTTAATTGAAATTTGTCAAAAATATGTATCTCCATGAATGGGTGCTGAATTTAACTGCTCCAAATGAAAAAAAAAGCCCAGGCTAGAGGGTACAATGTAGTTGGTTGTCCAGAAGTCTGTGAAAATGCAGGTTTTTTCATTTACTTATTAGGTAAGTATTTAATACCCTAAAGGCAAATCATTTCCACAAGAATCACAGTAAGTTTTGACTGTAAGAATGGATTTGACTATGGATTTCTGTAGTGTCTCCCTTAATTCTTGAATGAGCATAAACAAGGCAAGTGAGAAACCAGTGGCTTTTCTGGTACCTTAGCAAGCTGTTTTTCTCTCCATGATGGTGGGTGCTGTCACCACCACAAGGTGATGGTCCAGTCCCTCCTACTTCCCTTCTCTCCCCACTGTCTTTCCCCCTCCTTTCCCCAGCATTCAGAGTCTGGCATTCAAATCAAAGGTTTGCTTTGAAGTTATAACCTAAAATGGGAAGCTGATAACTATTTTCCTCCCAGTGCTTTAGTGATGATGAATTGCTGATCTCGAAAAGGAAATGACTTTTTTTTTTTTCCCTTCTTTTTTTCATTTACATTCAAGCAGTAAAAGTCAAGGCTCGGCACTGCAAATATGTGCAAATTCATCCACTGACTGTGTGTGCTACAGCAAATCCTATGGAGATAAGGAGCTAAAGCAGCAGGGGTGCAGCAACATAAGCTTCAAAGCTAGACATGCAATTTACTAGGCAACAAACTTAACAAAGGGCAAAGGGATATTTAACAGGGAGGTGAAATATTCCAACCATTAAACACAGCAAATTGCAGCGACCGCCAGAGCATGCTGCACCTCAACACAGAATGTGTATGTGGGAGGAAATATAGAGTTTTACCCAGGAATTAGTTTAGCTAATGATTTTTTTTTTTTCAAGCAAAGGGATATTCTGAGGGATTGAAAATGTTCCTGTTGTTATGAACAGAATTAAGTAAAATAATATTTAGAGGGGGTGGGGTAAGAGAAGGTTTAGTAATTGGTGCTGAATGCTTAAGGTAGTCATCCTGTTCATCATAAATTATTGTGTTTAACCATAAGCAAATTAGACCATGTCAATCTTTCAGGAGGCAATTAAAGCAATAGATTTTCTGTGGCCTGTTTTCACACACATGGGGCCTGATCCAACTCCCATTACCTCTCCTAGGCACAAGCATATATCTTGTATTCAGTGCAGCTATGGCTGACTTTTACCACTGTCAGTGGTAACTGGGTCAAGCCCATCTTACAGGGCAGAAATGTTCTTCAAAAAGAAAAAAACCTCAAACTCTCTTCTGAACAAGTATCAGTCCTTATTAAAAAAAAAAAAAAAAACAGCTCTGTTAAAGAATTGATTCTGATCCAGATTCTTCACACTTAATGACGGAAATTCTGGAAGGCATTTAGGTTTGCTGAGCACTTGCAGTAATAGCAGTTGATTGGCCTTTTTTCCACAGCCACCTGGGTCTTCAGTTAGACATATTAAAGGACTGCACCTACATTGCAAACTGGCTCTTTTCCTTCATTTTCTGCAGTTCATTTGTGTCCAATCGGATTGCATCAGGATTCATTGCATTTAATGGGAAATGCGCTCTTCTGGATCAGATACCTGTTTTCAATTTGGAGAGTATCTGATTCCAATGGCAGAGGTGACAGGAATAAAGAGGAAAGGAGAAGTAAGTGCCTATAGTATAGATTTCTGCCACACTAACAGAGCTGCCAGTTTCTGAATCACTGAGACCTTAGAATTTACTTCTGTTTTTTCAAATTACAATGGTGAAACAAGTGAGAAATTAACTGTGTTTTTATTTGAGCTTATTTGAAAATTAGCTGTTGCCTTTCTCTAAGCATAACTGGGTTTTGACATAAAAGTTCCCTTACCACAGTGTTTCCCCAGAGCCGCAGCTGTCTAGGGAGACTGCTACTCTGCAGTGATGACCTGCAGAAATTATTCCTGACATACTGCTTAAGTCAGCATCAGGCTTACTACTGGTTAGAGTGGGATGTTAGAGAGTTTAGTCTCCCTATAACCTGCTGTTATCTTTCAAGAGTCAGCTTGAGGGTTCAACAGTGAATGATGAACAATGTTGCTGTGTGGACTTTTTTTTTTTTTAATTAAAAAACCTCTGCCTCAATTTTTTTTTTGTCCAAAATCATGTCATGGAGACAGAATATTTTCTGTACCAAGCGTTGATGTAATTCATATTAAAAAGAACACCAGGGCAAATTTATCTATGGCAGAAATGTCAGTGTACCTTTTTCCTAACAAGCAGAAGGAAAAAAATTTGTGGCATCAAAACTTTAATACTGTAGGTCTGTGCTTCAGTTCAAAAGCAGTCTGCTGAGATTTATTTGATCAACTCGAATTATGGAGAGGCGAGACCTGTGCAGATTACCATTTTCAGCTTGCTTACAGGCATTTGGAAGATGTTCCTATATAGAAACAAAACAATAAGTAAAATTTGGGATCAGCTTTGGCTCATTTGCATCTCAGCATTGTAGGCATCCCACCTTGAAGGTCTAAAAGAAGTCACAGTTGGAGGAGAGAACCAGGAGGGCAGGAAGGAAAGTGTTAAGATGAATGTGAAAGAATAAGCCAAGAGAGGCTTCTTGTTGACCTCTAAAGAAAATGTCGAATCATACCCCAGATTACTGAACACCCTGAAAAAATACTTCATCAGACTTGGATGGCCATGGCATGTAACCAAGCTGAATTCTAGACAAGGGCTACTTCTACTTTGCCAATAAGATCATGCATATTCAGGGACATTTCCAAGTGGCATAGACCAGCTCCTTTCCACCCAGCAATGAAGAGCCCACCTATGCTGGCTGAATTCAGTACTTCCATTCAGCTCAGTTAGTAACAGACATCCTCAAGGAGCCACAACCTGAGCCCTGAGAAGTGGCCTATGCCCCTCCTCTGCCTGGGAAAGAAAATGCTCAACAGCTGGTGCCACTCCTGAGAGCAGCTGCCTGTGCAACACTCGAACAGAGTGGCCTGCTCTTTCTGACCATCTGTTAGTCCAGTGCTCTGGAAATCTACATTGTAGACCTCATTTCTGGCCAGCTGGCATCCAGTCTTATAGCTCTGAGTTTATCCAGAAGCTAGCAAAAGCCAGCATCAGGTCTGATGTAGGTAGCATCACAGAAGTGGTTGGGTCAAAAGAGAGGTGGATGGGTATTTTAAAAATAAAGCTATATTTCATTAGAGAACACCCTATATAACTAAACCTGATGTATTCTATGAAAAGAGAACAAGCTTGGCCAAACTTTCTGTGAATGGTCAGTAGGCTTGCAAGGAGCTACACTTGATGGGGTGTATTAAATTCTAAGGAGCCCACAGTTCCAGCCCTACCTAAATGTGTTTCCTAAACTCTGACACTTAAAAGCCAGAGGCATTATCTGGATTCTGTTGGCTCCAGGGTAATGATATCCCAGTTTCCATGAGTGAACCTGTAAGCCCTAAAGGGCTGTGGCTACTCCTGAGGTTCATGGCCCCCACAACCCTACTTCCATCTGGGAGATGGTAGAGCAACCACTCTTGATGTGCTAGAATGTCCTCAGTTTGCTTGGAAGACAGGCAAAGGCTGGAGCCAAAGTGGTGGGGAGACAGGAAACCCTTGCCATTGCCTGGGCAGGGTTCTAGTGGCAGCACAGTGACCACAGCCATGCTGCCCATTCTGTCTGTGCCAGACGCGGGGGGAGTCAAAGCTGCTGCCAAAACGTGAGGTCAGAAATTGCTCTCTGTTGCCCGACACCTCTCCCTGAGGAGACATGCCAGCCCTCTGAGGCCTCTCTTGGCCTCTCCAATTCTGCTCTCCCCACCTTCCCTTCCCACACCTGGAGCAGCCCAGCTCTGACAACGCCGCTCCAGGAGAGAAACACAAAATTTTGTATATGCTGCCAAGAAGGTTTGAGTCAGCCCTGCCTACAGCAGTGTCCCTGAGAGAGCAGAGACTACCATAACCTCACCAACATGGCTGGCAGGGCAAGGTGCATTTTCACCTCCACCTGCCTCCTCAGACAAAAATACCTGGCAGCACACATGTTTACAAAAATCATACTGAAACAACACTCCTTCCCTGGGGAGACAAGGAAGATAAAAACAGCCTGTGACAGATGTTAGCTATGTTGCTCAAGGCTTTACTAAATGGCACTTGCAAAACAGGGGATTGTCACAGTACAAAAACCTACATAGCAGAGAAGAATTAGCCACTTCACTAGAAAATGCAAACCCCCAAATGAACAAACAAACAAACCAGCAAACTAACTAATCAAGGGAGCGACAGAGTTACAGTCTCTCGTCTCAACACGTCCAGTTTAAATCATTTTTGAGCTGACATAGCTGAAACAAATAAGGGATTTTTGTTACAACACTGGAATCAGAGCCTAAGGAGATCTAGATCTGAATAACAGCTTAAATGGGCCTTCCTGACTCTTCCTCGAGTTTCTTACATTTCCTTAGGCAAGCATTTAATCTCTCTATAGTGGATTCCACTTTTGTAAAATATGGGTAATACTTCCTTCCTTCCTCTTGTGTAATTAGTCAACCAGGGGCAAAGCCATCAAAGAAATTAGCTACCTGAAGTAAAATTTAAGTGACGGAATTAAAATATAGGTCCTCAGTGTGTTCTCACACCTGCTGCCTAGAGCTGGAGACATCTGAAATCTGTATACAGTAAGAAATGGAATGCTCCATTTCCCACCTTGGCTGTAGCATATTGAATCTTTGGGGTACCTGAATTTCCTTGCACGTTTAGTCCTCACCCCTTTGAAGTTATTGTTTGAGGATTTATTGTAGTGACCATCATAGCTGTGATCATTTTGGAGACAAAAATATCCAACTTCCAGAAAACATACAGTGGAGTTAAAAACTTTTCTTTTTTTGAGGAGCAATCATTACATCTGATAGAAAGAGATGTCAAAGAGGTAGGGTTTAGTGTAATTTAGTGCTGAATGAAACATACTGTATAACAAGGACTGTGTGATCACAAAGGCTTTGAAAGAGCAGGAGCATGCTTATCCTGTTTGACAGCATTACCCACAATGTGTCATTATAGATATTGATGATTATATAGCCATAATTAAAGTGTTGTGCTTAAATAGCTAAATGTAGAAAGATGTGTCAGATCATTAACACAACTTTAAGTTTAATCATGTCTGGTTACAGAGCCGAGACAAATATTTAAGCTTCCTTGCTAAAAGAAGAGTTACTGTCTAATCATCAAAGCAGAGCTGCTTGCCAAGAGCATAAAAACCTAATGGGTTTTGCAAGAAAATTATGTCATCTTCAAATTAACATTCATAATACAGATGGCATTTATAAAAGGTAAAGTCATTCATATTGACATAGTCTATCTCTAGTGACTGTCATAAGAGATTATGAACCCTGTGTCCAGAAAGACATTTTGCCAAAGCAGGGTATTGTTTGAATAAGACAGGGCTGGCAAATCTGGGTGACTTTATCTTTTTCCTGACAATTTCTTCATTTGGACTTAAACAGTGACATATGGATGCCTTGTTTTGTGCAAATAATCAGGATCATTCAGACATCTACTGCTGCCATACACATGATTTTCCTTGTGGTGCTCACTGGATCAGCACTGACTCTGTGCATTAATGCAGGAACAGACTTCATAACACTTGCAGGGAAAAAAATGTTTTTTTCAACATAACACTTGCTATGAAGAATGAAAAAAGTCTGAAAACATCATTCCCACCAAGTTTGCAAGTCTAGGTGACAGTATGGCTTAGCATAATAATAATGCAACTACCTAATAACGCTGCTACCTAAATATCAAACTACTTTTGAAATAAACATGGGATGGGAAAATGTTCAAAAACCTTGAGCAGAATGGTGGATACAACAATTATTTAAAAAAATAAGAAGATTAGGAGGGATCCTTGAAAGTGCCTCACATCTCTAAAAAAAGAAATTAAAAAAAGATCAGTTTAACTATAGAATTTTCATTGACTTATTTGGATGTGCTTACATTTGCCTGAATTCTTCACAATGTATTGCCTGAAATATTTTTCTAAAACCTGAGATAATTTTACAGAAGAAAGTGTAGCATATATCAAAAGTTGTAAAAGACAATAGTAAAGTGTAATGATGAGTAATGAAGCCGGGAGTTATTAACATCCTGCATTACACCACTGGACACGGAAAAAGACCCTGTCCATGAAAATTATGTGATGCAATTGCTATTACAAATATGCATTACTTCATACTGGGAAATCTAGTACAGAAAAAATGAACATAAATTGTGATATTTTAGAAAATATATGATCTGATGGACACTGGGAGATATAATTCCAAACACAGAAGGAAAGAGGACTGGGGACTGGTGCTGATGCCAGACAGCTATTGATGAGACTGGGCAGAGAAATTAGTGTGAGCTGATATGAGTTGAACAAAACCACCCTAAACAGTCCATGCATTGCAGAGGCAGGGGAAATATCTTATGCATCAAAGTTGTGTGAGAACTTTCATCTGGAATATTGGATCATACAGCAGATACACTGTGTATGGGAAAGGTGCCCAGGGAGGACCAACATAATTTAGGAAGGGCCTGAATTTAAAAACAAAAAGAAAAAAAAAAAAAGAAAAAAAAAGATTATTTCATGTTAAAACTCATTCTGAAAAAAATAGTAAAAACAGGATATTGTGACATTCCATCAACATTTTAAAAGCAAAGATAATTTTTTTACTATAGCTAAAAATCTATGTACAACTAAGTAAATGGAAGGAAATTAAGAGTGAAATTTTAAGAGGAATTTCAAGAAAAACTTCTTGACAGTGAAATATATTGGATTGTGGAGTAATGTCCTCAGGGAAATAATGAAAGCACTGTCACTTGGGACTTAAAATTGCACTGAAAAAAACCACAATAGAGTATCTAGGAGAGAGAACAGTTTTTGAATTGGCCTCAGGGAGTCAAGCTGAATGACTTAATTGGTCTTCTCAGTCTCTAATTTCTTCAGGACAGACCATGCCCTGTGTGTTTTCCACTCAAGGGAAAAACAAGCTCAGGCAGTCCCAAGCCAGGGTATTGAGTTTCCCAATGCCTGTGCTGAGGTGGAGAAGGGGCTGAGCTCCCCAGCATGGCCCTCATGGCTGGAATTCTCCCATTAACCCACTCAGCCCCCCATTACTTCCCTTGTCACATCCCCATAACTTGGTGAGAAGCAACAGTGGGGCCCAGATTAATCAATTTCAGTGTTGCAATCTCTCATCTGGAGGATTGGTGACAGGTTTGTTGTTTTTTTTTTTTTCCCAAGAGACCTTTATGCACCACATTCTTTATATTCAGAGGTTTCTTCTCTATCCAGATATGTGCTATGGAGAAATAATAAACAAAATAGTCTGTGACTCTTGGGTCCTACCTTTCTGTCTAATCTTTTAGAAGATCCTTCTCTTTGAGCCCAGCATCTGATTTTCTTCTCCCTGTCTCTTGGTGTGACTTTTCTCATCATTTGATCATCTAGAGAAAGGTTCAGTTCATGTTTCAAGTTTCTGTATTCCTTTTTTATTTTCTTAACAGAAACAGCAAAAAGAAAAAAGGAAATAAGAAAAATAGCTACTTAAGGCAATAAAGCTATAACTGTGGAAAAGCTTTAGTAGTGTAAAATCAGTAACCTCAGTTCTCTGATGTAACATGACTGTTTTCTAAGATGTGCCAGCATGGTAAGGCAGGTTCAGCCTGTGATTTGATGGAGAAGTGTGACTGAAGCACAAGATAGTCTTGGTATGTGTGTAAAATGCTTTATTGAATTAAATCAATCTTATATTCATCAGCATAAATTCAAGCAATCTTAAATTGCACTGGATTTATACTAAAGCCACAGAGAGGGAAGTGGAATGACAGCCCTGATAAAACTTCTGCTTCGGTTCATGTTGCATGCAATGGCAATTCAGCAAACTAATAACAGATAGGAAATTTTAAGCACAGGAGCAACAAAAATAAAATCATTCTGCTTCAGCAAGTGTTTAATTAGTCTTCATTTACAGAGTGCATACAAGCAGAACAACATGATCTGGTCATTATGGAAAATATTAGCATTTTTTGTAAATTTAAAGGACTGTCTGTTCCTCAGAGGGATTTGGTTGTATCTGACTCAAAACCATAAAATATAACCATGTAGCAGACACACAGCAATGAGCACATTGCTGTCCACCTGAGTTCCCCAATTTTAAACAAGAGGATCAGACTTTTCTGGCAAGACAACACTTCTTCCCCCCAGCTAAAAGTCAGGTTCTTTTCCTGCTTGGTGTTTCACAGCCCTTTTGCTGTCTTTTTCAGGTTTCTTCCTGCTCAGGTCTTACAGGTCTTGTTCTGAGTAATCCCATTTTCTTCTTTGACAGATGTAACACTAAAGTGCTTAGCACCTTGGTCTGGATCCCACAGGAGGAACAAGTTGCCAAGGTGCAGCAGGAATAACCCTTAAGCTTGTCAAGTCTGAACTTTGGGCAACATCTTCAAATAACAGCAAGGGTATGTTTGACACACGCCCTGTGTTGTAAATTGTCACGATGTGCATCTTGTAGCACTTTTGAACTGCATACCAACACTTTGTTATCTTGGTGCAACAGGCTCTGCTGGTCTTGCCTAATGCTGTTTGAAATCACTGGAAGCCCTTTTCTTAGTTTCAGTCTCCTTTCAGTCTCTCCTCCTCTGTATGTTAACAAACATGCTGAAAATATGGGATCAAAGTAGTACTTGCAGTCAGATCAGCTGGATCTTTTTTTTTTAACATCAAATATGTCTTAAATGGCTCATTTATCCTGAGGGGTTTTTTTTTCCCCTTTCTACCTATTTCTCATGCTGAAGGACATCAATGCTGTAAAGTGCTTGAACTTACTGCTGAGTTTATGGATGCAGATAGTAATGTTACTTGGCTTTTATAGGGCCTTTTTTAGGCACCTAACACTGTACAAAGGAGGAAAGTGCTGTTTGCCATATTTCACCAGTGGTGAATTGTAGTACTTGCACTGTGGAATGACTGAGCTGGGAAGAGTACTAAAGCCTCTGGCAGGTATATTGCATTTCCAGTGATTTCTGTGAGCATATTCATGTGCTTGTAGTTAAGTAAAAGCTTTACCACTTCCCCTGATCTGAAAGAGTCCCCCCTCCTCCTTTCCTCCTCCTAAAGCCCAAATCAAAAATGCTTGCCCCGGATTGTTTGCTGAAACTAGACTGATAAAAAAAAAAAATAAAAAACGGGCATGAATGAACACGTGAAGTGGGCTGTGGAGTATTAGCAGAGCTTGTCTTTGTGGGCCTGAAAAGCCCATGATAATGAGCTCCTCCACTGGGAGTGGAGAGGAGCACACATGCAAAGGAGGGTCTTGGGCTCCGTGTTTCATTAAAGGAAGGTTTCAGCCTTTTCTCTTGGAAAAAAACAGCTTTGAAAATGGAAAGCAACACAAACTGATCATTATGGTTGAAAGCGCCATCATTAAAAAATCTCTCGTCATTCACTAGCTCCTGACAGCTGGTCGCTGGGGCCTGAATAAACACAGCCAGCACCACGTGAATTTTGGGGAAGAAGCTCCATATTTCCCTAGCTGCAGGGGGGCTGTGCCTCCAGGGCCACCTTGGGCCCCCCAGAATACCTTTCAGCTGGCCACGTCCGGGGGAAGCAGCCCCTGGCCCCCACCGCCAGCAGGACCCCCGCCTGGGGACAATGCCCTATTGAGGGGTTTAGGATGCCTTGAATACCCACCAGCCTGCTTTGTCCCGCTCCCTTCTCCGCCTCCTTCTCCCCTTTCTGCCCTCTCCCAACCTCTCCCTTTTCTCTGACAGAGTATTTCCCAATCCAAAAGCCTTTTGCTCCAGCCGGTCCCCTTGTCCTGCCATCATGCCTGGCTGAGCCTGCTGTCCCAGCAGAAGCCTCGCCCCTTGGAGACTGAGGGGAGATGCTAAGCTGTATTCAGAGTGTGGCATAAAATAAGCCACACGGGCAATAGCAACACCCAAATGCTTAATAGGCTCTTAACGCACGAATAGAGGCCCGTGTCCTGTTTGTGGAGTAGATTTCTAGACAGGGGCACCCACTTTTCCCTTCTGTGTGTCGTTGGCTTTTCTTCAAAGGGATTTTAATTCTCCCATCAGCTGCGTAACCCTATCTGTTCTGTGTGGAGCCAGATTATGTGTCACTGTTATTCTAAGACATCTGCAGACACTTAAATTGCCAACAAACTAAATATTGCAAATGCTTTGCACAGAAGAAGGGAAAGGGAAAGAGAAAGAGAGGAGGGAGTGAAAATGGAAGGGAAATCAGCACTGGAATGGATTCCCTAGCATGTTGCTTGCTAGTAAGCAGGGACTGGAAGTCAGGAAGAGGAGGGAGAGATGGGGAGAAACAGGGAAAGTGACGTGGGGAGGAAGCCAGTCCTATAGTCAACATTTAAAAGAATCTGTAAACAGACATCTGCTTTGAGATGTTTAAGGAGAGAAACAGGCTTTGTGCAGTTGAGAAAGGCAAGACTGTTTTATGTGTATTTAGTCGTTTAGGCACACTGGGTCTGGGAAAAGTTACTGAGAGCATTTAAGGTCTTATGGAAACAGCAAAAGATGGGAGATGTAACTGCTGAGTTATTGTACCCTTAAAAAAAACAATTCAAACAAACACCCCCACCAAAAAAAAAAGTGTTTGCGGTCATTCAGAGGTAAATGCATATTTACTAGAGTTAGAAATAGGTTTTTCTGGGAATTTCTACATGGCAAGAGTCACTATCCAGTAGGTTTATTACTACTGTGAAACAACTGTTGGGATGACATATCAGTGACACTAATGTGACACCATTGTCATGCAGAATAGAAACAGAGAGGGAGGTTTACACTGCAAGGTTACAACAACCTCTACCTCTCATCAAAAGGCAGGGGGTTAAGGCAGGGAAATGAGGGGAAACCAAGACCAGGTGCTGGGCACAAGATGCATCACAACTTCTGTTCTCAAGCTCTTTTTCATGCTTTATAAAATTATAACCTCTCTGAAATTGTTCCTCTTCTTCTTCTTCTTCCTTAATAATTGTACAGTGATTTAGAGTTTTTCTGAGTTTTTAGGGTTAATTTTCATACTACAAAATTAAATCAGACTTCCTCACAGCACATTCTTAATTTTATGTTACTTCCCAGTTAGAATATTTTCTTTGACCTAAGAGAAATTAACTGTGATTAAAATGAAATATTTCATTATTTATTTAGCACTTTATAATGGCAGGAATCATGACCGTTGTTCCCAGTGTTGCCCTGAATTTCTTTCCCAGTGGCAGGCTCTGGGGAAACCCACAGTACTTTGCAATTTTCAACATGGATGGAAGGATGGAATAAAGGAGATGGAGGCCAAGAGAGATGGAGGAATATGTGCAGGATGAGTTAAAGTCATCAGCCATGCTAAGATGAGACTCTAGAGGTGAGATCTTGTATTCCTGAAATAGAGGGAGTTCAGCTGATGGCGTCAGAGAAGCTTATTTGGAACCACTGCCTTCCAAGCCCAAGTAATCCCAGCTAATATTTGCTCCACATCAAGTGCACTCCTGCTCAGACCAGGGTGTTTCTCAGGAGAGTCATCTTTCTACAAGGAGAAATAAGTTGCCATTTATTTTTCAATATTAACAACCATTACCTTATTTTTAATTGTTTACACTGCTTGTTTATTACATGCATTTAAAGATAAATGCACACTAATCTTGAAATATTAAACTGCAGAAAAATACTTTGATGATTCTTAGATTCTGTAGAAACTTGTCTTCTAAAAAATCAGTTTATATGTGAAGTTTGACTCAACAGAAATTGTTTATAACAGTTTATTCAAGTCACAACTGAGTGCCAGAATTAAGTTTAAAGAATCAGTTCTAAAAATTAATGCTGTCCAATGGATCAAATAAATTCCTAAGTATATGCATGACAGTCTTACACAATAGGTCTGGGGATCACCTCAGAAATTTACAGTAAGGAAAGGAAGAAGCACTTGTGATAATGCTAAGTTGTATTTTCCTACAAGCTCAGCATGTAAGTAACCATGAGTGGTGTCATTACAGAACTGTCATGTAACTTGCTTTTTAGAAATCAGTAAAATATACTGACATATAGACAAGGCAAGTCCCCTCATTCTGTCTAGAAGCCATGAGGGCAGAGCGAAAAAACACTCAGCAGAGGAAAAAAAGCTCAGCACCTGCCAAATACAGACCATATGTTCCAAAGTACAATGAGAACTATATTTAAGAAAAATGAGGAGAACAATCTCCTCTTTAAAAAATGAAATGACACTGTTTTTGCATCCTCACAATGAGCCATGGACACATTTTGCATTCAGGTAGCAGGTTAGAGAGCTCTGGGGCTATGGGATCAATATCTGCTGATACAGGAAAATGTAGAGCCCTAAAAAGTGATGTCAGAAAAGTACGTAACTAAAGAACTACCAGAGGCACATGACAGGGTGAGATTTTTAGCTAGTGATAAATCACATCTGCTCTTAACATGATGACATCAGCTCATCCCCTGTGAAAATGCTTCCAAATCTTGCCTCAGTAGCACCCAATGTATAACCAGCTGTAGCTGGTTCTCAAGTTACTGTGCCATAAGAACTCCATGACTACTTCATATTGTTTCTTTTTACTTGCCCACAGGTAATAACCAAGATGTAGGATTTCTCTCTTTGGTTGAGTTTCCTCTTCTTATGGGAATCACTGAGGAATTCAAACTCCTTCCCAGGTTAGTGGTTAGTCCTCAGTACTATCACTGCTAGTAACAAAAAGCAAGTAATGTTACAGCTTCAGGGAAGGCCTGCTGAAGCCAAGTACTGACTAAAAATTATGTTGACTTAGCATTTATATATCATGAAAAACCTGTTCTCTTCTCCCGTGATGGTGATGCTACCCCAAGAATGCAGAATTTTTGGTTGCTGAATGTCCATTAATCCCCTTCCCACCGCTGCGTGGGGAACCCTGATTTCTGCTGTGGGTGCATGGCTCTTCACCTTCCCAGAGATGAGTCTCTCTCTGAGCTGGATTTCACCATGGAAGGATTGTCTGTCACTCAAGCAGGAGAAAAGGGAAATTAAAACTACTTGTGATCTGCCAGCTCCCGTGGGCTGCTCAGTTGCTGCCTGCCAGGGGAAGCCCTACACTCAGAGACTTGAAGTTGAGTGGGGGGAACGTTTGGCAGAGAAGCTGCCAGCAGCTCCAGAAGTGCAGAATTATTTCTCAAAGACCACTCCTGCTGCTGAGCTCTGATAAAACATTTGAAGCCTGGCAGGAATATTGAGTTATTAAAGCATCACTACTGTAGTTTTTCTGCAGGAGAGTGACCATGGAGGTTTGCCCTCTTCAGCCAGCATGCAAAAGTTTGCTGGTGCCACTATCTCAGAGTGCAGAGAAAACAGCAGGCACCACTGGATCTGTGCTGATGCCAGACTCAGCTGCTCCAGAGTGCACTCTGGAGTGCTCAATTAGCACTCAAGGGCAATGTCTTCAGAGGCACAGTGTTCACTGAAAGGGGAATGAGACTCCAAAGATGTAAAAATAAAATAAAGTTCTGGGCGTCTGGGAATTCAGTGGCTCTCGTAAAAAAAAAAAAAAAAAACCTCAGACAAACAAAATTCTTGTCATAATTTCAGTGGGGCTTCAGGGAAACAAACACACATGCAACAGTAAACAGAAAAGACAAAAATAATGCCTCACTGGCCTGGCAAACAGCCAATTTGTGGCTATTGCTAATTTTTGATGCACTGCCCTTTGTTGCTGTTGTAAACAATTATTCACACAGGTCTGGGGCTTACCCTAGCTTATGACACATCTGTGTCTAATTATACCTAAGGTGGAGGGTTGCGTTAATTTAGTAGACATAAACAAAGTAATTTTTGTTCCAGCTCTGCAGAATGTGTGTGAGTGTGATGGATGGGATGGCAGTGGGAGTGCAGGCGTGCACCTCCCAGCTGCCTGAAGATGGGGCTCTGGAAGCTGGTCCAGGGTTTCTGTTCTGCCCATTTCTCTGATAATTGTGCACAAGCTCCTCATCTGGTAATGAAGCAGAAGTACTGCTTGCTGCCCCTCGGAGCTCCGGCATGTCAGCCCAGCCAGGAAGGGATGCTGGGCATCCTGATGAGTCACCTAAACACGCTCAGGACATCCTGCTGAAGGTAGGGTGGGTAAAATGATAGCCAGTGACCACCAGTGTCCAGCCAACTCAAAGCCACCTCTTGTTTCTGCCAGGACTGAAGGTACTTGGTGAACTTTATCTTCTGTGTTTGTCAGAAGGAGGTGGTATGAGAAGCACCATGAAGCTTAGTGAATGTTTGTAAAGTGCTCCATAGCATAGAGAAAAATTCTTCGTCTTAAACTCACTTGTCAAATGTCAGGCTGTCAGCATCAGTCAAGCGTGTGCCACCTTTCTTCTGCTACTCAAATGCATTACAGACTCCTGTGCCTCATCTGACAGTGACATGACATTTCTCTGACTTCAGGCACAGGCTGGTATCTGGGCAGCAGGGGAAGAGGCAGCCCTGACACTGGATGGCACATGGCATACATAAACTGGCTCACCCTGGGATGCGTCCTTCATGAAGGACCCTGTGTTTCCCTCCAGAATCAATTAGCTGTTTCACACATGGAGTGCTAGAATTCCCAACTCTGTGCCCTGAAATACTCAGGTTAACTGAGAGATTGCCAATCACCACCTACCTTGCCATCCAGATAGGAGGCAGAGCTTCAAATCCTTACCTTGGTATGGAGGCAGTTATGGGGGCAAGTCATATGCTTCATCACTGACACTTCTTGAAGCAGCAGAGAAGCCACTCAGTGGGGCCTCTGAAAGTGGTCCCAGAAAGATTTCAAGTGCCAGTTACAGGTATCAGAGGTGAACACTTATGGGGCACATGTTTTTATGCAGGCCATGCATAAAAAGTTCTCAAGGGAAGTAATTTGGATAGTGTGTGATACGTAGAGGTTGTGACTGACCAGAGGCTGCACTAATATCACTTGTCAGAGAATCTTACAGCATCCTAGGCCATCTAGTAAAACCCTGTCCTAAGGAAGGATTGATCTATCTGTTTTTATTCTTGACCAATATTTGTCTAATGTATCCTCAAAATTTTCCAAAGCTGACAATCCTCTGAGAGCAACCTAACCTACTGGTATGTTGTCCCTACTGTCAGAAAATATTTTTAACCTCTTTGCTTTAATTATTGTCCTGCTCCATCTCCTATCCTATCCCTCTTTGCTGGAATCTGCCTCCTGCCTGGAGACTGTTCTCATGCTATTTCTCCAGTTTTCTCTTTAGGCTTAATAACTTCAACTTGAGCAATTTTATTCACAGTTCATGTTATCAAGACTAACAAATAATTTGGGTTCTGTTCAATTGACCACATCTTTCTTGAAGGAGCAGAGATCTCAGCTGAGGTTGTTGGAGAGCTGAAGAAAAGAAGAAGATTATTTCATGTGTTCCATAGGCAAGACTTCACTCCTTGCTTTGTCATGACTTTTTCCTTTTCCACAACAACATCTCATCTCAGAATCATGGTCCAGGACATTCGCCAAAGCAAAGCTGCATGCACACTATATTAATATGTATATCGTGATATAAAGTGGGTTGTTTCACAGACACATTTAATGCTCATCTCTGGGAATGACCCAAAGACTAGGCTGGTTTTAGCTTGTGTGTCAAAGTGATTTTTTCATTTGTTTTCTAGCAGGAGCCACCTTGAATGGCAATTTTGAGAGGGCTGGTTCTCTGTAAAGTTATACCGAAAATTATGCAATTCTTTTGTACTTGGATCTGTTAATGAGACTGCATAAATTTAACCAGTGGTATTCCAGAAAATAAAATAGTCTGTACATTCTGTCAAGAAGAAACAGTCAGCTTAGAAAGTTAACATCTTCTTTCAGTAAAATGAAGAAAATAAAACACAAGTTTCCTGAAACATCTGGCAGTAAATTTTCTTTACTTAAAATAATCCTGCTGTGGATACACTGAATAACAAATTTCTGCTGCTCTCGGTAGGCACAGCAGCATGCACAAGGTCCCTTTCAATAGGATCCTCCAGTTGTTAATAAGATTTCTGAGTTTGGTGACTAAAGGAAGACAAAGATGATTTTGGGAAAGTTCCATTGCAGCGATATAATTCATCATTTGTACCTTTTGCTTTGAACAAGAAAATTGATTGCCTCAGGAGAATAGAAAGGTTGCTGGTATAAAGGTTACTACACAGAAAAAAAATGGAATATAAAAGAATGAAAGGGATCCATCTCTTCTTTCTCTCTCTTTTTGTTGCATGGAAATTCTCTATTTTATCAGCAGGGGAGTAAAAAAAGAAGGCATCAGTAGCTTTTCATTCAGATATTTTCTTACCATGGCTTTGATAATGCTGGAACAGGATACTGGGAAACTCTAACCCTTGAATGAGTGCTGGATTTTCATAAAAAGCATGAAAAAACAATATTAATATGATATATTGTCTCAAACTTTCAGCCCTGAGATAGATTTCCTCTCCTTCCTTCTCCCTCTGGTCCAAAGCCCATTCCCCCGAGCACCAAATGCAGCATGAAAAGCTGCAATGACACCTTTGCCCCAGAGGAAAGAAGCCTCAGATGACATAGGCCGTAGCAAAGTCCTTGGTGTAACATCCCTCTCTGCTGTGTCTTGGGGTGGTCAAAGAGTGCTAAGGACAGGGGAGACCTGGGGGTAAGTTCATGTTACTTTTTATTTCTTGGGCAGGTAGGGGTGCATCTCTCATGCTGTTGGGATGCATCTCTCCAGCAGACAGATCCCATTGTCGCTATCACAGGCTTTCCACTCTTTCTACAAGTAGTGAGCTTGTTTTTCTAAGTCCTTTTCTTTCTCACAGACAGATAGGGTGGGGAGAGAGGGAACATTACATCCTTCCTCTTCTTCCCATGTGGAATTTTTTTTTGTTCCATGAGTTGTACTAAATTTGTAGTTATTTCCCACATGAGTAATACCTGAATAAGTTATGGCTTACATAGGCTTGACACTTGAAATGAAAAGCAGATTGCCGTGCAGATTTGAATTATCCTCCAATATTTCATGATACATATTCCATCTTCGTGGGTTAGTATTGTTACATATTTCATAGCTATCATTTCCATGGCATCAAACTTCTTGTTATCTGCCAGTGCTATCCACCTATAAATGCCAAAACTCTCCAGCAGCCAGCATGTCCTTTTTCAGACTTATATTTCTGTGTTCTATGGATATTCAGTGTTTAATGGCACTGAATTAAACAGAACTGCCATCATGCTCCCGCAGAAACCCCAGCCAGGCTATTGACAGTGCAAGTTTCATTTGATTCCTTGATACAACAGCCATTTCTAGATGTTTCCTGAGCAATGCAATAAACACAAAATGCAGTGTTCAAATTGAATATTTAAAAGTCAATCAGGCTTGAAATTTAATTTTATCTAATTGGTTTGCTACATTCACACAAAACTGAATGACATTTAGAAAAACCCAACCATCCTACATAATTTCATGTTTGCTTCAGTCACAAGATGGATTTTTTTTAAACTTCTTTTAATTTCATTTTAATGCTTTAGCTAAATGACTACCTCTTTGCCACAGGATTAATACATTTTTTTGGAATCCCTCTTTGTTCTGCTTGTACATATTGCTATCAAAGCAATCTCAAGTCTTATTTATCTTCCATTGCTGGATGCCTAAAGGAGACATACATACTTTTGGGGTCACATTTTACAAGCTGAGGAAGAGGTTTGGTAATTCTGTGACATTTACAGATAAGTGTTGTGTAAGGAATTACACACAAGGCAGTGTAAAGTTTACTGGTCCTGTAGAAAACCAGGGGCTGGTACTTCATATTCTGTAATTACCTTTACAATGTCCTTGTTAATGAATTTCATACACACACAAAGAGACACATCAGTCCCATTTACAGTCAGTGGATAGCATCATTGGAGATTTCCAATATCCACCTCTGAAAAAGGAGCTGGGACGCAAGCTAAGACAGTGGTGCAGCCTTGTGCAGAATAATGGGTGTGGCGTTTGTCATCTCAACACATAAACTTTAGAAAGTTTATACAAAACGTAAACTTTAGAAAGGCTTCTGAGAAGCACAAGGAAAATTACAAAGGGTGGCAGATAACATGTAGGGTTAACGTGCAAAGAAAATTCTCTTGGCCGTAAATGAGGTCACTGTGATAAACTGAATGACATAGATCTCTCGAAGTCTAATGACATAGAACTGAACGACTTCCATTTTTCATAACCCCAAATTCCAGAGGACCTTCAGGGATTGAAACTTAATATTCCTGGAAGATGTCTCAGGACTCATGGCTGCAAGAGCCTCACCTACAAGGCACACTGCAGGGCCCCAGGAGAATAACTACATGAGAGTGCCTCCCCCTTGGCCTGGTCAGTGGTCACACACCGGGCTTTGCTCTCCTCCTAATGCACAGCTACATTAGTTAAAGCTTTTATAAGGTGCATCAGAAGGTAGGTAAAAAGCTGTCTTTCTCTAACTGCTGGAGAAGACATTTATAGAAAGACATTTATTTGGAGAAGACATTTATAGGGCTACCACTGCCCAATGGAAGAGGCTGAGCCAAGGGTTTCTTGCTTCTTCCCCATAAAAACAAAGGTCAGTCATTTCTGCAGCCAGGATAGTGGACAAAACAAACAGCAGTTTGGATCCCATTTGTTCTGTCCCTTAAAGCATTACCAATCTCTGTGGACATTTGACATAGTATCATTCTAATTTCAGGCAAGATCCCCTCCTAAGTGGGTACCTGCTTTTACCTGAGAAGCCAGCAGCATGGAATTATTTTATTTTTATTTTTGCATTATTTTTCTTGATTCCCCTTTTATTTATGCTAATAGTTACCCAAAATAGATGAATACCTCCTGAAAATATACCTAGGACACAAATGGTCCTGTACATAAATATTATTTTTTGGCATACAACATAAAAGCAGGTATTTAGTTTACCCTTAGTTTAGTAAGAGCTATTATCTCACCTTGATATGTGAAGCTTTATACATTTAACTCACAATATAACCAGATGAAAATAGAGCCCCCTTTGTTTCTGGAAGCTTTGCAAATTTATCATATTATACAAAGATGGACATTGCCTCTTTCTTTAAGAAACAACCTTGGTGTTTGACAGAGGTAGCAGACAGTCAGCAGCAATACTTTCTAGAGAAGTGTTAACCACTTCATTTGTCTCAGAAGAGCATTGGCTCAGACACCTAATGATGACAATTTAAATATCATTATTAACTGTTCCAGATGAAGTAATTTGAACAGAAGCATCCAACTTTGCCTTTAAGCGAGTGTTGATGGTTGTAATAAAGATTAGGGATGACAAATACCTAGTGCATCATCTTTTCCATATCCTGAAAGGCCAGCCTAGGTGGCTTACACTTAAAATATTGCCACGTGGAGTTTTAATTCAAAGACTTCTCTTCCACAGGTTCTCCCACCAGCACAACCTCTGAAAAAACCCCACTAAATCTGCTGGAGATTTTCAAGGTTGTGCTGGGACTGTGATAGCCCTTTGAATTTGACAGGCGCAGACTGCACCTCCCCCTTTTTGGGACAGATGTGGCCCACCCAGGATGGGACTTTGAGACTAGAGAGGCTGCAGTTAAGTAAATGAAGAGGAAGAGTGTGACCCTAAACACAGATGGCTCTTGTCTGGGTGCTTTGCTTGATTACCCCAAGCATAAGTAGTGTGGAGGAAAAGTACAGCAAGGCCCCCATGGCAGTGATATGCAGCAAGTGCTTCCCCACCTCCCCTGGCTGCTGCAGCATGGTCCTGCCTCTCTGCAGCACCACACCGATCAAATATCCAGTCAAGGTACAGCAGCATTTGATTTACTCTGAAATGTAGTCCAGAGTTAGTCTCTCAGAAACCTGATATGCTTTTAAACTCTTTGGGCCTCCCATTAGTAAACTCAAGAGATATAAGTAATGACTTTCCTTAATCAATTAGCTTGTCTGGAGAATGTTTAAGTCTACACCTGCGCTATGTGTTGAACCCATGATCCACTGGCTTGTTTAAAACTGCCTTTTAGTTGTTTAAGAAAAAAATACCTTTGGTATTCAGTGTTCAGCTGCCAGATCTAAAATGGTAAAATGGTTTTCTTGACACTGCTTCTGTGTTGTCTCACATCTGTGTATCTGGCTCTTTAACACCTAATAAAGTAAAAACCTTGCTTTGACTCCTCATGTGTAACTCCAAATGTCAGTCAATTACACCTCTGGCTGTTTGAGCACTTGGGTGGATATTGTTCTTTGGCTTACTGACTCCATACCTTGAATCTAGTCTGAATGAACAGAAACACAGTTTTCAGACAGTGAAGTTTTCTGCAGCTTCTGAGAAATAAGGACACAAATTTGACGTGGACATGGAAAATTTAGAAGGAGCGGTAATCCTGAGAAAGTGTAATGGCAGATTATGCTTCCAGCCAAACTCTTCTAGAGCTAGCCATGCACTTATGGGTATTCTTTCCCTTCTGCTTGTCAGTAAGAAGTCCAGATCCTGAAGTATAATTGTCATGAAAAAATTAATCTGTATTTGTTCACTAGATTAGAAATTTCTTCTACAAATTTTTGTGTGTGATTATGGCAGCAGCTCTCTGGCCACAGAGAACAGGCACAGACTTTCCCAGGCATTTTCCCAGGGAAGACTTTGAGAGAAGCAGAGAAAAGAATGATCTAAACAATTCTTATCTCGCTGCTGCTCCTGTGTTTGTGTTCATGTGGAATGTGTTCTGGAGATTGTTTACCCAAGGTGATTGCTTGATTGGATTCTGGTGATGGTGTTTGGATTCATTGACCAATTGGATCCAGAGCTGTGTCGGGACTCTCAAAAAAGAATCACAAGTTGTCTAGTTAGTTAGTAGTTAGTGATAGTTCTTGTTAGTGTAATATAGTGTAATATAAGTATAGTATAACATACTATAAAATAATAATAAAGTGATTGATCAACCTTCTGAATCATAGAGTAAATGCTAATTATTACCCAGCTAGGGGCCTGCAGCAACAAGTGATCTTTGTGCTCTTTGGCTGACCTGGCAAAAATCAAAGCTGTTCAGTGGCAGAAATGTCTACTGTGCTCTTAGGTTGAAAAGGGTTCTCCAAAGGCAGCACAAATGGGGAGCCCTTCCAGACAAAGCAAGGAGGATGCTCAGGGAAAGTAACTCCCATCTCCTGATGTTGCCAACACAATGCAGGACCACGCACCTGCTTCTTCTGGGAACCACAATGTCAGGAGCAGCCTGACCATTCTGCAGCATGACACAAGACACGGTGTGGACTGAAAACTCTAGCAAAGCCTCCACCATATGGTTTGAGAAAATTAGCTATGGATCTTGCACAAAATAAGAAACAAAGCAGAAGGCCAATTTTTTTCTTACATTTTCTCCTATGTTGTAAGAGTGAAAGCCTTTATTTCTAATTTCTTTCATTAGCATTAGCATATCTGTCTACAGAAAAAGTCAACAAAGAGGACTGATGCCCTTAGTAGTGGGACTAACCACAGCTATCTTTTATTTTCATTGGCTTAATTTCACTGTGTTAGTTTTGTTTAAGAGTGTCTAGATAAAGCACTGATAAATAAAAGGGAAGACTGATGTAATCATCAGGAAATGACTGAGAAAATTAAGAATAAACTAAGAATACCTAATAAGAGACCAAAAGATACCAGGGTTAAAATTGAAGGTGCTCTGAGCCTTTAAATTGCTATTGCTTTTCTCAGCTGAGTCAAAAAACATGTATTATCTGCTTGAGTGATTTAATCTGACTAGTTCTAGTATGAGAATGGACATTTAGATCCTATGAGCATTTCCATCCTATAGATACAAATGCCCTTCATCAGAGAGATCAATCAACTGTAACGATGACTCTGCAGTGCTGGAGAGCCTTCCAAGGCTTTTAACCAGACTCCCCTCTACAGTTTATCCTGTACAAAGTGAAAACACAATTATTTCTCCTAGATACAGCCTCTTAATGGGACCTAATTACCTGTCATATTAATCTGACAATAGATCCTGTTTGCTCAAAGATTTATCATGAGTTATGACCTAAGGTTAGGAAATTTGTGATACAAAATATGCAAACAGCAATTTGTGATACATATATATACAAACAGGAATATATTTGCTACATATATATATATATCAGCTTACTTTTTAAAATAAAACCCATAAAAAGTACACCAAATAGGTTTATTTCATTAAGAAGCAGCATGGCTCATGAACTTTGAAGGCACAAATATCCTTAGGTTAGAAATCTTCAAGGTATTGGACTTTGCTTCCTAGTTAATATCAAGGGCCTTCACAGAATGTTAAAGCCATTCATGACTATCATGCAGCCATTTGATGGCTTATGGATTTGGGAAACTAATTTAGTGTTTTGTGACAGAATCCTCAAAGCATAATATGATTTTTTTTTCCTCCTTAACACGAGCAAATCAGAAGCACTCAGATTTGTTTGATTTTAAATGCAAACTATCTGGAGAAAAACATTGTGAGGAAAATGGAAAAAAATTATATGAGAAAAAATAATGGGTCTGAGTTTAAAATGGATGCAGCCCTCAAAGACCAAACTATTAGTAAATTTATTTCTCCATAGGGAAAAGGTGAAGAAAGAAGAGTCAAGGCATTTTAAACCCATCAAAAACAAAGTGTTATTTTGTTATGAAAAAAGAAAGAAAAAAGATACACCCACGTAGTGTAAACTGTTGGCATACTGTCTAGGGTGTCCTGACAGATATTTAGAATAATTATATGGTGTTTCAGAGCATCCAAGATCTACAGTGAGCCCTAAGATGCACTCCTGAGTGACCTGTACTGAGCATTGCTACTATTTGGCATGTCACAAGTCTGCCAATATATTTTTCATGATTGTGGAATGGCCCTCCCTCTTACCGTCCGAATACAGACATGATTGAATGAAAATTTTCCAGTCAGAGCAATCTCGTGATCTCCACAGTGAATGCTGGATGGGCTGATAGCATAGGTGAGCATGTTGTGCATCCTAAATGCCATCTTGATACCTCTGTAGCTTAATTGCAGTATGATCATCACCATGAAAGCAGTGATCTTATACAATCTGCTCAGCAGTCACCCTGTGGGTTTCTGGCACAAAACCTTTCTGAAGTCTAACTCAAAAGGAATTACAATGCAGGTGTTGTCTGAGGGCACAGAGGTTTCACAGTTTTGAGAGTTTCTCTGTTTCCTGATCTTTCCTCTCTTTCTCCACTTCACCCTAGCATTTTTGCACCTTTTCAGTCTACTTTAATTTGTACTTAAACTTCCAGCTTCATGACCTAACAGTTGCATAATTTAATGATGCACATTGTGGTGGGGGGGAGGGGTCACTCAGCACATTGCAAGAGGTCTGCTTTATTCTAACTCAGGGTCAAGCAGCCAGTAGTTGACAACAGAAAGGAACTTCACGACTTCGCCAGTCTTTGCATCTCAGTTCAACCCCTACTGACTCCATCCTCTATAACACACAATATGTATTGTATGTGATATATAGGGCAAGAGACAACTAATAAATGGCTGGTAATAAGAAGAACCTGGAATGAATATTTTAAGTACCAGATCTATTGCAATTCCATTTTGGCTCAAGCAATTCTGAGTGCTCTAGGAGACAGTGGTCCTTACCAGTCAGAAAAAAATGAAGAGGTGATATCGCCATCTGCTAGCTTTGTGAATGACTTAATATTCAAACAGTAGATTATCACACCCCCAGTAGAAGTTCCATAATATTTTCATTTACACCTAATGCTTCATTTTCATCCTTTCACCCTACACGTTAAGAGCCTATTTGTCCATAGGGACAGTTAAGAACGGCAACAGGATCAAAAGACAGTGTCAGCCACAAAAAGATCTAAAACCAATGTCAACAACTGCAAAAAAAACCCTATCTGGAAGTTTGCGCTCATTTTTTTTCCCCTCTATGTGCAGTAACCCAGAAGTATAATAATGTAGGAAAGGAGTTTAAGTATTTGATATGAAGAGGTGTATAAAGTCCCCTGTGGGTATTATGGCTCAGTAGTTTGTGTTATCCCCAGTCCACTCCTCCATGAAGATGTTATTCCCAATTAAGTCATAGATACAGACTTATTCTTTGAGTGATCGTAATTCAAAGCACTCTTATGTTTGTTTGCAGACACTTGGTTTGTATGATCAATGGGATTTTTGCATGTCTGATATTGTCCTATTGATTTTTTTTTGGCTCACATGCGTCTTTGTATCACACTGGCTTGTGCAGCAAATAATGGTGGAATGCGATATAACAGATGTAACACAATGCAATAACCAAAAAAAAAAGACAAGTAATTTTCTGATCAATAAGTCAATCCATTTGGTGAGATATAAGAGATCAGTTTGGAGACATGATTTATTTTTCCTTTAGGCAATGCATGAAGGCCCCTACAATTGAGTGTCCTGCATCTGATTTATCAGAAATCTCCTGTGTGTAGAAGATATGTAGCAACAACTGATTGAGGCCTGATGGTTTTCCATGGTACTGTCTGTGGGCTTGCTCTGCAGAATGTAAGGAATCTGCAATGGGGTTAGTTTCCCAGATGCTAAAAGTGTCCCCTTTTTCTCTTCTTACTGCACAGGCTATGTTTCATCTGCAGAAGACTGGGCTGAATTAACTTAAACTTGCCTATTTGACATCACCCTGTGCTTAGGGAGCACCAGACCATGAAACAGAGCTAACACAGCAGATATAACTCACTAAGACAATTTCTGACCAAAAGTAAAATAAATCTGGGAGGTCTAACATGTAGGCCATGGGTAGAGCTACCTAACTAAAATCTAGTGGTTCCAAGCAAAATATGGGCTCAAAAGGGTCAAAAGAGCCCTGCTCACTTTAAGGTCCTTTCATGCTCCCCTTTTATAGGGATGGTCCCTTCTACCACCTGCAAAGCCTCGTCTCTGAGGGACAGCTCTGTCCATCAGCCTGCATGACCTCACTTCTGCCTGGAGTACAAAGTGCTTGTCCAAACAATGCCTAGGATAGTCTCTTGGTGTCCTTGGCCTTGGTAACATCGCCAGTCCCCATACATTGCTTCCAGGGCATTCTTGTACTTGAGAAATGGTTTTACTGGGGGCAGGAAAATAGTTTTCAATAAGCATCAGGGGACTGCAGGTCACTGTGTGTGTCAATGACACTTGTGTTTACTTTCTGCAATGAGTGAAGGAGTGTGTATAGCAGAAGAAAGCCTCCTTCCCCTTCTCTCCTTACTCTCCAGGAGCCTCAGGGCATCCTGTCTCTCCCCCAAAAGATTTATTGACATTCACTACATTAAAAAGGGGTGAGTTCTCTAAAGTGTTTTTTTTTTTTTTAAAGGGAGCTTCTGTGATTATACCTGGTGGGAGAAGCAATCAACACCAGAGACCAAGAATTCACCCCAGTTTTTCACTCATGTTTAGTGGCAGAGTGTTACCAGAAGTGCTGAGGATCCCCTGTTAGCACATCATTATTTTAATGGCTATCAGGCAGAAATCAGTCTGATTATTTGTCTGGGGGAACTTAAATTCCTTATTTCAAATTTCAAAAGAATAGGAGCAATTTGTTCCAGCACCTTTATTCTTTCTTCTTCACAGCCACATGCTAAAACCAGGATATTTTACTATTGCTATTAGTACTTGTCATAAGATTCTTCAGCCTGCTTTTCCCTCTTCTGCTCCCTTTTGCTTTGTCTGAGAATGTAGAGCTGACAGAAACTGAGTTATTTCAGTGCCTCAAAGAAAAGTTAGACATCACTGCCATGAAACACAGCTTGACTGCATATTAACAAATACTCAAGCCATTTGCAAATCTCCTAAGTCTCATCCTCTTTATGCTGTCTGATGCTTAACAAGTAAAGATTTAAAGAGAGAAATGAGCAATTAAAAAAAGGTGAAAACAAAAGCTACAATCATAAAAATCGGGTAACGACTTATCCCATGGGCTATATGCTAACTATTGCCTTTAGGAGCCTACACACATCTCTTCATCTCTTCCCTCCTCTAAGTTGCCGTGGCCCTTCATAGTATCCAGATGTTCTCCCTTCATTCTTCAGTATCTCATCACTTTCTGAGGCATTCACCTTTTAAGAGGCATTTTTTTCAGTGTTGTTCCCTGCCTGCAGCTGATTTTTTTTTGCTATGTTTTTTAAAAAGTCATTAAAAAATGTAGTTAAGAAAAATGTACTTTCTTTATTGAGAGACAATTCCAGGTTTTATTTTAATAATTACAGAATCGTAAGGCGATAATGGAAATAGTCAGGGGGGTAAGAGGGGGTTGAATCTTCCATTGGAAAGTCTCAATGAATAGAGTATTTACCAAAAATAGTTGTAAGCATGTGGACGACTATGGCTATGTAGCTAATGCACGTGTGACAGGTAAAATTTAGCATGGAATGGATGAGACAGGATCTGTAAAAGTGACCTTTATTGTTTCCCGTTCTTATTGGTAAAGCCAAATCTCCACCAAATCCTCTGTAGACTTAAGAGTTTGCAAGGCAGGGAATTGTTTCTGTGCACTCTTTGTCAGCTGACACCCAGCAATGATTATCAGCTGGTTTAGAGGATGAATCCTTTTTTCACTTTCTCCTCACTTGCACACGCACTCATGCCACAGCTTTGCCAGCCCTCTTCCCCTTTGCAACCTTCAACTGCAGCATCTCTTGCTCTCCGTGCTTCTGGATGCGTCACTTGGCTGCGTCTGTCTGCTTCCAGACATTCCGTTCCCTCCAAGTCCTTCCCAAATGAAAGTGTCTCCACTGTTGTTCCCCTCTTGGACGTATTTTGTTCTGCCCACCTTCTGGAGAGGAGGGGAGAAAAAAGTCAAAGTTTTGGGCACACTTTACCTTAATGTTTGTTATATGTCTGTTTACAAATAATGCTCCACCACACACTTTTTAGACAAGTCATTTTGATTAATAGACAGCTTGATGATAGGTAGGTAGACAGCAAGACACAGATGTAATAATGAAACAACAAGATTTAACTCTTCCTCTGGCAGGGCATGTTGTTTATTCAAAACAAAGAACAATGCTGCCAGGTTGCTAAGACTGCAGTGGTCTGTTAGTGCTTCAGGCTAGGTTTTATGTTAAGGTAAATCCTGACCATTAGAAGTCCTTTGTTAACAGCAAGTAGCCTTGCTGACACACCCAGTAATGTCTATACACCTGGAGAAGTCACCACCCAAATTTGGCTCTAGGACATCTGGCAAGTGTAGCGTTAGCTCAATATTAGCCCAATAGAGGGCTTTTTGGTTAATTAAGGTGTTAATGACTGCTTTAAAGTAGAAGTTTAGAGCTGGTGTGTGCTGTCATTAGTCTGTCTTCTCAGAGGAAACATCTTTCTACACAAGATTACAAAAAGAGACAATGGCTGATAAAGACCATAAAGAGTTTACAGATACTACAGATACTACAGAAGAAAATAATTACACAATACACAGTTATATAGATATATTTAAAAGAATTAATAATAGTTTGGGATGTTTTTTCTATTGATTCCATGATTTCTGCTTTGGTAATAAAATACTTTATCACAGAAGAGTTGCATGCCTTCATCACTTCACAGCAGCACTAATGAAAATAATCAATCTTTATATTGACAATATGTAACTGCATATAATCATCACTACCCATGTGTAGAAGACAGAAAGCAGAGTCTAAAGGGTTGGAATATTTTTTGCAACAAGGCCCTTCAGAGATGAATGTGTGAAGGTCAGGTAGAGTTTCCAGCTCCAAATTCTGGAGGTTCTTAATCTCATTACTCAGAGTTGCCATCATTTCAGTCCCACATTGAACAGTAAAGCCTGGACTGTTTTAGAACTGATTTAGAACTGCTTGTTAGATTTAGTGAAGAAGTCAATTCTGATTGCAGTCCTCATTCCTGTGGAAGAAACTCACAAAACGTGACAAACTCATGAGGATGTGGTTCTCGCAGGTGTATTTGAAGAGATGACATGAATAGTTGTGTTCCACTTACATTCCCTACATCTCCTACATCTTCCTCTTTGAAAAACTTATCACTGCTTTTACTGGGGCTTTTAACAAGGTACTGTTAAAAGTATAACATTCCCATGGCTTTGTCTCCTCTGTGGGAAAGCAGAGTAGAAGGGCATCCCCAAAACACACGTGGTGGCAGTGAGTGAGGTATGGCCAGAACCCCTTGCATTCCACATCCTTCACACAAATATCATATGGAGCTTAGAGCGATTGATTATCTGGCTCACCCTTCAACTCTTTTGCATTAGAAAATATCTCAGCTCCCACATCACTGTAGCCTCTGTCATTTCTTCATCTGCTCCCAATTGTTTCCCTGCCTCCTATCCCCCCTGTTCCATCCTCTCAACACCAGTGAAGAGGAGAGGACTGGTATGGCTTTTCTTCACAAAGACCACATGTATGGGCACTGCACACTGCTTGCAGGACAGCAGCCAGCAAAACAAGGACAATTTGTTCCAAGGAGCCAGAACTCTGCTTAGGTGAGACTTGTTCTGCATCCTGCTCTAAGGTTAAGTGCCATACCTTGCCTGCTTAGGACCTAAGTATGTGAAGGAAGACATCTGTAACACACAAGGATAACAAGTGCAGTAGTCCTACAGCAGCAATGCAAATTTATCTAGTCTCTCCTGGCACACATGGTCTCTAACTCTTCACAGAGCACTGATAATATAAAAAGCAGATCATGCTAATTTTCTTCTTGCTGAAGAGGTGCAAGCCACTGTATTCAGGCTTCTGTGAATACCGCTGATTCACAGGGAGGGATGAAATGGTGCTGTTCAAAGATCTATGAAGAAATGAGGATGAAGAGAGGTATGGAAAATGCAACCATACCACTGAGGTTATGGCATGGCAACAAGCGGCTGGATCACACAAGTAAGCTGAAAGGAGCTGAGTACCTGAGGGAAGGCTGATATGGTTGAGAAATCCATATTGCAATCCAGTGTTACCATCCAGGCTAGATGTACCTAGCCAATCAAAATGACATGTAATAAAAGAGCAGAAATTCTTTTCATAAAGGAGGTTTTCAGACCTGCCACCCTTCCCCTTGCTGACATTTCCAGTGGGTAGGTGCTCATTAAGTGACAGTGGGGCTCCTCGGTCCAATTTTAAATGAACACTGTAAAGAGGGCTTTTGACAACTTATTAAAAATTTAAGTATAATAGCAAACCCTTGGGTTAGTTGATTTTATAGTTAACATTTCTCTGTTGGAGTACCAGCACATGATGTCTGTCAGCAAGCCAGCCACAATAGCCTTAGGCTGATATTCCAAAAATAAAATATCAGTCTATATCTGTCAGGGCTGTGCTGGTGCCATGTTCTACATGAGCACTTCTTTAACCTGATAATTCACACAGCTGAAACATGTCTAAGAATCAGCTGGAGTGTTCTTAAATCTGAAAGAAACTGTTCTCGTCCCCACTGTGGCATAACTGGAGCCACTAACAGCAACAAGCTTTCAAAACAGTCACAGATTGCATCAGAAGAGCACTGAGAAGTCACAACAAAGTTAACAGGTACATTAGAAAAAAAAAATATAGAAGAGAGAGGCTAGTCCATTTTAAAATGAAAGAACAGTTTTAGTGAATTTTTTTGAGGGAAGTATGATCAAGGAAAAAATGTGCTTCGAAAGATCACTAACCCTGATTGCAACAGAGACCTAAATTTGACCAAATTAATGAACGATCTGTAGTTGACAGCTGGCATAAATGTAGCCTGACTTTATTTCCTCCATTTATAAAAAGGGTTGTGATGTCCCAAATACGTGTTTTGTTTGCAATTGCATTTGTGTGTACTGGCACCCATATAAAATCTGCATAAATTACAAATGTGTTTACTGAAAATTACAGAGGTTAATTTTTTGCTTTGTTTTAATATAGACTAGTGTCACTTGTGCCGAAATATTTTAGTGGAAAAGACACACCACTCCAGAGAACCTGATAGATTTGGAGGCTAACAAGGGACCCACGTGCAAGCCCCTATGTTGACCAACTTGGAGTGACAACTTTTTCCTTTCTCTCCCTAAACTGGCATCTTAACCTAACGGATGTGAGTCCAGCTCTCTTTGGAAGCTAGTTTTTAGAAGAGGAGATAACTCTATCTGATAATACTGGGAACTGAAGGAAGAAAAGGAGTAAGGGTTCAGATGCAGATAAATGTGGGCTTGGTGTGGGACCCAGATGCACTCCAAAGTGCTTGACTGTTCTGTAGTAATGGACTATCCAATATTTCCCTCAGCTATAACTTTGCAAACTCCAACATTTAATCCATATAATTTTGTTTCTTGGGTAAGCGTGCATTTTGTGTCCCTCCCACCCAGTTAAAATTTGCCCAACTCACATATGAGTGTGCAGTATTTTAATATTTAATAATGTGCATATATCTCTGTACATATTTCAGCACCCCCCCCCCCCCTACTTTTGATTACAGTAGGACTGATAGCTGGACTGGGGAATATTTTTCAGGAAAAAGAAAAAGCAGAAATAATTAGCGCTTGCTCCGTGAGTACTTCTAGTTTTGACAATTTCATGTTTATAATGCTTATACTTGTGAGTATTACAAGGGCATGATAATTTAAAATTTCATTTTTGTATTTAAAACAGCAGTTATTTGTGACAAAGTTTGAATGTGGGAATTTATATGGAATATTCCCATTTTTGCTGTAGAAGTGATTGTTTAATACTCTGATTTTTCCTTACAAAATGGAAATCCATAAGGACACCGCTGTCTTCATTTTAACTAAGAAAACATATGAAAAACCAAAACATGAGGCCATGGAATACAGCCCCTTTTTAGAGACGATGAAGTGACAGTTCAATTTGTCATTGCATTGAATGCAGCTGACCACTGAGGAAAGTGGATCCTCTGTCTGCAGTGGTCACGTTCTGAAATGAATCCTTTCACTGTATCACACTGTTAATAGATGTATACATTCTGTGAAAAGAAGGCATTCCCATCAAAACTGATTAATGTAATACAAGTTACTTTTGTCCATATTTATGGTAGTAAGATTCTGCTCTAGAGCTTAATTAATTTATTGGGTGAGACTTTTGTTTTCAATTTCAACCCCAAATTCATTCAGCAGTCTGTATTTACTTTTTTTTCTGCTACCATTACATGTCTTCTCTTAGGTCTCATTGTGCTAGGACAAAACAAGCCAAGTGAGTTAGACTTTCTAACCATTGCCCTATTCATTCTGTCAGCTCTTCTTCTGCATCTATTACTCTTTTATTTCAGTACTTCTTTCCTCCTCATTAAGCATGATAATTGTACACATTGTCTCACATGGAGTCTTCCCATATTGTCTTGAAGGCTATTGAGAGTACTCTAAGAAATGCTCTCAATTCAGCAACACTTGATTTTTTTCTCTTCAACAGCCTCTTATCTTACTGAGCCTAAGGTGCTGGGCCTTTGTTGCCTCTCCATTAGGTCAGGTTTGAGAGTCAGGAAGACTATTATTACTGTACAACAATAGAGGTTAGTACAATTGCAAATGTATTTATTGGATGAAGAATAAGAGGTATAAAATTCTATCTACAGTATAGAACAGAAGTCAAAAAAAAAAAAAAAAGAACAAGAAAAAAAATAGAAACCAACATCAAAGCTTTCATACCTGAGTATTGCACTTCAGCACATAGAGATATATATGTCATTGTCCAGTTTGTGAATGTAGCTACCATATCTACTGTGGCCTTTATCTGTCTTGTATTCTGTCAGAAGGGGTGTTTTTAGCTTCAGTAACAGGGTCTTCTGCTATTACAAGGTGACCTGTTTGGTAGATGGGGAAAAGGCTGTGAATGTTGTCTACCTGGACTTTAGCAAAGCCTTTGTCACCATTTTCCACAGCATTCTCCTGGAGGAACTGCCTTGGACAGCAATCCTCACTGAGTAAAAAACTGTCTGCCTGGCTAAGCCCGGAGCATGGTGGTGAAGGAAGTCACATCCAGCTGGCAGCTGGTCACAAGTGCTGGTCTCCAGGGTTCAGTACTGAAGCCAGTCCTGTTTAATATCTTTATCAGTGACCTGGACAAGGGGACTGAGAGCACCCTCAGTCAGTTTTCAAACACCAAACTGTCTGGGTGGGAATCTAGATCTGGAGGACGGTAGGAAGTCTCTACAGAAGGATCTGGATGGGCTGAATCAATGGCAGGGGCAAATGGTAGGAAGGTCAACAAGGCCAAATGCCAGGTCCTGCCCTTGGGTCACAATAACTCCAGGCAGTGCTACAGGCTGGGGACAGAGTGGGTGAATGTGAGCCGAAAAGGCCAATGGCATCCTGGCTTTTATCAGTAACAGAGAGGCCAACAGCATTATGGCAATGATCTTCCCCCTGTACTCAGCACTGCTGGGTCCTTGAAAATGTCTTTTTAATTAGAAAATGTGGAAAAAACTCTGAAGCACTTAGGTTAAACTGCAAGTGCAAACATGAGATATACAGATACAGACAATTTGTTTATGAGTTATATGAAGTAACAAAACTGGCATGCACAATTAATACCTTCAGTCTTTCAAGTGTTTCACAAGGACTATGTATATGTTCTCTCACTTCCCTTTGTGGAGTTGTTTTCTTCACCATTCTGCTGTAGCTCTCAAAGAAAGGAGTAGCATTAGTGTGACAGCACAGGACATATCCACAATGATGCTCAAAGATTTCAGAGAATTTTGCTATTTTCTGGAGACAGCAGACATACCAGTTTACCTCAGGACAAAGAAACATTCAGAGCCAGCACTTGAAAATGCACTGGGACTGGTGTGATGGCTCACACAACTGAGTTTGGGGATGCAGATATTCAAAGATGCTGACATCAAGAAATGAAATCTTGGCCTCACTGGAGTTAGCGCAGACTCAGGCTTTGATCTCAACGTGGCTGTGATTTTAACAGTGGTTTTAGAAATGTCAGGCATGGCTCATAAGCCTAACTGATGGAAATGATTTCATGAATGTCAAATTTAAAAATGCCATTTTTACCTCAAGAATGTGACTTGCTTCTCTACTGATCCTAGGCAGTTTTTTACAACGTGATATAGGACATACCACACCTTTATTTTGACAAACACAGCTTGCATAGTGAGATCCTTAATTGCTGTAGTTATTTGCTAGGATGTGGAACAGCACTGAGGAACTCCAGCTTTGTGCCTGAATAGCTATTGACAATTCTAAGTTGTGCGATTGTAATTTCAAATAGTTAACTGAGAAAACAAAAACACCCTTTTATGTCATTAAGACTTCTACTCAAGCACTCAGCATTTCTGCAGTGTATATGCAGCATCTTATGGAAACCAAACTAAAATGAGCTCTTCTGCTGCATCTACATTTCCTTACAGAGGTACTAAGAACAGCCATAAGTCAATTACTCAGATTGGAGACCAATGTAAATAATTCTTCTTCCTCCAGTATCTATCAAGTGCTCTACTATCAAACAGTGCCAAAGCCAGAATATATATGAGGCCAGAAAATATACATATACCTGTATACACATGCCATATGCATTATTTCAGGTGTATATAGCACTCTGAACTGCTGAACAGCTTTCTGCATGTGCTTCACAGGAGCAGACACCCTGTTATGGACTACTCCCTCCCTATTTTTTTTTTCCATACACTCCAGCTATTGTGACATCTTCTCTCCCAGTAGTGCTTCCTTTGTCTTGAACTTTTTCCCTCTCTGCTTCAGCCCTTCTGTGAATGGTAATGAAACAAAAGGGAAGAAAGAGTAATTAACAAGATCAATCAAGAGTAATTAACAAGAAGATGACTGCTCCAGCTCCTCAGAAGTGTCCTTTACAGAGTGGGTCTCTGAGCTCTTCCATGCAACAGAGGATACCAGTGTCAAGGATAAACAGGAATGGGCCGAACTGGGGAAAAAAAACAAACAGATAAGCTAGAGCTTGCCTCAGTTATTTTTTCGCCTCATTTTATTGGCATCAGTGAAATTGAGGCAGTATGCAATTTAGGCTGCCATTATGTTTTTATGCTATAGCTATTCAAGTGGACTGTATGTTTAAAACCATACTTCAGCTCCTTGAAATCTTATATCATCAGTGTTTGGACAGTATCAAAAGTGTAATATTGTGAGAAAGGTATGTAAATGATCAGTGATTCAGTGCAGTATTGCCAAATTACCTGGAGAGATGATGTTCAATATTATGCAGCTACCGAGCCTAATCTCTTCCATCTAGTTGTACCTTGAGTAATACGAGAGCTAAAACAGATCAGAGAATTTCAAATGTATGCCCCAAGCATGCACATATATATTGCAGCAGTAAAACCCAATAGTAAACCTGCTCCTTAGGCATTGTTAATAGGATTTGGATAATCACAGAAAAAGCCAGTGGTGCTGAAATTATATTCTTTTTGTTGACAACACGCTACCTAATGGGACTGTGTGAAGCTGAAAAGAAAACAACTGATTGACATGAATATTACAGTAGGAAAACACCAGTAACTTCAGTGAGGACTCCCTGCGACTTAATAATTTGTTTTACTTTATTTCCTTCTTGCTCATCCCAAGGAATATTTTCAAATTAAAATCGCATGCTTGTACCTTCTAGCTGGAATTAAGTGCAAAGGCAGCATGTTTAAAAATGTTCATTGTGGGGATTAGAAGCCCCCCTACCAGACGTGCCTGGTGCACACCTCACATGGGGCCACTCTGAGAATGCTTCTTCTCAGTTATTTTCTTCATCACAAAATCCATCAGTGACATTTTACGTGTCCTTTCCTGCTGGAAGCTGTCTTATCCTGGCTCTTGGCCAATGAGATGTATTCCATAAAACTACTGAATATTGCATTTCTAGTTCCAGCCTCCATTAATACCATTGCTACTGCCTGCTGAGGAAAGACAGACCAAGCTAGTAAAGAGATGCTGCAGACAAACTGGAACAGTTAATTATTAACAGAGAAGTTAGAAAGAGAGATCTCTCACAGGGGTAGCGTGTCCCTTGGCCGTCCAACATGCTTTTCTCCCTGTCATCCCTGGATTTCTCCTTACATGTAGTCAGGTTCATTCTCACATGCAATAAGATGGAAGGCAAGGCAGATTCTTCTTTTCCCCTTTTTCCAGTTTCTGTCTTTTTTCAGTCAGCATACAGAGCAATGAAAAGGTGAGAGAAAAGCAGGCACAAGTAAAATTCACTTTCAAGGGGGATTTTACCAGTGCCAGACTTCTGTGCCATATTATTGGTTACACATGACAAACTTTTATTTCCCTGCTTGCTTGGGTACACGGTACCAAAACTCCCTACTGGCCACAGAAGGCAGATGCCTGCTGCTGGTACATGGGCAAAGGAAAAAGGAGGTTGTGAGTCTCCTTGGGCTATGATGTAGCCATTTTCCTAACCAATCTTTGGCTGATGAAATTCTGTGCCCTCTCATAGACTGTCATGGGGTGGGTGTAGAGGTGGGGAGTTGATTCCTTATTTCTAAGATTTGTAAAAAGGTAAATGTTTATCTCAGCTTTGGTACTGAGAAGAAGAGCAGAGAGGGTTTTAAAGGCACTTTGCATGTAAGTACTCATGAAACAACACTGTTATTCTCCCACAGCAGGCGGTAAGCAGCAGAAACGGAGACATAACAACTTAGCAATGCAAAATGTGCTCCTGGCGTCTGGTAATTGTACCTTTTTTTTTTTTGCTTTTAAACCTCTCACAACACTGAATTGCATGGGATCAATCTGACCTGTTCCTGCTGCAGTGTTTGCTGTGGCAGGAAGTCTTTGTGACTTCCAATCAGAAGAACATTTTAGATTATTCATTTATGGAGAGAAAGAAGCGCAACAACAAACTGTTTATTTGTACCTATTTTGTGACCCTAAAGGTCTCAATTTTTCATGAATTGTACTGAAGCCAGGATGTTTTATAAGTATTTATCTAAAAGATGTGATTTCATCATGCAGCCTCCAAAACAAATTTATTTGGTTCCATTATATGTGACCTATCCTTCTGCCTTTCTTTTAAAATATAAAATCTTATGGATAGGTAGAAGCATGTGGTTCAGAGAAGCAATGATACATGGTAAATGTGAAATTCAAAGGTACTGGCTGTTGTCTGGAGCAAGTATCTCAGTGTCATGACAACCAGAACCCTCTGTAATGAACACAGTGGTCCTGGATGGTTCAGATGCAGCTTCTGAAGGGCAATGGAGCTGATGCAGGGTCTGGAGCACAATTCCTCTGAGGGAGCTGGGGGTATTTAGCCTGGAGAAAAGGAGGCTCAGGGGAGACTTTATTGTTTTCTACAACTGCCTGAAAGGAGGTTGTAACGAGGTGGCAGTTTTTCTCTTCTGCCCAGAAATAAGTAAATAGGATAGAGGAATAAGGATAAGAGGAAATGATTCCAGAGGAGCTTTAAATTGGACATTAAGAAAAATTGCTTCACCAGTAGGGTTGCCAAAACTGGAACAGGCTGCCCAGGGAAGTGGTTGAGTTGCCATCCCTGGAGATATTTAAAAGACATGTAGATGTGGAGTTTAGAGTCATGTTTTAGTGGTGGACTTGGCAGTGCTGGGTTAATGGTTGGACTTGATGATCTTAAAGGTCTTTTCTAGCCTCAGTGATTCTATGATTCTTTGTGTTTTTGTCAGCTGGTTCCTCATGCAGCATATGTTCCATAATTGGTGCCTCTGTAGAGAGGATGGAGAGAGATGAGAACTTATACAAAAACCAAGCATGCAGTCAACTGAAATGGGCTTCCTTCCTGGCACTACAAGAAGTGGCCAAGCACCTGCAGAAGCAAGCCACACATCCTCCACTGGGAATGCAAGCAGTGACACTGTCCTTCAGGTACTCCTCTTCTCCACTGACACCAGGTCCCAGGTCAGAGTCAGAGGCTGACCATCATCTCTTATGAGTAAACTCTGCATAACATTGTGCCCAAACAGCTGGGAGAACCAACAAAGCAACTCTGGCTAGTCTCTAGCAAGTGTGCCCTCTCTCTCTTTGAAAATTTGGTGTATAGAGAGATTTGGTAAAAATCAGGGATCTTCCTCAAGTTGAGTAATACGTATTCTATTTTACATGATTTAAGTGTGCAAGTACCATGTAGTAAACCTTAGGATTTAGCAAAAAAAGTTTTACTGACAAATGCATGTAAAATAACTGCAGGTGCCTGTAGAAAATTTTTGTCTGTCCATACCCTACCTTGTAGTTAAAAATACAAACAATATTAAAAAATGTGGGGAAAAAAATATTTAGCTCTCTAATTGCAATTAAGTATAACCTATAAATACCAAGGGATTACCCATTCCAACTGGGTTATGTGCCCCAATTGTTAGAAAAGAAAAAGAATTACTTTTCTGGCATGCATTAAATTTAATATGCTACCATGTTGGAAAGAATAATGGGAAAAACCTTTCCTTGGGTTATCAGAAGGTGAGAGCTAATATCGGCCAGCTAATCCCATTATGATTATTATATATGAGTCTGGGTTGGATTCATTCATAGATTGCACAGATATTACTAAATAGGGCTTCAGGCAACTATACATGAATTTCTGTAAATTGTGATCAGTGCAGTGGCCATCAGGTGATGGATTAACGAGCTGTCAGTATTAAATTCATTTCTTTCTCCTTATCATTTAAAGAACAGGTGGTCTCTATCTCCACCAGTCTGAACACACTGCTCTGAAAAGACTCGTAGCTTTTTGCAGAGAAATGGAAGGAGCAGCAGCAGATTTAATTTATCAGGAATAACATTCTGTTCCTGACCCTTCATCTCCAGCACCTAGGTAGACTTACTCTGCTGGTGCTATTGACCCTGCACAATTTATGCAGACTGGGGTGGTATAATGATAAATATAATGAAATAGGATAGACTTGCTGTAACTTGAAATTAAGCAAGGCCTTGAGAGAAAAATCTTCAAAGGACTAAAAATGTGTACATGCAGGCATGTATTTGTTCAAAGAAAGCACATAGTGATTGACTGGACTGTGTTCTGTAGATATGCACATATATTGCTTTCACTAGAATTATAAGGTATGTTAAATCAGTGCAAAATTTGTCTCACCCTTCTCCAAAGCCAAGTTGGCCCTGGCTGCTTCTGTCACATGAACAGTGTTTATTCAGATAAAATTAAAATATGTCAATTAACTTGATTGATTTACTAAGAAATAAAACTAAAAGTGCTGGAAATGTTTCATAGTTATTTAAAACGAGGGATAACCCTTAGTTTAGTCAGGTTATATTGCCACTTTTTTACCCTCTCTTTTCACTGTACTACAGCAAATAAAATATTTGGCTTGAAAAAATGAAAAAGGGTGGGAAAGAGTTCCATTCTGACCTTTAACTAGGCAGCTCATCTGATTGAATCTCTGTATGCTGAAAAAAAATGAAGACGAGCAAGCAGGAGAATTTTCTTTCAGTAAGCAGGGTCTCGGTGGGGCTGCATTTCCTATCATCTCACTTGTTTACACAGCATGTTTATAAATATTACTGCAGCTTCCCATCTATTGCTGCAGCATTCCAGTTAGAAGCTAAAAGGGTACTGAGGACTCGCTTGGAGAGGATTAGTGATCATGAAACAAAATGAAATATCCACCTGCTCTGTACCAGCAGGCAGCTTTTCTGCAGGTGAAGATAAAGAGAAGTAGCACAAGATTTTTTGAAAGAGTTTTTTAATGCTTCTTATCTTGTCTTACAATGGTGGTAAGTGTTGTCAAAGACTGCTTTCATTAAGAAGTTGAATTACAGTCATTACAAAGAACGAGGTCGTGCTATTGTCAGCAAGACTACTGATGGCATAATACAATGCTGTGTGCAATGAAAATTTGAAAGACAGGATAGATCTGCCATTAAAGGTAGATTTTTCTTGTCTGGGCAAGGGCTTTCCCCTCTCTTTTTATAAGATGACATTTTAATTGAAAACAAACAAACAAACAATGCACAAGGGGTAAAGGAATTCTTAAAGCAGCCCATAAGAAAAGTCACCCTGAATATATCTGTAATTATGTGGGGTGTAACTTAAAGGTATGAATTAGGGGTGGATATCTCGAAAGAAAAAAAAAGAATTAAAAAGCAGACAAATCCTTTCTCAAGGAATTTGTAACTTACATTTGTGAACCCTAAACATGTGCTAAACCACCTCTCTTTTCATTACCAAAGCACTACTGCTTTGAATAGTACTTGGCAAGAATTCAGAAATGCTATACTTGAGCAGTGTGGCATTGAGAAGGAAGGTATAATGTAAAACCATTTCATTAAAAGCAGAGCACGTCAGGACCCATCAGAAAGACAGTTTATCCTGAAGTGACTAAGAATTGATATGTGTAATCTGTTTTGCCATCATCTTCTCCAGAACCTTATTAAACCCAACCAGACCTTAAAATTTTGCCCAAAAAAGTTATTGAGACAACTATTTTGCCCAGCTAAGTGTGAAATCAGCTATGTCCGTTTCTAATTCTCAGGCAGTGACATCACAAAGAATTCCATCTTTAAAATTGTTTTAATGGAAATAGTATCTTCTTTTGTACCTCCATACAAATGAACATATTCACACTTGACAGGAGCACTCTTTGCTGGGTTAAATAGTGAGCTGGATGGCCAGGCCCAGGGAGTGGTGGGGAGTGGTGCCACGTCCAGTCACTGAACAGTCACTAGTGGGGTTCCCCGGGGCTCAGTTTCGGGGCATTAAACAGTATTACTGTTTAATACCTTTATTGATAATAAGACTCTCTACAACTACCTCAGAGGAGGGTGCAGTTATGAGTGTAGATCTCTTCTCCCACGCAACCAGCAACAGGACAAGAGGACATAGTCTCAAGGTGCACCAGGGAAGGTTCAGGCTGAACATCAGGAAGAATTTCTTCAGTGAAAGGGTTATTTAGCATTGACATGGATTGTCCAGGGAGGTGGTGAAGGCACCATCCCTGGAGGTGGTTAAGAAATGACAGGACATGGCACTTAGGGCCATAATCTCACTGACCAGGTGGTGATTGGTCAACTGGCTTCGATGATCCTGTAGTTCTTTTCCAACCTTTTTGATTCTGTATCCTCACCTCACTTCATTTATGTATATAATTGAAATTCTATATAAGTTTAAATTATATTTGAAAAAAAAAAGACAGCTACAGATTTTGGAGAGTTACTTAACAGTAGACAGTAATTTGTTTTCAGCTTTTCGGATTACAGATGTCCTTTCTTCCTGAAAATATGAAAATTATGCTTTCATAGGAGAAACATCCTAATTGTTTCCTCAATGAATCCTAAAATAGATGTTTTTCTCCTCAAAAAATCCAAAATTAATACTTGAAATGACACTCAGACATAATTATTTCTTTTTGCATTTTTTCTCTCTCTTCTTCCTCATTATTCCATCAGGTAAATGCTCTCCATGTATAATTTTGAAGAAGTTGATAAAAGAAATCAGTGAGATTATCCTGCCTCTATTTGACTTTTTATTGCCACCTATTGTGTATATTACTTTATGCATAAATAACTATATATGTGTGTGTATATATATGTATGTATGTATATATATATATAAAAAATATTTTTTGAAAAGTTTTCCCATCAGTTTTTGGGCTTTTTTTAAACTTCCATGGGCAGGACTGACCTTTTCCCCCTACTTCTAAAAGAAATACTTGCTGCAAAAATGATAACCATTTAGTGTTTGCACTCGATTAAGGGTCTTACATAAATATTCAAGATATTCAAGGGAAAGAAAGGAGCAAAATGCCTGATATTCTACTTTACGTTACTGGAATTCCACATAAGACTGAAACAAACCCTTAGCTGTGCTTGTTTCACATGCTTTAACAGACAACTCTTGGCAAGCCATGTGAATCCTGGAGGCTGGACCTTTTCTCTTTTCATCTGCCCTCTTTCAGTATACATTTTTTCCTTATTGTATATCACCTACCTACACAGCACTCTGCCCTTCAGCACAGCTTGCACCGCTGACAACATGCCAGCCTGCTGTCATTCCAGTTCCACCTTCACATCACTTCTCCAGGTCATCCCCCTTGTAGCATCAAGCTTGCTTGCAGCATCCCCCTTCTCCTTTTGCCTCATAGCCTCTCCCTGTCTCTTTTCTGTCACTGGTGTGCTCACTGTAATTCCCTGGCCAGCTCCTTTTTCCCAATGTTTCTACGTGAAAGGGTAATGTGTGTAAAATGCTCTCAGTTTGCCAGCTCAGTAGTGTTATGCAAGTGAGAACAGTTATTCGTTGCTTATCAGATTAATAAATATTTAGATAAATAAGACTTTCTCCAGGTAGTCAGCTTCAATGTGTGCAGGAATGCAAATTGCAAGGTGGGGAAGGTGAAGACTTGGTACTTTGAGCAACGAAGCAGGTACTGAGGAGGGAAGTCAACCTCATTGAGATGATGAGCTTTACATCCCTCTGCTGACAGAGACCCACAAGTCGCATAACAGAACAAAACCTATATTTGAGGACTTATCACATTAGTCCATATGCTGAAGTTTTCTCTTGGTTTTCTAGGAAATCAAATCCTACACAGCCACACTCTCTCTGTTTCTACCCACAAGCACCTAGCAGCTGCTTTGGCACTATATCTTGATAGCATATTTTCCCCTTTCACCTGCTACCAGCTGAGTGAAGACTCAGACCAACAGTACAGCAAAAAGGGATAGCACAGAGGTTTAAAAATTATTGTCATGTAACCCATTCCCAGGCACTGTGAGTGCAGAAACAGAAGACACCCTGTACCGGTCAGGGAAGTAACCTAGTGAGCTTTGCAGGAACCTCTGTCACCATTAAAAGCCCTTTACATCAGCCCTGTGAGTTCTTCCACCACAAGCTTCTCTCTATTCTCCTATTTGCAACATGTTCTAGTCCAAAAGAGTACCAAAGCTGAGATCTTAAGAGGATACAAAGAGATTTAGGAACATAACATCCCTGAAGGTTAATGGCATTTTACTAACCTACTCAAGCTACTTCTAAAAAAGCCTGTTCAACAGGCTTTGAGGGTTTTTTTGATTGCCCTTTCTTTTGTGAGGGTTTTTTTGATTGCCCTTTCTTTTGGTTCCCTTTTGGATTGTAAAAACAAAAAAGGAACCAATTTTATATTCATATAGCAGTTTTCAGAAAGCTTATTCAGCTTAAACTATATGCAAAATTTAGCCACAATTCATCATGGAATTTAAACACCATTATAAAAATAACAGGGACCAATAGTCTGTCACTAAAATTTAAAAGCATTAGCTTTACCACATTTTGAATATAGGCAATCTTCCAGAATTAGTTAATACTAGTACATTTTTGTTACACTCATTTAGAAGTACCTGATCTCCTCTCTAGACACTTTTCCTCAGAAAGCAATTGACAATTTGTAATACTTACTGAATTTAAAAAGTTAATTGCTGTCTAACAGAAGTAGCTTATTATACAAGTACTGGGATTATGTCTATCTGCCAATGGAATACACTAAAGCATTCCATTTAAGCAATTTAAATTATCATTTTATAAAGTTGTTTTGATTTTGATATTGAGATTTTAAATAATTTTGCTTTAATTTCAAGGGAGATGGATTCCTTTTGTATATTATCAAATTGTAATAATTTCTGAGTGATTAACATTTAATTTATGTCTACACTCTTAGCACATTCTTTCCCTATAGCCACGGCAGTAACATACTTTCTAAAGAAGCTGTGTTCTGTGCAGTGCACTGTGGCGATAAAGCAGCAAAAAGGAACGGTGAAAAAATTCTCTACCTGGAGCTCTGCAAGCAATCCCCCAGCAGAATGCCGCTATCACATTTCATCATACAGCCCAAAACACAGATCTATAATGGCAAGAAGCCTTTGTAATAGAGATAATTAAAATTATCACTGTGTGTTCTAGAGTGCACTAGAGTCACTTGCTAGCCAAAACAAGATGACTAGAAGCTCTAGACTGGCCTTTAGTCCAATTTTTTTACAGCAGCATTATATTCTGCAGCACAGATGGGTGATCTCTTTCATTCTCCAATGCCTGCTCTTACACCCATTTTGAGAAATTATGAGATAATAGATGCTCCACTCAAATTTATTTATTCATGAGCGGAAGAGCACATTTCCATTTTGGTGGCTGCTATAACTTTTTTGGAGGTGAGTGTATGAAAAATAACCAAATTGTCAGGAAAGTGAATACTCTACATTGACTTTGGTGAATGGCTCTAACCACATACAATGAGGCGGGAAAAATAAATGTCAGGAACAGAAAGACAAGGCATTCTGATATTTTTTTAATTAATCTTTCTAATTTTTCAAGTTCACTGGGGGACAGATTCTCTAGTCCTTAAGCAGCAGGTGAATTGCCTGGAATAGTTCCGTTCAAATTACTTGGATTCCTTAAGGAAGGATGCAAGCAAATATATGAATACTCTTCCAAAGTGAAAAGAGTGCTCTAAATTCCCTTAGCTGCTAGCAAACTGGTGAAGAAACAGTATGGACTAAGAATTCAGCTTTTGATTTACACTGAATTTCACCCAGACAAATATTTCACAATTTACACAGTAAGAGTTATGGTCAGTACCACTTTAAACTGGAGTGTGCTAGGTAATTGCACAACTCCCCCATATCTTTTCTGAAGGAAATGCTGTTGGCAGAAATCTGATTGAGCTCATCGGAAACAAGTACCAAGCAGGAATTTACATCCTGTCTTTGTTTCAGGACCTCATCTTGAGTTTACAGATTTGTTTTCCTGCTAAGATTTATAAAGGAATCCATGGATGGTTAGTCAATGCATACTGAGTATAATTTCTTCCTACTGTCAGCTCTTTGCTTTGGAAAGCTGATGTGAAAGACACCTACTTTTTTGAGTGTTCTGTTAATACGCTGTAAACCAAAATGCACACACAACACAGAAAAAAGAAAAAAAAATCTCTAAGGTAACAGCACCAGTACAGCAGCTGAATGCATTTAGAAAATGACAGTCTTTGTAGGATAGAGTAAAACCAAAAGAACACAATCCAAAGGACAATTTTTAAAAAAACTGCATATGCAAGTTACAGCAGTGTATTGGGTTTGCAGGTAATAATATAATAATAAAAAAATTAGAAAACTGCAATGGGACAGCTTTTTTTAATGAAAGGAACTATGTCATCTATAAGCAAGGTATAGAAGAGATAGCTTTAAGGACATTATTTGAGAATAAAATTTTAAATATCTAAGTCAGGAATACCAAGGAATATCCTGGTAAACTCACCAAGAATAAAAGGAGATTGGCTTGCTGTGAAATTAGGTATACTATCTAAGATGCTCTCAAGCACACAAGGTGAAGGTAACTGTCACTTACATAATTTTAAACAGATTTTCTCTCCTAGGGAAAGAACAGAGAGTGTAGGCAGATGTGGGTCCTCTCCCAGTCAAGACAAGAAACACTCCAGGAAGAGGGTGCAACAGCCAAAACTGGATCGTCTATTGAAGGTGGCCCATCAGTCATCTCAATACCAACTTCTCTATTCAATTTTGCCACCAGCTGATGGACCTCTGTAACTCTGATCCCAGTGGGGGCCCAGTACTTCTGCTCAGGGCATAAACAAGGCTAAAGAGGAGCTGCGGACTCATCCTATCCCTTAACTGTACATGGATAACATCATGTATTGGGTGTTGGTCTGAGGGGTCACTTATTTATTACAGGTAATAAATAATTGCTCATTATTTCCATACTAAAAGAGTAGCAGAATGCTGTAATGTAGGGAGTAGGAAATTCCGAAATTTGTATTTCTTCTAGTGTATAGGATATACCAGATAATTTCACCTGGGTTTTACTGTAAAGTTTTAGAGAAGGTCTGAAACTGAAAATTTGCATCTGAATATTTTTGAAACTTGTAGAGGATGAAGATGATTTTCATCCTTGGGTAAATCCCTGTCTTTTCACTACATCTGTCAGACATTCTAGCTCTTCATCAAATCTACAGTTACACCCTACTCCCTTCTCTGTTATAAGCTCAGCTTCTTCAGGAGTTCCTTTATCAAAATTTAAGGAAAAAAATTCCTTCAGAAAATTGTGTAATTTCTGTCAATGAAGAAGGAAAGAACAACTGCTTAACTCTACTGCAAAAATAGTCGGTCTACTTCCCTTAGTCCAGGCTGCAGACCCTGAGATGAAAAAATAGTGGGGAAGTGGAAGAAATCTATTTTAAGGTTAACATCTTAAAGCACAAATTCTCTTTCACCAGCCGAAAACTCTGACTTGGACCTAAAAAGACAAATCTACAAGATTTGATTTTTCGGTCTTCTCTACCTTCAAAAAATTTCACTTTAAAGAGACTGTTTAGGAATCCTAACAAGCTAACAATGTTCAGCATATTTTTATTGGCTTTGCAACACTTTCTAATAAAGTTCCAAATGCTGAAATGCCTTGCGTTGAAAACAAAAGGTTAGTTTAACTAATTTCACTGAACAAGCCTCACCTGAGATGTTCAACTTTGTCTAAATGTAGACACTTCAATCAGTGTTTACACTGAGAGCGGAGAGAAGGAGAATGAAGAGATAATAACTGCACCAAAAAAAAATGGTACAAAAAATCCTGAGAGTTTAAGCATACACAGAGCTGCTAAATTTGCTGAAGATCTTGCATTTGGCAGCTCTGAGAATTTGTATCTAACAGAAAATCTACCTGTTCTCATGTTGAATTTAACCACATGACATACTGTCATATTCTGTGCTTCTGTGTTTCACAGCTTTGCTGTCCCTTTACACTGAGGATTTTATTTCTGTTCTGGGTCTTCTGGGTGACTCTATATTCAAAATGACAGAAAAACCTACAAAGCATTTGATCTGTTGTGTAGCACCTAGCATTTGTTGTATCTATGGAAATCACATGCCTCAAATATCTAAATAAATAACAAAAAAAAATTTTAACTTAATTCAATACCTTCATCCCTTCCCTTCTTGTACATTAACAGATGAATTACTGTGGAGCTCCTTACAAGGATGTAAAATTTTAGCTTTGCAGCCAGCAAGGCTATTATGCACAACAGGGGTTAGTGTCTCACATGACAAACTTCTGCCTTGATTTCCAAGTGCTTTATAAGGCTGTCTGAATTACTCAACAGATAGGACACCTGAAGGAGGTCACTCTAATTACTCACTTCAGGGAACACATAAAGGCATCTGAAGAGCTTGCAGTTAGGTGGACTCTCATAAAAGAGCTGAGAGTCCCGACTGAATCACAGAATCACAGACAATTTAATCAGTACACGATATTAAACAGAAAAAGTTCTAGTAAAGACAACAGAAAATCCTATGGCACCACACTGTACAGGGTTTTTTGAGAAGATTCTATTACCTTACCAGCCGTTCTCGAACAATGATGTTTTTGTCATAATTGTGAATTAATCTTTTCACTTACCACTTTCATCTTGGTCATTTATTTTCTTATTAATAAAGGTAGTGTGCTACCCCCTACTTTTTTATAAATACAAAGACTAAAGTCTTATGAATTTGGGTCAAAATTAACGCTTTCCTATCTTTGCCTTTCTTGATGCGTTGTGAGCAGCGTTGCTTGAAGGACTTATACTCCAAATAATTTTTTTTGCAATCCTAACCCCAAAAACTTTTTAATTTAATATATCCTTTTTTTCCCTCTAGTTGCACATGCTAGTTACAAAAAAGACTTAGTAGCAAATCATTTAGATAAGAGTTAAAATCCATAAAAGACTAAAAAGCCATCTTGCTGTTGTGTCCTCTTTTCTTGCTTAAAACATTGCTATTCCACAGGAGCATGAAAGAGGAGCTTTGGGGAATGAAGCCCTTCCTACAATCACAGAAGAGGATCAGAACGGGTTATCAGCATCACTAACATGCATCTCAGTCCTGCCCTCTCATCCTTGTGTGACTGTGACTTCCTTAACCCACTGCCAGCTAGGTTAGCCAAATTAGCAAGAATTAACAAGAATTAACAAGTAGCAAGAACACACCCATCTGTTCCCTAGAAATGAGGATGAAATGCAAACATGCATGTTTCAGATAGATGAAAAAATGGCTATCAAACTATGATCACCTTCAGCCCCTGCAGACTGGGATCTGAGAGCAGTGGGAGGTCTCCTGTTGTTTTATAACAGTGCTAGAAAAAGCAGCAAAGAAGATGAGGTCTAACAAGCAGAGTGTAATTAACTGCATTGTGTGAAAGGACTGAGGAAAGAAGAGGGAGGAGAAGAAATGAAGAAATCTGCCTCTCAGTTGAAGATGCCCAATGCCAGTATGCTGGGATCTACTTGGTGGTAGATGCACACACGCTGCCTCTGGAATGGGGGCAGATCAGAGAGCCTGTCCTGTGTCTGGATTACTGCCCAGGGAGCCTGTGAGACTTTCTGTCTGAGCATCTGCTTAACGTGACCTCCAGGACATGCCCTAGATGGTGAAGCTCTAATTGGGGTAAGGGCTAATGACGGTGGTGGTGGCCCCAAGCTGGCACACAAGTGTGACCAGACTGCGCAGAGGGCCTGCTCCTCCAACAGGGATCAAGGTCAACCTCCAAGGCAGTGAGGAAAAACACAGGTGTGAGAAAAAACTTTGGGTCTCTAGGTGAGGTGGCCATGCAGGCTTACCTTACCGTCCCTTCCTCCAGCTCTGCCACCTGCATCGGCACTGCCCAGCTTTGCCCTGCTTCCCCAAGGTGGGGACGGGGCAGCAGTTGAAATTATATCAAGTTTTCCAATTTTCAAAACAATGTTGTAACAATGAGCTGTTGCTGCACCTGCTTCCTCAGCGCTGAGTGAGCGGCCGCAGCTCACCTCCCGCCACAAAGGGGGGCCTGCTCTGCGATGATTAACTCCAGGAGAACACAATAGTCAACATCTGAGCTGCCTGTGTGCCAAGGAGCATGTTTTCCTTGTTTATCTTGCACGGTAAGTTTCTAGCATTGCTTTTTTTACAAAGGCCATGCCTACTCCAGATTCCCAGACGGTGAGTCAGCCATGGTCCCGGGTGAACCTGTGGACCCACGTGGAAATTTCGCCCTGTGAGGAGTCAGGCAGGCTTGCCACCGGAGCACGTCGAGATTTTAAAAAATAAACCTGTTTCCTACCACCATGCTTTAGCCTCGGCCAGCATGTAAACAACTCGTAGAGGGCTGGCTCTCTGCACTAGCTGGGCTTCTCTTGCTCCCTGCCTATTTTTTCAGCCTCAGGCTGCAGCAGCAGCAGGGTGTCTGCTTTCCACTAGTGCTTGGCATTTTATCCTTGTGGTATAGAAGCATTATTACCCTATTTTATTTTTTAATCAAGGTTGAGTAATCTACGTACATTACAGGGCTGTCATTTTAATTCCTAAGCCTTCAAAGCTCTGAATCTGACGTAGAAGGTGCGGATGTGCTGTCTCCAGCAAAACACAACAAGAACAGGCTCCTCTGAGGTCATGAGCAGAGAGTTGGAAATTAAGCAGCCCTGAGGCTAAAGAAATTCAGAGGCAGTAGAAAGTTTTAGCTAGGCAAGAAAAAAGGCCAACATGTAAAGGGTGTACTACAAGGACGTTTGCATCCCACAGCATTTGCCATCCTAAGAAGTGGCTTGTTAGAAGTGAAGAACATCTAGGTGATATTTTGCACCACCTTCCCACTTTTCTAGCATATTGCAGTGAAATATGCAATTCCCTCTTGTTAAAACAGTGTGGAAAATGTTCTTTAAGGCCATCACATTGTGCTATGAAATGGGGAAGAGTTGTCATGAAAATGGAACTTATTATCACTACTAAAATGCCCTCAAAATGCCGTTTACATCTTACAAGTAACCTTTGTAAGATGCAAGGAACATCAGAGAGTGAGATTGTTTGTTCTTCTTCTTATGCTGTAGCGGGCTTTTGCTCTGTCCTTCATCCCTGGTATGTGTTATCTTCATAGCACTGCTATGTTATGAATCTAACTGTGTGCAACACTGAGTAAGCCAAATCTGGGTATCAGTGCCACCTCTGTGTCTGTGATCCTGCTGTAGTGCCATCCCATGAAATCCAGCTCAGGTCTATTCAGTGCTACTCGGCCTCAGTGTCCTTCTACCTTTGTTCTCTGACCCCTTGTTTATCTTTTCAGACCTTGCCCTGTGCTATGAGGTGGGTTGAAGAAAGTGGTGATGTGGTAGGAATAGATCCATGGGGATATGAAGGGCTAGGGTGCCTGGGAGAAGGGTGATTTAAAGGAACCAACCTCCTTGGGGCGTCCATGCATTTCGGAGTCCCACCACTCACATTTTCTGACCTATCTTCTCTTACCACCTCCTCCCCAAAGCTACCTAAATGCTACGCTGGCTTCTATGCCAGGATGTCTTGCTTTATGGATCTGGCTCTCGTTTGAATTTCATGGAAGTCAAAGTGGCAGGAGAAATGTTCCTACCGTAACTCCTATGGGCATTGAATGGCAGATTTCCTACTCCATAGTTTAGAGGGAAGCTGTGGTGACCAAGCTTGTGTAGCATTTAAATTATTGTTTGTTGATTTACCCTCCTTCTAATTCCACAAGAGTTTAATAACTCCTATTTATTAAAGAACTAACTATAATGAAAGTTTTGTCTGAGCTCAGTGAAATTCTTTTGGTTTCTTTCCACCATCTCCTCTCACAGGCAAGGTTAGTCCAGACCTTGGTGAAAGGTGTGAGCTGCAGGCTGGGAATGCCAGAGATTTTCTACATAATGCCCACAAAGTTTCTGAGACTGATTATGTCATAGCTTGTTTTTAAATAATGTCAAAATGGAACAAAATCAAGCCTGCAGTCCACATACTGAGCCCTTCTTTGCAAACAGAGGACCTTTATGGAGAAGCCAGCATTAATGGCACAGTATCACAAGTGTCCAGCAACTTGTGTGATGGGCATACAGATCACCCAAGGTTTCCCCTGTAGAAAATCATGATTTCCATCTCCGAGTTTCATTCACCCCAGAAGTTTTTAATTTTATAAATGAAATATGGTTTAATTTGAAGTCATGGTATAGAGCCTAGCTTGTTGAATGTCTGTTTTTAGAAAGCATTGGTAACATATGTGGGATAGTGGAGTTTTGTTTTGGTTATAGGTTTTATGGAGGATTTTTTTTCTTGACAAGTACAGCAACACAAGCTGGATGGATTAGAGCACCTCAGACATGTCATCGTTTATATTGTCATGGACTGTCACAATGATTGGTGTTGAGAAAGGATGTGATGAAATGTTTATGTGGAAAGCTAATCATTGTTTTGTATTTTTTATTGACACTTTGCATGGTATATGCTCTGCTGTTTCTAGGGGGGTGGGAGAGTGGGTTATTTCGCTTTTAACTGTCTAGCTCTTATAGTTGGTCTGATTTCTGCTCTTGCTACAAACTTTGGGCATTTTACCACGCTGGGGAGCAGGCCTGGAGCCAATATATCTACGAATGCAATAACAGAAGCCCCAAGACTACAGTGAGCTCTGAGCAGGAGGAATTCCATCTCCATATATGAGATCTTGCTCTGCTGCAAAGCATGTCAGCATTAAGCCAGATTTTGTGCAGAGCAACTATATAAGAGCAAAGGTTCTTTAATTTTGAGGTACTGCTTTAATACTACTATGTCGGATGCAGTTTTCCTGTCTGGGAAGCACATCTGGGCTCTTGGTAGAGTTTGCCTCACTGAACAGTGGCATTAAGCTCTAGCTCCACCTCTTTTCCTTGGAGTAAAAAATTTTCTACAGTCTCCACTATGAATTCAAGGGTTAAGGACCAGCAAACCACTGGGCCTATACTAAACTCAAAGAAAACATAAAGGACATATATTTTATTTATAGAAAAAAGTGTAATTGCGTTTTTTCCCCCATGCCAATCTGATCCCAAATTGGATGCACTCCATGTTAAAGAAAGGCGAGGGAGTGTTTTAAAAACAGCTAGAGTAATGACACTCATCCCAGACAGAGATCTGTTATCCCAGATATGGTACCACACAAAAACCCAACCTGATTTCCCAGTGTTGCTCCTTCACCCATCTCACCTGGTCAGCCATGCCAGCAAATCCACTAATCAGAGGATGCAGGAGCAGCCTCGTAGGCTTGGGAGGGTGAATTTTCTTTACAGCATTTGGCTGGAGGGATGATGCTTGCTCTAAATACTTTTTTTCACAGAAGGCTGTTAAGGCAGTCCCTGGGGTGTGAGAAAACAGGAGGTGAAACCAAGCACAAAGGAACAATAACAACTGCACACAGCTTCTGCCTCCTTTCACGGCGAAGAATTGGGGGGGGGGCGGAAAGGAAAAAGTGCTTGACTTTCACATAACTTCCACCTCCCGGCTTTCCCTCAGCAGTTCCCCAGGCAGTGAGAAGGCTGAATTTAAAATGGAGGTTAAGAGATGCCCTGGAGCATATTTAAGCCTTGTTATTTGTTCTTGTGAAGATTTGTACTTTGTAACATGTAAGAAGCAGTGGACATATTATTGGCCTCTCTCTTCCCCCATCTCCTCCTACATTAAGGGGATACCGCTTCAGATACATGCCATTTTATACCTAGGAAAGAAGTAGGGGTTGAAATTTTGCCTTCATCAAGCACAGAGAGGTCAGACAAGTCTGTGACTTAATGGCCAGGATTAGTGGAAACATTACCTAAAATAATGGTTTTGTAAAACCCACTTATTAAAGGATAGATGCCTGCAACTGAGACATTGTCGAAGATTAGACTCCAACACTGATGCATCCTGCTGTGAGGAAGCAGCGGGATGACAATCAGGAGAGTGAGCTGGCAATGAGGACAAGCCATGTCACAACAATATTCCTGTAAGTTAGTTTGTCCAGCTAGCCTGAAGCTTTAGACAAAGCAGCCTTCTTTGATAAAACAAAAAAGTCAACTTTTTTAAAAACAAATTACGCAGTATTTCTTCATAACATCTTCCTAATATAAATGAAAGTAAGCATTTTTTCATAGGTACAGTTTCTCACTAGCCATCTTGGCATAGAGTAGCTCTCTATGTCCACTTTGTTTTGATAAGTCTACATGGGTATAATTTTTCACATCTGGGGTTTAGATTTCTGAATGTATGTGTATAGAAATTATATTTAGAGCCTAGACTAAAATTCAGCATTAAAGGAGGAAAAAAATGTTCCAGCTGCATTTTCTCCTCTGTCCCACCTATTCAATTGCACTGCTCAGATAGTGAGAACTTTTGCTCAGTGAGTTACTCACTCCTTGCTGTATCTTTGCTTCCAGGGAGACGGACCTGGTGCAGACCTCAGGTGCACTGATCCCCAAAATAATATTAATTTATTTACAAATAAATTTTGCACCATTTATAATTTCTCTGTCATGTTTAGCCCTAGTTTAGCAGATGAAAGGGATTTACAAGCATGACACAGTGAAGGAAACACAGCTGTCCGCCAAGATTTTCCTTTGTGCATGACTCTGAGGATGAGTAACACTTGGAAGCATAGTGACAAATACAGAAGGCTACCTGAAGAGTGTGCAATTATGTTAGCAACAAGGGATATGCTATAGATGAGGCAGAGTTTTGTAATTAACTTTTTATGGCATAATGTAAAACAGAGAAAGAATTTTTAAGATACAACATTTTATTTAGTTACCATGTTACCCACCAGAACCTCCTAATCAAATAGCAGCATGCTGAAGTTCCCAAAGGAAGAGTAACGCTATGTGTCTCCAAGCATATGTCTCCGTGCTCACTGGATTAAATTTGGCAATTACAAAGAAATACTTTGGCTTCAGTGATGGCTCTGATACTGGAGAGATTGGCACAGCACTTAGGAAAATCATGAGGAGTTGTAAATCCTTCTCTAACATGTGTTCATGGATAAGAGTGTTCTTTGGTTTGAGTATCTAAGGCTCAAAATCCAGAAACAGTTGCCATGTTTCTTGATGAGGTTGGAGTCACGAAACATAGATTAAATTTCCAGCATGCTCTTCTGCCAAGGCACTTTGCTAAGTATGAAGCGAGGATAAACTCCCCAATATACTGTGATATGCCTCTGAGTTGTCCAGGACAGGAAGTGTTTAGGTGGCCTTGGGAACACCTGGTGCTAAGAACTTTTTGTAAAAGTGTGCATTTCTGTGGGAACTGCTTCTCCTTTTTAGCTAATGCAACAATCAGCAAAGACATGAACTGAATATCCAGCTCATTCAGACTAACACCTCATTTGTCTATTATGTTAAAGATATCTCCCACTTTTATGATTCAATTTAGGAGATAATTTCAATGAAATTGAACGTTGTGACTGGATAATAGACAGCTGCTAAAAGATAAATGTTGAAGAGAAGAGCTATATTTTCAGAGGAAAAAAATGTTTTTTTAAATGATGAAAAATTGGTTCCCTTACAGGTATTACTATTATACCACCTGAGATAATATTATTTGTGCAAGGTGATAAATTATTTTCTTCTATCCATAATAAGTGAATAGAAGATACTTGTTTTTATAATTTATTTTGTTTGATTAAAATCCTACATTCTGTTAGCCAAAAAGTGGAGCAAGTCACTGAAGACTTAGTCTGTATCAGACATTATAATCACCCTGCTTCCTCCTCTTTTATAGTTAATTATACAAAAGTCATACAGACCAATATCTTGAACTATCTGAACCAGGGAATCAGATATGTTCAGTTCAGGATCTGGACAAGACTTTTGATGGCTAACACTGTGTTTATATGGTATACTTGCTGCAAAGATTGTATTAAAGGAAAAGTAAGTTTAAACACCAAGAAGTGGGGTTTTAAATTTCCAATACTTAAAACAAAAAAAAAAATTAAATAGATCTGGAAAATTTAATTCAGACCCTTTCTGCACCATGAGTCTGTGTTTTGTTTTGTATTATGACAACTTGACCTCACATTGTCATTTGCCATCTTTTCTCCTTTCCCTTTCTCTCCCTCTCTTATTTGTCTCCCCTTTTGTTTTTTCCCCTGGACTAATTTATCATTCCATCTTTGCTTCCTTTCTTTCTTCCTCATCCTTTAGTGTTTGTTACAGGAGGCACAAAGAGTCTCCAGGGTCTCAGTTCTCATGTCTAAGCCCTATCATAGCCAAACAGCAAAATGGCAGATCCACATTAGCTTCTGCCTCCCTCTCTTGTGGGTACCCAGTCAGTTTGTTGCTATATTAAAAAAAAAAAAAAAAAAAAAGGAAAATATAGACATCAGTTAAGAATTTTAAAAGAAGGTAAGATGCTTAGTGGTTTTTGTGGGTGAATCTGACAGATTTTATCAAGCCTTGGGGAACCAATGATTTATTATTTATTATATGAGGCAAGGCAAAGGCAAATGAAACCACAGCCACTGTATATGAATAGAAGAATCTGTATTTACAGATTCATATGCACATGTAAACATATTAGCTAACAGCACACACAGTTTCAGAGCTAATCTGCAGGACAGGCTTCCGGAGTGCCTGCTTTCCTACGTGCACTCACAGGATATTTTATCATTGTCCTCACAGGCACTGCTTGTTTTGTGACGGGTAACTGGTTGTCGGTTGACATTATCTATTGTGAAAGCAATCTTAAAAGCATTGGAAACCAATTCTGAGCTGCCTTAACCCACCAAGAGTTGATCATGCATTGGAAGAATATCTTGGATTAATGCTTGTAGGGTCACATGCAAATAGGACACACTTGCAGGAGGGGAGGTGGTTATTCTCACACTGCTTGTGGAACTGATATCACAGAATCACATAGTCTCTGCATGACTGGGTTAGAAGGGGCCTCTGGAGATCATCTTGTCCAAACCCCTGTTATGGGAGCTTCACCTAGAGGAGGTTGTACAGGTCATGTACCAGGAGCCCAGGACCATTAATTATAGCTACCTGTATTAATTGCAGGCAAAGATGGAATGATATCCTTCATGGCTGCACTAAAGGCAGGGCTCCCTGGTAGACTCCAGGAGTCCTTTTTTCAAGGATAGACCCAGTGCAGATGGTCATTCTGTTTCCTGAACAGCTGCACTGGGCACAGGGCCATCACAAACGGCCTACTGTCATGATAAAGCAGCTAATGGGCTGTGCTACATGTCAGAGAAATGAGCTTTGCAGTGAAAGCATTGCTATTTCCAGGAGCTGTACAATGCAACAAAAGTGTTGTGTCTCTTTGAAGTAATAGTTGCTTCTTAAGAAATGGCATAAGACCACACCTGTAAATTAGCAGTTCTCTGGCAGCCATACTTCAGCGGCTTCATCTTTGGGCAAAGTCATGGCTTCGATGAACTAGCAAAACTGAACTTGGCTTCCATTTGTCAGATTTCTGGCCCACTTTCAAGTATCACTCAAGGTAGCATGGTCTGGAAGATGATGTGGTCCTCCTGGTCTCTCAGTTTTAATCCTGATTCGTTTGTTTGGTTTTTTTTTAACATTCTTTCACAATCTCTCTGGTAACATCTTGTTTTAGAGGAAGGTATTCTGTTGTGGGTGTTGATGTCAGCACTTTACAGATATTGAAGGAATGCTGTGACTTCTAAACAACCCTTACTGGGATGGCCACTGAAGGATTAAAGGGTACGTAACATCCCAAAGCCAGCCAGTCTTGCATGCCACACAGAGGCACCCAGATGTCCTGAAGTTGCCCTAGGAATCTGAAGCACCAACAGGAGGAATCACTCACTCCAAGTTTGGGGTTCTACAACTGGGACAGAACTTGAAAGGATCCTAAGAACAAGGAGAATCTTGGGACTCAAAAATGTAACAGGCAGAGCTGTTACACAAGTAACACAAGTAGCAATTTTGCCTCCACTCTAAAAGTATAAAACCACATTTTTGAGTATGTTGTGGTCAGCTATGACATAGCTGTGCATGGAGTTACATTGACAGGAACAAATGGAAGTATTGCCTACATTGGACACTTCACAGAATCATGCAACATTCTGATTGGAAAGATGCCATAAGGATCATCAAAATCCATCTCCTGGCCCTGCACATGACAGACGCAAGAATCACACCTTGTCCTGAGAGTGTTGTCCAAGCGTTCCTTCCAAACTTCACTTCAAGGCAGCTACTAAAATATTTACAGGCGTGCCACATTAATGGTTTTTCACCTTAATTAGAAAAGTATCCTGTAATAGTATGAATAAACTGTAACAGCACCTGTTGCTTTCAAATTCTCCACATAGTATGAGATTTTGCTAGGTATGGACTTGCCTTTGTGTTAAACACCATCATACCTTGAAGACCATGTAGATATTTGGTTGCCTTCTCAGCCAATCAGTTAAACAGAAGCACTCTGTGCCTGATGGCAGTCATATACTCGACGAAAGGAAAAAAGAAAGACTGCAGATGTTTACTTCCTTTCATTTGTGTTAGGTTTACCTGGCCTGCTTGGGATGGTTAGTATTTGTTCTTTGGGAATATTTCAATTAAAAATCAGACTGCAGAAAAAATTGTTTGCTACCAAAATACAAAGCAGGTTTTTCTGAGCATTTACAATAATAATAGTAATAATAGTAATAACAATAACAACAACAATAATAATAATAATAATAATAAACAGTATTATGAATGTTGGTATGACAACTTGGAAAAGTACACTTGAGTGTTTCTCAGTACTATCAGGGCTTATGGACAGACATCATAAGCCTTCAGTAAAAAAATCTTAAAATACATAAACAAGTAAATCAGTGGAAAGATATATACAGCTTGTCCTTTTCATAATTTTTGCATAAGGAGTCAGCTCTAATACAAATATTTCATTTGTGGCTGCATCCAGTGGGTCCCACATGCTGTGCACACAGTACAAAAGGTAAATTCAGAATTAAAAAATCTACCATATTTCCCCCATGATTTGAGATTTTATGGCATTTGTTTTCTCAATATGTTTACATTCTTTGACAATCTTTAATGGCTATATAATTTCATATGGATATAATAAGATGTCTAAGCATTTATGAAAATATTCTGATTCTTATGAAAAGAAAATAATGTGTAATTTACTAAAGAACACCAAAGGGAAGTGGCAATCTCAGTCAGAGTTTGAAAATTATTAATAAAAAAAAGTCTTTGGAGATTGAAAGCACCTTTGTCAGTAAAGGGGCTTAATGTTTTTGTTTCTTCTTCAGTGCAGTGAAAGTGAATTATTTCTATGGGGAATATTCTTAATTCAGTACTGCATATTCTATTACCTAAACCAATAGTGGTTTTTAATGCAATGCAGCCAAGATATTCATAGGACCTAAATTTTTTCATAAAGTTTTCTGCAAAGAAACAAAATTATGAGAAATGAATAATTCATATGTTTCACAGGGAAAGGGACACATTTCATTTACTTGTAAAAGTAAAAAAGAAGGTATGTTGTAAAGTAGCCTGTGTAATATTGGATCAAATTTAGAGTTAATAAAAAATGGTGTAAATTACAGGCCTAAGGTTCAGGAAAGAAAACCACTGAAACTGACAGAAAAAGCATCTTTGAGGTCTGCTATAGATAAAGGAGAAAACTAGAGTACATGGTTTAGAAAGTTTTCTTAAAATATTTTCCGTCAATAAGAACAGTGAACTCTCTTTTAGAAATATGTATACCGATATTACTCCTTATCCACTTCAATCCATCAAAATGGTTCTGTAACTACAAAATTTTTAAGAAGATATTATATTTCACTATCTACAGAATTGGATGTTTTCAGTTCTTTTATATTGTAGATTTAGATACTGAGTTTACAATTGTTCCTTAATATTGTATTAGGTTAAGTGGTCAGTGAATAATAGAATAAATGAAGATGGAAGGGAACTCTCAGTATCAGCCAGTCCAACCCCCTGCTCCATGCAGAGCTGTCTTTAAAGTTAGAGTAGGTTGTTCAGGGCTTTTTTCAGCTGAGCTTTGAAATTATCCAAGGATGGAGACTCCACAGCCTCTATGGCAAAATCTTGACGATATCATAGTAGTATTCCAAGACACTTTTTTTTTTTTAATATCTGGAATTTGTAGATGAAGTCTGACTTTAAATCCTGTTTACATGCCACCTAGAGCGTACAACTCATGAATTTCTTGCTCTTATGTCAGTATGTCGAATGTATTCCAGGTATTTTCTGTATTTTAATGGTGTGTATGTGAAAGACACAAAAACAGACAAAAAATATAATCCCCTTAGGAAGCCTTTGTGTACAGCAATATAATGCAGAATTTATAGCTGTAATGATGAATACCTTTGTTATTGTTTGAAAGTGTTTATAATTATTAATATAATAACTATGCTAAGTATTACTCTTATGGAATAAGTATATTAGTTTAAGTCCTTCTCATCTTCCTAAAGTAGTAATTAACATTTAATTTCAATAGGCAGTTTAGCAGAAAATGTTAATTTTTCATTATTTTTCTTTTTTTCCCTAAAAGAAAGTGAAAAATCCTTTTTCTCCCAGAAGAATCCATGAACACTACAAATCTGGGAGATTACGAGTCCCTTATTTGTCTAAACTCACTTAAATTAACAGAGCTTGTCTCACCAATTTGTAAGTGATGAAGAGGAATCTAGGTTATTCCTTGAAAAACAGTATTTTTGATATTATTTTAAAAAATATCTTTATCTTTGAAAAATGGTGTCCATTATTGTAGAAAAAGATTTAGCAAGTCTGTTTTGGAGGTGAGGAGGGAAGTCAAACCAAATCACGATATGTTCTATAGGTACAGATGAGAAGCTAAAGCCTAAGGAGTGGTGCTGTGGATTTTTATTTTATTCAGGATGGAGAAGATATTGCATCAGCTAGTCTTCCTCCTGCTGAAAATATCAAGTGCAGAGAAGGTGATGAGTTTGGTTGTTAGTATGCATCCTAAATTCAATAAGAAGGATTAAAATGCACTTTGATGTGCATGCAGAGCATGTATCGCCTACTAACAAGCAATAGAGTCTGAGCACTCTTGCTGCTGCCAGGGTAGGCCAGGGTTACACTGGTCTCCACCTAAGAAAGAATTTAACTTGACAGTGGTGGATTTGGTTTTTCTGGTTTGATTGTGGTTGGTTTTGTTTGTTTAGTTGGTTTGTTTGTTGACTGGGAAGCCTTTTTTGCTTGTGTTGTTTTTTTTAAATTTTAAAGCTGCTCCATTACTGTGAAAGCCTAATGGACTTCTTATCTTCTCAAATAGCCAGAGTATGTGATGTTATCCATTGTGACAATGTTATTAATTCACAGTAACAATAAACCATGACTATCTGTTGTGCATGCTGCGTGCTGAAATTTATATTACTATATTAGTTATTAATGTGGGATTTTTATCTGCCTTCCTTTGTTGTTTTTTCAAACAGCTTTTCATGAAAATTTCAAGTGTCTCCTACCCAGTAATAAGTAAAAACTCCTTTTTTTCTTATCATATATAGTGTAAGGAATGGTCTGTCCTTCTTCCTTCTTTCGTTTCAATGACTACAATTGTTACTTGAAAACTCTATTCACCTTCTTTTGAGAAACCACATAAAAATACAAAATCCCTTAAAAATGAAGAAGTTCATGGTAAAGAGACAGACCAAGATGGTGTTTATCTATTGACAATAGCATGATCCATTCTGCTAAGTAGAAATTTTAATTATATATCTTTCTGCCTGTATTTAGAAAGACTTGACCCAACCCCAACCTTTGCTTCAGTTTCCCAAAGGATGGATTTTCTTTATCCTCATTTCAGTAACTACACAAACTATCCAGCCTGGTCTGTAACAAGGGAAGAAGTTCCCTTGTACTGGTGCTATGAAAATGAATTTGAAAGAAGTGGCCATACAGTTGCTGTGAATTGTCCTCTATTCATGTGGGATAGAGCTCCCAGATTTCCATCTGAGATTTTCTAGGGAAAAAATAGGTCCCAGGAGCTCCTGGGGGGGAAAAAAATCTGGTTTATCTACAACATATGCAACCCACCATGGCTTATGCTATGGAAACAATATGCTCATTCCCATTAAGAACAGTGCATGTCAAACAGACTGGACCTACTGTGCAGATGAACCATTTGACAAGATGATTTGAATGCAGAGTTTAGCATAATAAAACCATATAAATATTTGCTATCTGGAAAACATAGCACAGTCATCCACTTTCACTCAAAGGATGCAAAATGAAGTCTCTCATGTTGGACAGGAAAGAAGGTATTTTTTACCACAGAATATCATCCCACTGATCTCTTTGTGAAGATACTTGCAAAAATCACACTGGTGTCAATTACAGACACAATTATCTGTGTATTGCCTTCACAAGAGGAATGTGAGCACATTTGCACTAATTAAGCCAGTAGCGGTGATGAAAAAAGATATGTGTGTTCCTTCCAATGTAATAATATCAATATCCAATATACAGAGGTAAATTCATTGGAGTACAGGGGTCATTCCTGTTACCAAAAGTTTGTTATTCTTTGTGTTGGTGGTTGTTTTGTTGTTTGGTGGTTTTTCTTCCCCGACAAAGATATTACATTTTTAAACAAAAAGAAAATGTACAGAGTAATTTTTCCTACAATCCCCCCAAAGGATTTCCATAAGAAAACCAAAAGTTTAAGGGAAAATTACCTGAGTAACCTTCATTATTCTGCCAGCTACCCTTACTGTGGCAAACAGTAAATGCCAGTATGCACTTTAGCAATAACATAATATGTTATTGATTATTAAAATTCCATGAGCAGGGGAAAACTCTATGCTGAATTATACTCTTCACTGTAAATTTCAGGAAGATTTATAATGTTTCCCTACACTCAATCAAAACCAGCTGATTATGACTATACAACAATAAAGAGCCAGGCACTAAAAATATTTTAACAGCAGTTTATACTCCAATTTAAAAAATCAATAATATTTTCAAGTACTCAATGTATTAATTACGGTATGGCTTCTTCTCTTTACAAGGGTTTGAGAGATAGCACAGTTCAGAATGCAGCCTGTCAGACTTCTTGGGTTTGGAGGAGGAGGGAAGCAGGGCATTTCTTAGTAAAACTTGGCATCTCCCTGAATTTAACTAGAGTTATACATCTCTGCCACACATATAATCCTTTTGAGGAACTCTCTAGAAATACAGTCCCAAGACCAGGAAGGGGAGGGAGTTCCTTTTCTGCACAGTACAGCTGCCACAGATTCTGCTGTTGGTAGGGAGCAGCCTCTGTCACTCACCAGCCCACTGCATTGTGTGATCTTGTATGAGCAGGGACTCTTGTATGAAAGCAGGTAAAGTGCAGAGAAAACCAATATCTCTCAACTGTGTCTTAACTAAGATGACTTATTTCTCTGGGGAAAAAAATTGCATATATGCATACATAAATGTATCTGGAGCTGGCATAAAAATGCGTGGGAAGGGATAAAACATACTCCTATTTTATTACCTTCTGCTACTGGGAAGTCATTCCTTTGACTCTTTAGCACTTATGTACAAGTGGATGTGCCTTTTACCTTCTGAAGCACCTTTTTGCTACAGAAAGGTTTCTTGAATTTTTTTCTGGAGTTCAAATTCTGTTGACTATTTGATAATTTGTTGTGTTAGATCAGATGTATTTAGATCCTTAATTTTCAGGAAAATCATGAGTGAGTGGATGACCTCTGTCTATTCACCATCAAACTTGTGTCTGTTAAGCTGTGATTGCTTGTTGCTGCATATCCACAAAGCCACAGCATGTCATTTTACTTCTGTGTTTTCACTTGCTCAGCATATCCTCTCCCGATACCTAAATTTAGAGTCCGTAACAATTTATTCCTCAGCTTGTATCACTGACAGGGTAAGATGGTTCTGTGGTGATATTCTCTCTGATATGCAGAACACTGCACAAGACAGAAAGTCATTAATGTATTAAACTTAACAAGGTGACAATTAATGGAGAACATTAATGGCTTTTTGGATGTGCTTCAAGTTTACATTTAAAATATGAGCGTAAATCCTTTTGCAATCCAAATTGTTCTCTGTATAAGTTTCCTAATTGGGACTGAGAGCTACTAATGATAATGACCTGATATCAAGTCACTCATGCCAGGTTTGATTTTTAAAGGGGTGAGCACTCTGCACCAATTTCTGCAAGTGCTTCTTGTACACAGGCCTAACTTTAAGCCACACGAATAATTCCATTTAGACAAAGGTCTCTCTTGTGCTCTCAGGTTGAACACATACTTTGCTGCTTTTGCAGGAGCATGCAGCTCTTTCAGTAGTTTTTCACCCACAACAATTTAATCATCTTATTCAATATCTTGTTGCTCGGCTCCTAGAGATGTCAGTTAGACCAAAGACTCCTCTAAAGCTTCTTTCTCTTTCTGCCTGCTTAACTAAAGCTCCATTTTTTCAAACTGCTGAAACTGCTGCTGTGCCAAAAAATGTGTTTTGGATTAACTTGACATTATTTAAAATCTACTTCCTTTCAGCAAGTTAGGAGACGCCCAAAGAAGCCATGCTGAAAACTAAGTAGGGATTTTGCATCAGGTTTAAATTATACACATATATCCAAACAAGTTTCTTGAGTTTCCCTGTTATCACACATCACCTCAACCATGTCTGTCCTGAAGTGGGATCGCACAAGGAGAAAGGACTCACAGGCCCACTGTTTCTGTGTGTTTTCTCTTAAATATGGGACATACATTACATAATAAATCTAAACCTAAATTTGTTTTGTTGTAATTTAGGTGTAGTCAAATTATTTTGAATTTGCCATGATAATTAATCCACATCTGCCCATTACAGTGATCAAACTGAAAAACTTCCAGTATTGCCAAACTGTGGCAGCTGCTTCACGTCTCATAAAATACTTCCAGGACCCATTTCTGCCACATTCATGCCAGTTTCTCATGTATACAAATCATATATTTCATCATGTGATTATGTAAGCATTAGTAATGACATCACTAACAGGGGAGCAGGTGGCCAAACTTAGTGCAAACTCAGCTATGGGAGTTTGACCTAGTGAGATCTAGTTTATCTGAAGTTTGGTTTATGAATGTTCTGGTAAGACTGCTAACCAAGCTCTGCACATACAAATCATACATCTGTGGCCTTCTGCCTCCTATGGTGAAAAGGAACATAGACCACAGCACAGAAAATCAGTTTAGGAAAGTTCTTTGCAACAAAAATGCATTCTTGCTTAAGAGTGTCTAGCATCCTCTGCCCAACCCAAAACCACAGAGGCCAAGTGACAAGTAAGTCTCTCTCTCTAAAGCCATAATGAAGGGCTATATTAACAAGGCAATAAAAAACCCACGACTTGTAATAAATTAACTGCTTGGTTTTCTCAGGGAAAACAAAATATTCTCCTCTGTTTCAGCCCATTCCACCCTCTGCACTGAAATGGTCCCAAGGGCTTGCAGTTGCTTGGTCCTCTGGAGAAGCTGATCTCTCCTTGTAGGAGGTCTGTGGAGGATGGTGCCCACCCATGGTATGAAATATGCATCGGCTGTCCTCTCCACCCATCCGTGGTGTTGCAACAAGGAGCCCAGAAATCCTATGTAATACTTCCCTGTTTGTTTGTAATTTCTTTCTATTTCTACAGAAACAGAATGTTAACATCATCCTTGCAAATATAAGAGAGAATCAGGCTGAAGTATGACATTCCCTTCCACACAGTCATTTTATAGTGGCTCCACATTAGCAGGATCCTAAAAAGCACCAGATATGAAGTTCATATTCTCATGCTGTTGGTTAACTGTTTACTATATATCCAATCCAGCAGAGTGAGCCTCATAACAGGGGATTTCTTGTTGTAAAGATGTGTGCATGCACACTCACATGTACTTGTGCACCAATATAAGGTGTGCATGTGTGTGCTGAAGAGCTCCCTGTGATGTTTAACTGTGCATTTGCTGGAGTAAATGATGCTCACACAGTTCCAGAGCAGATGTAAGTTACTCATATCCTGTGCTTTCTTATCTGCAAACCAGATTTACTATAAAAATATGTGCAGTATGAGATGGTGATTTTTAGCTTATCTATTTATCTCTACTGGATCACGGATTTTTACCTTGCTGTACTTTTTTGTGGGCCTCCTGGTAGAAGATTCATTACCATTCACTGAGATGATAAACAGTTTCTATTCTCCAGTCCTGTTACCAATTTCTCTTCTATTTTTTAGTAAATTATTTTTTATTCATTGATAATCAGCTTCATAAAACCAATTTTGCATAAGCAGCACAATAAAATGAGATACTCACTAGAAAAAAATTTACAAGAAATATCTGTTCCCTGCCCCTGCCCTTTGATGGGTTTTCTTCCTATCTCAAGGAAACATTTTGAAACCAAGTCCTTTATCCTAGCTGCCCGTCAGCTAGATCCAGATGCACCCATCTATCTATCTGTCTGGCTAGCTAGCTAGCTTTTTATCTCACTGGAATATTTTTCCTTGGATAGTTTATTTTCTCGGCAGTAATTTGCAACATCTGAGACAAAGTGAATATACGGTTAAACATCCTGTTATCCAAACTTTCCCATAAAAGGACACACTGGGAAGTTTTCTTTAAATGTTCAGATCATTGATACTTCATATTCTCTGAAAAAGAAAAGAAAAAAAGAAAAAAAGCAAGTGAAAAATGAACAAGTCATGGATTTTCAGTGTTCTAATGACTTATACTAATGTATTCCTTCATCTAAATACAGATTTCTATTTAAAATTCAGTATGCAGGGGTATTATGAATTCTAGCTTAATAGATTCCAAATAATTGCCCTTTAGAAATGATGAATAGCTGTTTAAAGCCACTGATAAGAATATACTATTTCTCCCCTAACAATGGACCTTCCACATTTACTGTATCATATATGCTTGAAATTAGTTTATTAATTTTTTTATTGATATGCAAACTACAAGGTGATGGCAGATGGCAAATAACCCCTCACTCTAACACCAAAACCCTCCAAAAAAAGCCTTGTCTCTGCTACACTTCTTGTAGGGGGACAAAAAGGAGAGATAAGAAGATAGCTTTTATATGGAAGGCAGGCCACTGAAATGCAGATGATGCCATTCTCTCTTGTACTCTGTTTTCAGATTTGCTGGCATAAAAAGAATGAGATATAAGGTTGAATTAATGACCAGATTTTGCAAAACTGCAATTCAAGATGCTTTCTCTGTGCTGTTCATGCTATCTCTGACTGGCCTTTAAAACATCTATTCTAGACTTGCTCCTTCATTTAAAAGACAAGCATCCAGAAATACTGAAATTAAAAATACATTATTCATATATTAAGTATAGAAATGACCTGACACAAAAATTTCACTTATAGAGCTGATAGTTTCTGCATAACATATGAAACCCTTTGAAAACACCAAACAAAATAGATAAGGGCATCTGCAGATGAATTCGCAGTTGGCATACAACATGACACCGGAAGTTGCAGAGGTTGCATGTGTTTTGTGTGCTAAACATACCTGCTGAACCTATAGGCAGCACTTGATAAAATATATACAAAATGTGAATCTCTTAGAAAACTAACATCTTTTTGCTTAAAATCTTGGTGGAAGGTATGTGTTCTGAAGCATTATCTCAAATATTTAAGGAGATTTACAAAGACAGTGGACACTGACAATAGTGTTTTTATCAAATAAGGAGGTAATGCTGAAGTTACAGTATAGTGTCATATATAACTAAATGGTTTTTCATTGTATAATGGTTGGGTTATACCAAGCTTTTAGATTACAAGAAAAAAAAAACCATAGATGCGAAGTGCATATATATGTTTATATTGCATTAAGAAACCAGTATTTCCTATTATGTGCATATTGTGCAATGCAACATCCTTATACTAGTGCTCCCTCGCTCTCTCTGCCCATATGTGACAGCATGTATTTGCAGTGCTGTACAGAGAATTCATCTCTGCTAAATTTTTTCTGTTAGAAAAATATTTTCCAGTGCACTTATCTGCTAAAGCTAACAGCAAAAAGAAAATGTCTTCATTCTTTCCTAGGGGTTAGAAAGTTACTGTATTGTAAAAATTTGTTCTACTTTTTCACTGTCATGTTTCCTACCTACAAGCAACATAAATTTCCAATTAATTTGTCTTGGCAAAGTTAGCAGTGCCACAAGAGGTCCTAAAAGTGGGTTAAAGCAGTTTTATATCTTAACTGTAGTTGCATCTATAATGCTTGGCTCTGGTCCCTTTAGCCTTTTATTTTTTTTCTATAGGATCAGGGCAGTTACCCCCATCTCAAGGTCTTTTCTTCCTCCCTCTGGGATAGGCTGCCTTCTCCACACACCACTGGTACCCAGAAAAGAATGGTTCTTCTGTTTGTCTGGCCGACTGCATATTGCATCCATTGCTCCATTCAGCCTGTCTTTTCAGGTCTGGTAGCTGCTGTACAACTTCGCTTTTGTGCTCCACTGCTAGGCCTTTTCTGAAGCCAGACGCTTTTTGAAAAGAGGGTATATTTGCATAAACAATACCAAGTGAGGAGGTCTGCTGGAAAGAAAATCAAAATTCAGCTGAGCGAATCTTCCTGAACAACTCATTTCTTGCAACCAACACCTCCTATCGTTACCATCTGTGTACTAAATTATGGCCGAAAACGTGTGCCGCTCTCTCTTTTCACTTGCTCTTGTGTACAGATTCCTCATATCAGCTGAAGTATATTTTGTTTTCAAATTTAGTCTGAACAGAGATCCTTAAACAGAATTCAGTATATGGAATGAGGAAAATATGGTTCTGTTAAATAAGGAACAGAAGGCCAGCCATGCATCAGCTAGCTTGCAACCCAGATTGGATTTGTACTGAAGGCTCATCAAAATGCATATCTGAAACAAGATCTACCCATCAGCTTGCTGAGATTTCATGTCAGTGATGGCAGGGCAGCTTTATCAGAACAGTGCAGGGAGAAGACGGCTTACTGCTGTGGCTGATAGCTGAAGGAATCATTCTGGAAAATATGTGTGCTTAAATTAAATCTCGAGTGGCTTAAGATATTGGATACACCGAGCGCATGTGTGTTTGTATCTACATAAACACAAAAATAAAGAGTTCATACATATGTATACATGAGTGAATTCATGTACATTTCTATGCGCAAGCAAACATACACACATGCCTTGTGCTGCATCCTCTGTGTGCATTTACAATATTTTACACTTGGGGATAAAAATAATTAGGCTAACCCTGTAAAAAAGCAGACAGGCAAACCAAAAGTAGCCACATGGCAAAAAGGAAGAATAGACTTTCATAAGCCACTGCTCCCACTTATTTGCATTTTTTATTCAAATATCTAGCTACGTAATGCATCTATCACTATTTCATTAAATTTCCATCTTAATTTTGTTTTCTTGCTCAGATGCTTTGGATATAAATTAATTGCAATATTTAAAGTGTATCTCCCCTACTGCATAGGTCTGCACATACAGCATCTTCCATTTTGCACTGTCTTTTAAACCACATTCATCTGTCAGAAAAATGGTGCCTATGGATGTGTTCAGCATACAAATCTACCACAGATGAGGGGTTCTCCTTCTACCCTGCTGCCTTGATCACTGCCCACTTTCCAAGCCCTAGTGTCAAGTGGACTGGGAGAAGCCAGATTGCCTCTGTGTGTTGGCTCTATCCACAGGTTGAAACAAGATGCACATGGGATTTTTGTGGGCATCTTTTATTGGTCTGGGTTCTTCCTATGCAAAACTCAGTGCAGGGGAGACATTTGAAGAGAAGGTCACATATCATGTCTTTGCACCTACAGACAGAGACCTTACGAAATGGGTTCCCAGGTGTCTGAAGCAGCCCCTTGCCACGAATCAAACTACATTTCTGTCATGGGGCTCCGGTCACACTTGCATCTTACCTTCAGGAGATATCCAAGCAGAAAGGTAGCAGAATGTTCACTCCTTCATATCATTTCCAAGTCCCCTATAAGATGCTGAGATTTATTATACTTACCTGGAATGTAAAGTGGCCCGTTTCATACAACACTGGAAAACTAAGGTAAATGAAGATCCTTTCAATACTAGTAAGTCTTTTTTACCAGAGTTCATTTTGGAGGAATCACCCCTGTAAGGAGTTTGCCATTTGTTACATGAAAAAGTTGCTACACAAATAACATATATAAAACACATCCATTAGGATTTAATAGGTGTAATAGAAATAAGAAAACCCACTACATAAAACCTGTAAATATGGTTTTATTATTCTACCTTAGTATCCATCATAAATCTTTCATTATTTTGAAATTAAAGGCATGGTCAGCACCTCTCACTCAACCCATCTCTCAAATTAGTTTACAACATAAGTGACTGTATCAAGCAAAAAATAAAATAACCAGATAATAAAATAACCACAACTTGGTGCTTGACCAATAAAATCCAAAATATCTGCTACATAAAATTGGCACCATGCCATAAAATTCTAAGCTCGAGCACCAGAGATCATGTTGGTCATCTGGCAGCTCCTGATTTTGCAGTAAAGGAGTGAGTCTTTCCCAAGCTCATTCTTCACATGTTCCTGTTCCGCCTTGCAAGGCCAAGCAAGGTTCTCTGTCTCCACAGAAGCCAGGCATGATCCCACTGTGAACACATCCAGCTCACTCTGCCCTGGCTGGTACTCTCACGTGTCTCCTCCTAGCAAGGTGTGAAACAGGGGGTGAAACCATTGTAACCTCATGCTGGTGTCAAGAGGGAAACATCTGTATTGGTATATTGGGCCTCATATAAGCAAGGCATGTTGAAGGCAGTCTACCTTAGTCTCACTGAAGGCAACTGTTCATGTTACAGCTGGGACATAAATAGGGAGACACAGGAGAAACGTGTTAACATTAACCAGTGTCAAGTCACTAGTTCAAAATACAGTATCTATACATATATGATATGTATAACTGATTATTTAAGACCAGTGACTGGGCTGCTTCTTGAAAATGATCCATGAAAGATAACTATTTTCTCAAATGAAATTTAGGAATATATCAGTCGAAAAGCAGAACTTGCACTTGAGTGATTGGCAATTATGTGTCCTGCAGTTAGTGGGCTCCACATATGTCAGTGTACACATTAATCTAGGTGTTAATCCCTCTGTTTTTCTGAGGATTTTCTCTATATTACACTCCAAATCCTGACCAGGAAAAAGAAAACAAACAACAAGAAAACCCGAAAAAAAAAAGAAAACAGACAAAAAAATCCCACCAATCCCCTCCCCCCNAAAAAAAAAAAAAAAAAAAGAAATAATCACAAATCACATTTATGAGAGCTGATTAACATTAGCTGTAGGCACATTATAGTGCAAAAAACATTAGAGGGAGGGAGGGTTGGAAGTAGGAGAAAAGGAAGAGTGAACTCTGTGTTGTTTGCTGAATGTATTTTTCATGGAGTCTGCAAAACACTTTAGAAGGGGGTTTGCATGACTGGATTTTGTAATCCCCGTAACTTGGAAATCAATAAGATAAATGGAGGAGAAATGAACAGCTAGTGGCCTCAGTCTTGATGATTCCAGGATAAATCCTTTTAATAAACATGAAACTGCAGCAGAGCAGAAACTCTAAGTCCTACTTTTGATTTAAAGATGTTTATCTCTATATCTTCTACATTTCTTGGGTTTTATTCTCAGGTTTTATTCTCCTCATATCTTTTCAATTTTATCTCTTTGGTTGCCCGCATGGTTAATTGTTTTTGCATTTATTCCTCAAAGATGAGGTATGCGTGTATGTACATAACATTAATATATAAAAAAATCAGGGACGCACCTATAGTTTGGCTTTGTTGCAGATCCCAGGAAAACTCAATGGGAAATCACTGTCATCCTATAGTCATTTTGTTCATGCTTGACACATGCTGTTGTCTGCATTGCAGAATCATGTCTGTGGAAGGTCTAAAAAAATAAAGGAAACATCACGTACGGAAAACTTACTTAGATACAGATTTTGCTGGTGATGGTGGTGACAAAGGAATTATTTAAAAAAATTGAAACAAAATGTCCTGGTTCCTCAGTATTAGCACTCCTTCACTGGTTAATCCATCAGAATTCAGATTTTTCAAGTCTTGTTTTATATACTAAATGTTTGATTAATTTGTACATTTCTACAATATAACAAAAAGAATTTGAAAGTTCAAGATTTAATATCCAGGCTCCCCTTTATATACACATAGTGGAAAAATACATTTAGATCTCTCATTTATTTTCCAATTAACTGTTCTTTATCTGTGCATTAATATTACAGATGTCTCAAGAATAATTAAAACAGATAAGCAATTTATAAAAATCTTCACATTTCATGCTAATTACCATAATGTAATGTTACATTTTTATTAGCAGGTTTTGCTCCCTCCTCCCACCCTTCCAGCAACCCTGGGGCCTTAGCCAGTCAGCATGTTATAAATCTTTGTTAAAATACGACACAAAGCTAAGAAGCTTGCAACAAAGCAAATTGGACAGTGATGGAGCTCTCCTTTCTTTACCTTCATTTCCCAACAGCCAGCCTGTCATCAAATATGAAAACAATGATGATTTTTCAGAGCTTCTCAGTGTGAAGGCTAAGGGGCTTCCAGGACAGAGGTTTATGAGGATGGGCTTTGAAGGATCACAGTCAGTCTATGAGAAAGACAGAGGAGAGAAACTTGATCCTAAGATCCTGATACAAACATAAGTCATGGGTCCAGGAAATGACTGTATAGTCAACATACCTTGCATCACCACATCAATTGCTTGTAAATTATATTTACAAGATATTAAGTCCCATTTCAAAATTAATTGGCTTGTTTGCTCCCACCATTCCTATGCAGAGTACTATGGGAATTTAAAAATAAGAATCCTAAGGGAAATGAAGGAATACCTACTGTTGCTTAATGTTGAAGCCATCAAGTGAGAGAACAGAAGTAATGCCACGTGAAATCGCATGAGCTCTTCCACACCTCCATTCCAGACATCAGTGGAACCAAAGATATGATCAAGCTAAGCACTGTGGTTATCATGAGCAGTTTGGAATAAGAAGAAAAAGCAGTTTACAATGATAAAGAGGTTTCCTTTGCTGAAATATGAGACTTCATGTCAGTAAAATGAAGTATCTGCTCGAGTGTTTATAGAAATGGCATAAACTTGTCCAATGAATTATCTGGAACAAGCAACATGACCAGCTTGCCTTGGCGACACACCAGTGGCCAGCACATGGGCATGTGCACACATGGGCACACACATGTTTGCATGCCTTTCTACTCTGGTGCTACAAGGCAAGGCCAAGCACTCAAGCATGCTCTTAGTTGCATGTCTCAGCAGCCACTTCCAACTCAGCCTTTGAGCAGTAATTTGTGTCATAATGAAGATAATGTACCTCCATATGTTTCAAAAATACACTCATCTATGCTTTCAGAAATAATAATAATGTAGTTTAGGTTTCATTTTGGTTTTATTCCTGAAATAGACTTTGATACAAGGTGGTGGAAATGAGATAAAATGAGATAAAAAAACTTGCTCTGGCGCCAAGTTCTGAAACCTTTATTTAAGGAGGAGAGAACATATGTGTATCTCCTCAGCTTCTACCCAGTCTATTGATTCAAAGCTACAAGACCCTTTTTGTATTACTTAATTTATTTTTATTTATTGCAACATTGATAGAATTCAAACTACATTAGATAATGTACTAGATAAGATATCTTTTTAAAACCTCTTACTGAGATCCTATTGGGACTGGCATGTAATTGAAAACACTTAATGGAATACTTCAGGGCATATTGCCAGAGAATGAACAAGAGAATCACATTTCATTTTAAAATGTCATCGAAAAATCATTTAAAATTATCATAGCTGTGGTTTAGTATAGAAGAGGATGGGTAATAAAATTTACATAGACTTTCTTTCTTTTTGGAAATTATTTTCTCTCTTTGTTAAATTTGACAACTCACCCACTGTCTTTTCAGAAATGCCTGACATTCTTTTTAATTAAGCAGTGAGGCAACAAGCAATACATTTTTTAAAGATTGCTGAATGCATTGGGTGTGCTTTCAGCTTCGGGGCCAAATTCCCTGTTGGTTTGCTCCCTTGGAAAGAAATATCAGTGATTACAACTTCTGCCTTGACCTATTCTATGATGGTACAAAGCCAAATAGTAAAACTTCCTTAAGGCTTGGTTTGCACTATCCTTACTTCTATAGGGCCAGAATGAAAATTAGGTGTTGGATGGCTCAAAATTGGTAAATTCTGGGGTTTCTGATGAAGACTTAGAAAAAACTCAGACAAGAGTCTTTTCAAACTGGAGGTTTTGTAATTAATTTCCTGGTTGCTTGCTTGCACATCCTTCTTCATCTGTTACAACTCAATGGAGGAAGAGAGTTTGGGCTTTCCTTTGATCACAGAACTAACTAGAAAGCTACAAAGAGTGGCCAACCTTCATGTTCCCATAATCCTACAGACTACTGAAGTAGATCCCTTGCAGATAACTGATGTCCATACACATTTATGCTGCAAATTTACCATTGAAACTCTCCCTCAAGCATTTCTGCACAAAAAGAAAAAACCCTTTTTTGCGAGTTAAAGATGTTTCTACCAAGAATGTAGTAGTCAGGAGAAGCACTAAAAGGCATTTTCAACTGTCAAAAAAATCTCCAATTTAAATGAATAAAAGAAAGGAAAATAATTTCAGATGTAAATTTTCTTGACAAGAACTGTCTCCACAGAGGCAAGTATACACTATTTTGCTGACTCAGGTTTAGCTAATCTTGATCTAGGAGCTTGTCTTCACAGATGTAAAGAATTACAGTGGAAATACTTAAATGTTTAGTTGTACCAGTGGAATTTTAGGATCCTTGAGCATTGAAATCCTGTAGACGGTTTGTAGGCTAGCCAAATTTGTAGACTAATATTGTTTAATTCTTCCTTATCCATGTCACCAAGACATGGTCACAAGGTCCTTTTTATGATGACCTGATATTAAAAATTAAGACTAAATCAAAATAAAAAGTTTGAATTCAAACTCCCTCAAATCATTGTCTTTTGACATGCAGGTCCAGATTAAAACATGTTTTGAGCTGTGTTTGTAGCTAAGTCTTCTCAGAGGAATATCTTAACACCAGTCAGCCAACACCTTAAGGGTATAGCTCGTCCCTTGTCTGTAATCCTGGACCTGTGTTTACATGAGCACAGGGATGGGGCCACACGTTTTCACCATATGTCAACATATATTTGCCTGCAGGTTTGAAAACAAAGTTATAAAATAGGCCCTTCATAAATCTACAGCAAAAACAATAAAATATAACAAATATGCTGAGAACTAGTTCATTTTTTCCTCTTGTCACAATTTACAAGGATCCGTGCCGCTATCAGATAATATTCTCTGCAGGCATATTTTTCCCACTGGGTGCTCAGAAATTATGAGGTTCACTGGAACTATTCTGTCTTCTTTTCTCTTCTTTCAAATCCATTGAAATTATGACCCTAAATCTTGAATGTGACAAGGAAGCCACAAACACCAAAACTGAGATGGCTTATCAACTTGATTCCTATTTTGCAAGGTCAGCCCCAAGCATTCCCTGATGCTGAGAGATCTCATGTTTCAGAGTTAAGACAAATGTGGAAAGAGACTGTGGTGAACTGAAGCAACCATCCCAGAGTGAAGATCGGAAATCAACACGCTCAGATTTCAGCCTATGGAATGTGTGAGCTATCAGCATTCATGGTTTTGCCACTGGAGGGGTGGGGAATTTCACAGCTGCTTGAGCAACAGTCATTGGCCAATTTATTCAAAATCAAATCATGGTCTTCCCAGCTAATAAAGCAAACCAGTGTCAGTCACACCACCACAAACAATTATTGCCTCTTTTGGAATACATCCAAACCTCTCAAATAAAACAATTGTCTAGTTAATATCTTATCTGCCTCTTGCACATCCCATGCTCCTGCCATTGGCTTCTGAGACAATGTGATCACAATTGAACAACACACACCATATGCTCACAGCTGCGACATGTCAAAAGCAAGTTTTGAACCAGGGCACAGTGCAGAGATACCTAAAGCAGCAGTGATAGATGTCTTCCTTATGGCTGTGCTTTAAAGCCCAGGTTTATGGCATTTGACCTTATCTGCCTTTGGCAAAGTCACAGGTACCAATGACCTATTTCTGCTTATGGTGCCAGGCTGGAGTGGATGTTGCCTGCAAGGACACACTTCATATATCTTCTGGTATCTGAGGTGATGAACACAGGTAGGGTACAAAAAGTAACTAATCAGCATGTTGAATGTGCCGTGCAATTTCACAGACCCATCATGGGGGAAGGGGTTTGCAAGGGTGTACGTGTGGTGCTGCTTGCCAATAGACACAGATTGTTTAACAGTCACCTCCAGGCAGTAAAACCGGCTGCCAGTTCAAGTGCCAGGTAATTTTATAGGATAATTATTAACCTTACTGAAGTTATTAAAGACTAGCTACTGGGAGACTTGTGAAGTGTGAATTATCGCTATCCGTCTGACCGGGAAGGATAGCTAATCCCCTCAAACATTTTATGCTGAGCTGAAGATTATCCCTCTCTTTAGATATTAGAAAAATCTTCAGAAAGGATCAAATTACATACAAATTTTACAGTTTTGAGAGAGCATTTACAAGATTTCTCTTCCACTACACCACCACCACCCACCCCCCTTCTTACTCACCCTCCTTTCCAACAATATGCTAGGAAAGCACATTTCCGTTTCAGCCCTCTCTGATATTGCCATCTTCTTAGTACACCACAAGCAGTGAAGTAGAGATGTGAATCTCATTATATCTTCCATGAAGAATGTTTCCAAAGATGATAGCAGAGCTAACACCATGTGCTAAGGCAGTCAGCACAGCTTGCTCAAGGTCCCACAGTCTCCTCTCCTCCTTCCCACTTAAAGTAAAATTTGGTTTGCTGTGGATATAGACAGGGTTTTTTTTCCTTCTTATCAGGCCAATGGTGACATGGTCACTTTTCTTCCCACCACTTTCACCCAATATTCTCCCAAATGTTCAGCTTCCAGCATCTGTCCCAGAGCCAGATGTTGCTATCGAACATTACAAGGCCACAACCTCTGAAGTAAAGTGTGAGCAAGCAAGCTCTTCTGCATCTACCGGGGCAACTTGCTTCAGGAAATCATCACATAATCATAATAGTGTGAAGAAACAAAGGTTGACCAGAGGGGAGCAAACTAAGAAATGCTGTAGCCCATTTTACGCAAAGTGTCATCAGTTCCCTTGAAAAGGGAAAGGATAGAATATCACTGCAGTGTGCCCTCTTGCATATGGTATTCCTCACCCTTGGTGTCTCAGCCCTGCCTTAACATAAAACCATGTGTTTGCACATCCTTTCTCCCTGGGTGTCTGTCACAGTCATCTGTGAGGAACATGCTGAACTTGACTATTTCTGCAGCAATTACAGAAGTGTGGTCTCAGTAGCCCCAGAGATGATGAGGTCTTTCTTTGTTCCAAGCCCCAGCTGGTGCTGGTCCCAACCATTAAGCTCCTGTCACGTACCTGCATGCTTACATACCGGTGTTAACTGCACAGATGGAGAGATGGTTTCCTGATGTGAGTTACTGCCATTTCCAATCCACGACTGGTGAGTGTCTGCCATTAGGGAAAGCAATAAATTTCAAAAGTCTGTCCTTTGTTGATTTGTGACCCATCTCGCTGCTGCTTCCTCTCCTCCCTTCCACATGTCTCTTTTGAAATAGCACATTTCTATTTGGCATGCTTTGAAGGGGTGTTCCCTTGATTATCTCACCCTTTCTTCTGCTATCCTCAGATCTTTGTAACTGTCTTTTTTACCTCTGAAAAAAAATCTACTGGGCTGTTGTCTTCCTTGTCAGGGAACTGTCACACATTAGTGCACCTTAGTTCTGTTGGATTCCCCTCTACCCACATTATTTCATCCTTCAAGATCATGAAGTATCTTCCTCAAGAACCACAAAGGCAAAAATTTGCTATTTCTATTGCATCAAAAGGACTAAATCCATGTGACAGTAAGATTGCCGAAGATATAACCACCCAGATTCTCAACACAGAAAAACTCCTGTCTTTCACAGATACAACTGGCCCATAGGAATCCAGAAAACACTTTCAGTCATTCCACTAGTGTCCCATGAAGTCGTTTTTGGGTTTATTTTGATTTGGACTTTTCTAAATGTGACACCAGATATAATATGGAGGGGTTTTTTTCCATTGGTACTCTATCTCATTTTGCCTAAGCTAGCTCTATTTCCATACTACTTCTGTGCTAGTAATAGACATCTTAGTTAGTCCACAAACTAAGAGACAGGGACTCTTGTACCAATGCATTCACTTTTATGGAGACTGTCCTGGCTTGTAAGATAAGC